>JAKTSX010000010.1:0-367372 GCA_030580455.1 Barnettozyma sp. UFMG-CM-Y5996
GTTCGACAGAAGACTCTGGTTCAACTGATGATTCTGGTTCGACAGAAGACTCTGGTTCAACTGGCTCTTGGGAAGACTCAGGTACCTCTGAAGAATCCTCGACGCCGTCAGATGACTGTTCTTCTTGAGATGGTTCAGCTGGAGCGGAAGACTCTTCTTCGGAGAGATCTGATGATGAATTTGCGGGACTGCAGATGTCGTCCGCAGGCTCTGAAGGTGTGATTGAACAAGCGACCACAGCATCGCTTAGTGAAGACCGGTATTCAGCCCATGCAGCCCATCCACAAGAAATACATTCTTGCACTGCAGTGTCAAAATCTGTGCTGCATTGGTCCGCGACCAATGCGACTGCATTGTCACACGATGTACGGCACTCTGTAGAGATCTCGCACTCAGTGTCCTGGGCCCGAGCCTGCGAGGCTAGCAGCGCCGTGGCTAATACGGCCAGTAGATTTAGCGGAAGCATTGACTATGATTGTGAGGGAGGAATAGCGCAGATAGAGGGGTGGCGTTGCCTATTCACGTCCGTGCTTGCTTCTTTCTTCCTTCCTTCCTTAACGGTATGGTATGCGAAAAAGAAAACGCACCAAGCTCACCCTCATCTGGGAATTCTGCTCCATTTAAATACTGCGCGATCTGATCCTTACGATGGGCTGGTTATGCTTCATGAGCTACCACACGTCGAATCATCATATGTTTTTTCGTGGATTTTCAACGCATCCGACGCAGCTAATCATCAACCTTGCGTTTGCCAGCATTATTTTCCCTTTGTGTCCCCCGCGAATTGACCAGATCATCAATTAACCTGCACGCTGATAATAATAAATTAAAATTAGCTTTATTATTATTCCAACGTTGTGGCTGGTGTGGTGGTGGCATTTGCAACGAGCACGGACACACACACACACACACACATACCCTCTCCCTCTCTCTTTTCGTTTCTCTCTCTCCCCCCCCCCCGGTACGTCTAGACGCCCTGTTCACTTCCCCGTAGCTGAAATCTCAGCCTTTGCCGCTGCCCTCCTCTGCACTGCACACGCCAATCCTGCTGTTTTTCAGGTGCTCCCCCTTTCGGTATTAGGTTGGCCCATTGACGCATCTCTTAATTATTGTTTATTTTTTAACTCTATTTTTGCTGGTGCTACCCGCCCGCCAATTACAAAAGTGGCTGGTTGTTGATGATGAAATCATCATATTATTATTGACCAAGAGGTTGTGTTATCAGTAGTGTTGCTATTATTAGCGCAAGAACGCATGTGGTGGTAGTCGTGGCAGTGATGATGGCATTGGATACTGCTCGTTTAGTAGCTATTGTGCATTGCTAGGACGACCACGACCCTCAAATTCCGTATAGTGCTGCGCTAGCTGGCTATGTTTAGATTCAGTTTGTTCACATGGCAGCTTGTGCGCTTCCAGTAGTGTCAGGAACAGGGCCGGGGACCAGATCAGGACACGCCAGACCAGATCAGGGCCAGATCAGACCAAGAAGCTGCTCTAGAAACGGGCCCCCAATCTATAGGAGCGTGATTCGATCCTCCTGTCCTAGGTATAGGTTATTGGCTGAGCACAGCGGAGACACGGACATGCACACCTATACGGGGGGCGCCTTTGGGAATTGGAGCATTGATACCTCCTACTATTCATGAACCAGAAGATGGAGAAGAAGCCCTTGCACAACTGAGCTTAGCGGACACCTGTCCACCCACCGACAGCAATCTTTCCTCGTTAAAAGCACTATCAAGCATTCATGCACATTTCCAGGTACAAGCGCGAGGCGTCATCACATCACACATTTACAGGACCGGAATGTTGGTGTATCAGCGAAGCACGCACACTTAGTGTCTTTGGCGACGGCCGCGGCCGTATCTGCCACGACAGAACCTGGAGCCCCTTACAGATCAGACCCTGTTTGTCAATGCGTCGTTTAATGTTCATTAGCGATCACCACAACCCTCCTCCGGTCTGACTGCTAACAGGGTTGTGTTTGCAAAAAGACCATTGAGTATCAACCGAACCCTGCCCATTGAACAGTCCGAGTCTGCGATCGATTCCACACTGCTCCATCGTCTGGTGATACGCAGTGTATGGGTTGCTTGGGAAGAGCAAAAGGCTTAGTACCCATCCTCAGTTGTAACCAATGCTTTCTTACGTTAACGAAAACAGACGGCATAAATACACGTCCTCACTACATGCCTGTAGGCCACCATTGCGGTGCGAAAAAGCTATTCAACTGTTACATCAAACTTAACATTGAATTCTAAGGTAATAATTATTCAGGTATCAAATAAACCAGTGTCTATTAGCCTAGATCAACAAGGCGGCACCAGCAGCTAGTAAACCAGAGATAGCTAGCTTGGAACCAGCTCCAGTGTAAGTCGAGACAGATGGAGAGGATTGGGTGGATGTAGTGGAGGATTGGGTGGTTGGGGCTGGGGTTGATGAAGCCTTAGCAGAGGTCTCAGCAGAGGCTGGGGCTTCCTCAGAGGTCTCTGAAGCGGAAGCTGGGGCTGGGGCCTGCTCAGTAGTCTCAGCAGAAGTTGGAGCTGGAGCTGGAGCCTCTTCAGAGCTTGGAGCTGGAGCTTCTTCAGAGGTTGGAGCAGCCTCTTCACCACACTTAGCACCAGTTGGTTCGGTGGACAAACCACACTCACCTAGAGCTGGGGCCAAGAATGCACCGTAACTCTCCCATAGAGTCCAACCACACTCTAAACACTCAGCAGACTTTTGAATGAACTCAGAGCTGGAGGCACATAGACAGTCGTGGTCGAATGGACCAGCGTAGTCTCCAGAGGTGGCACAGGTTCTGGCAACTCTGGCCATACCACCACAGGCAATGTGGCAGCCCATGGTACCTTCTTGACCACAAACCTGGGCAGAGACTTGGGAGATAGCAGCAGCAGCTAGAACGAGTGAAATTGCAACCATTGTGTAACGATAGATTATGATCTGGTAACTACGAAGCCTCTACATACCACCTCGTTGTGCTGAGCAAGATCCCTTCTTTTTATATACAATCTTTGTCCCTAAAACATTCATGGGTGTTTTGTCTCCAGATCGGCCCTACTAAATATGCAGGTCACTGCATCGTGGAATATATCTTATACGATAGTGATTGGTTGCTTTCGTTTCCCTTAGTATTTCTCCACCCTGTAAAGGGTAACTGGGTTTCCAGATTGGGTACGCCCTATGTTAAAGTCCAGGGATAAACAATGAACACAGGAAACACCTTTTCCGATGCATACTATGAGCTAAGGCTGGGTGTGATCTTCATTCCTCAGCTTCCTTCAGCCCCAGATGTACCCTTGAAGCGCAAACCTTAAAGCGCAAACCTCAAACCTCAAACCTCAAACCTCAAACCGCAGAGCCCCTGCTAGAGCACAGCAGTATGTGCTTTTTTACTGTTTCCTTGTAGCCTCAGTCACACACCCATTTCTTTTTTTCACTAACTTTTTATCTATTTCATCAACAAACCATCATCTGTAAGCTAACTACATGGGGGTTCACTATTAATTATGTATTTGCGAGTCTATTCAAAACAATAGGTAGGAGAAAATCCAACCCATAATGGAGGTACCTGCGACTACTCTAACAGCAGCACCAGTGTAGGTAGTGTGGATGGTTGGTGCTGGTGCTCTGGAGGAGGTTGAGGTTTTGTGACACTTGTCGTCCTCACAGATAGTGACGGTACCAGTAACAACACCGGTTCTACTTTGTGTGACAGTGCCGTTGGTCTTCAAGTATGGGGCGCCAAAGCTAGAGGTTTTGAGAGTTGTAGTTGGCTTTTCAGAGCCAGCAGTTGGCTTCGGCTCAGTAGCGGCTGTGGTGTTCTCAGCAGCAGCCTCTTCGGCAGGGGCTTGTTGCTCTGGGGCTTGTTGCTCTGGAGCTGGTTGTTCTGGGGTTTGTTGCTCTGGAGCTGGTTGTCCTGGAGCTGGTTGTTCTGGAGCTGGTTGTTCTGGAGCTGGTTGTTCTGGAGCTGGTTGCTCTGGAGCTGGTTGTTCTGGAGCTGGTTGCTCTGGAGCTGGAGTCTCTGCAGGAACATCCTCTCCACACTTGGCACCAGTTGGCTCGGTGGACAAACCACACTCACCTAGAGCTGGGGCCAAGAATGTACCGTAACTCTCCCATAGAGTCCAACCACACTCTAAACACTCAGCAGACTTTTGAATGAACTCAGAGCTGGAGGCACATAGACAGTCGTGGTCGAATGGACCAGCGTAGTCTCCAGAGGTGGCACAGGTTCTTGCAATTCTGGCCATACCACCACAGGCAATGTGGCAGCCCATGGTACCTTCTTGACCGCAAACCTGGGCAGAGACTTGGGAGATAGCAGCAGCAGCTAGAACTAGTGGAATAGAAACCATGGTGTATCTTTTCGACGAATAGTTGGTGACTATAGCAAGGGAAAACAGTTGGTCCAGTGAGAGGCAGGAATTCAACTGAAATTTATAGCCTTTCACTCGACCCATGTCCACCCACTGGCGGCGTTCTGGGTGGCCAGAGTCCTCATATGCTCTTATGCGAGGTAGTTTGGGGACACATAGCACAAGAAAAAGAAAAACCTTCTAGCTGTTAGCATTTACGAGTCTACTAACTTATACAAAATGAACCCAGAACAATGAAATTGCCTAGTCTTTAAGGGTGTACTGCCATGTAGGGCAGCACAAGAGGCACCTGTGCCACACCATTATGAGAAGTTGAATGATTTCGTTGTGATAGATAGTAGAATTGGCATTAGATCATAGTTTGTAGCACAGAAAGTCCTAACGAACACCGCTACCTCCGTATTCTGGCACTGTTTTCCCTTAAAAAATAAATATGTTAAGGGTTTTTTGATGAAAATCGGGTGAAATGTCTGCTGTTGAGGATCTCGAACTGTTAACTTGCATAAGAAAGTTCGAAACCGTACATGAGGCCACAGGCTATAGAAGACAGATTCGAGACGTGGGCCATATTATGATATCTTCACTACTATTCCTTTATATAGCAGGACTACCTTATGGGGTTTACAGCTCAAATTCATTGTAGGAACATATGGGTATTCAGTTTTTAAATAAGAAAGAACAAGAAAACCGCCAAAGTGGTCGGTCATAAATAGAAAAAGTGTCTGTGAGATGGTCATATGTCCATCCAAAGAGAGGAGCAATTCCTGTCAGGACTGAAGTTGAAAAATGAGTTCATGACTAAATCAACAACGCAGCTACAGCAGCGACAAGACTGGCTCCAACAGCAACTTTGTTGTTGGCACCTCCTGTAGAAACTGAAGAGCTGTCGGTTGAGGAAGAGCTGCTGTTTCCTGCCGCAGACGAAGCTGAGGATGACGACGAAGAGGAGGAGGAAGAGGAGGAGGAAGAGGAGGAGGAAGACAAAGAAGTGACAGTGGAAGCTGGTGGGTTTGGCGTGGCGCTGGTGGTGTTAACGTGAGTAGTGGTGTTAACGTAACTGGAGTTGGAGGAGTTGCCCTGGACCAGTATTGGGCTGTTGCAAGGAGCACCAGTTGGCTGCACTGGCAAACCACAGGCATTCAGAGCAGGCTTGAGGAACTCGCCATAACTGTCCCACACTTCCCAACCACAGTCCAAGCACTCATCAGAGTTAGCAATAAATGAGGACTCTGCAGAGCACAGGCACTCAGCGTCGAAAGGACCGTTATAGTCGTCGTTGGTCGAGCAGAGACGGGCTTCACGCGCCATAACACCACATCTCGTGTGGCAAGTTGGCGTGGCATTGTCGCCGCAGAACTTTTCTTCCGATTGCCATTGGCCTAGTGCAGAGGAGATCGTAGCTGCTGCTGCAACAAGGGCTTTCCAGTTAGTTGGTGTCATTTCAAGCGAGGGAATAGTGCGGACTGTAGACTAAACGAATGTGTGGGCTTGGGCGTGGGCGTGGTGGTGGTATGTTGTTTACTTCACGCTGCTGTTTTTTCACCACGCGGAAGGAATTTCTATTAACCCCAACCATGACGCGTAGGGTAATATATTATGTCTGGTTGCGGATTGTTGTTGTTTACAACTTGCCAGATAACCAAACAAGTAATACACAGCAATAAAACAACAGCAACAGTATGCATGGACGGAGCGTAAGGGCGCCGTTTTGGACCTGTAGACTGTGAGATATCGCAATGTCTTGTTAGGCCGCAACCACACGGCACGTCTTCCCAGCACTGGTGTTCAAAAATAGTAACCAACTTGAATGCATGTGGTGGAATTCCGACTGGCTGCATTCCGGCCGGATACATGGTAGTCATGGTAACCGCACCACTGGTGGGAGAGGTGCTGACTGCAGAGGGGGCGGACTGCCCCGTCGCTACGTTAGTGTCTGTGCGAGGTGAGAGGGTGCTGACGGCAGATGAACAGGCACAGTTTTGAACAGCGGTAGCAGCCAGCAGTCTTGCCCACGCGTATCTTCACCGTTGGGTCAACGGAAAGAGATGCCAGTTAACACCCATACACCATTGTGTCCGACGGACACGGTATGTATTTGGCAGATTGGTGAGGCAGGTATAGAATAATGTGAAGTTTACCATCTAGTCTGGAGAGGACAGTACAAGATTGTTAGGGACCCGTTCGGACCGATGCAGGGAGTTTTGATGTTCCTGTGTCGTGACCTGCTCTCACTACGGCGTGCACGCGTGCAGTGAGTGCCACAGGGATAGACGGATGAGATGTTGCTGTAGAGGGATTTCACATTAACATGATACGAAAACACGAGATCGCTTGAGCCTAACTGGAAAACGGCGAGGGCTCACCAGCGCACTGACCTCTGCCCCGAAAGCTGGAAGCAACCACCGACCATGTATATCTTTTCTTTCATACCGACACACTCTGTTGATGTATAGTGTTTTGCGATACCTCGCTCACCGTTGAGACACAATGCTACTGTGCTCGCTTTGACTGCATGCTGCATGCTGCACACTCTTCTCTAGCACCGCTACACATTATTGCTCTTATCGTCCTGCCGTCTACCGTGGGCAGCAGCCTATCTTCATACGAGTCAGTTTCTAGTATTGCCTCTCTGTACTTGTGGACATCGTTCTAGCGATAGGTGAGCGTGTTGACCTTTCAACTAGTCATTAGCCTATGAATGTTTGAGAACAGCATACAATGCACAAACCCTCCGTGGGGATGCCTCAAAAGCAGACCCACGACCATCATGGCCGTCTGACCCCAGAACACAGATATGGTTTGGACCACATCTACCACTTACTAGTAAAGTTTACTTTTTTCAGTACAATAACTTCACCAATCAATCAGTAAAGCTATAGGAGAATTAGCTCGCCACGACAAGATGGTATTCAAGCCATGGCATATGATCGGAAAGTCGCAACCGCGTCACCTGATCAGCGATGCGCCCATGTCCTCAAAGATCAATGCGTTGCCTGTTGTTACCGTAGGATTAGAAGAAAAGCAGAGTGGCGGCACTCTACTGGTTTTGCCCTCGACGCTGAGAGGTGTCTTTGAGGCTTTGAGCAAGCAATCTGTGGGAGGGAAAGGAAAGGTTATTGGAAAGGTCGATATATGGGATGTTAATGTATCTGGGTTTCGTATAGATGATGATGAATTTGCGGAGGAGGAGCAACTGTACAAAATCATAGAAGCAAAAGATGAATCCATAGAGAGAGCGATGTCCTCCACACTTGAGATTTGGAAGATCAAAGATGGTCTCACAGTGGTTGTGCTTGAGAATTACTACCAAGATGAACGGGTAGTGTATTACAATCTTATTGCTTCGGAATTGCTGAAGGCCATAGGTCCTGACGTTGAGGTTTTATCCATTACGCCTGGAACGTTACCGTTTGGGTCTACAGTGAGAACACTTTCCAACGACACCACTCAAAGGAAAATAGCATTTGAGCGTTTATCGCCACCGTTTCTTATCACAGGAATATCCGCATCACTTCTCTCACAAGAGAAAATACTTTATGGAAAGGACTCCAAAAGCACAGCCATTGTTCTTCAGAGCGAGGGAGTTGCAGGGTTTGAAAAAATCAACATAGATGCAGTGAGAGAAATTGCATATTGGTTAGCACAAGAGTTTGTGCTTGAGAAGAAGTTTACATCTGATGTCGAGACTTTAATGGGTGTTGGGAAAAGTGTGAATAACTTTGCATTATATCTTTGAATAGAAGGAGAAGTAAACGGAAGTAAACGGAAATAGTGTGTAGAAAAGCAAGACAGAAGTGGAATAGGGAGCCTGTCGTACGTTAACCACTCTCTCCTCCGCCCGTGAGGTTTTCTGGTGGTCGGTTTCCTAGACACGCAACGTCGAACTCAAGATATTGGCTTGCAGAGGGCTTAAGACTTTGTCTCTTCCTCACTAAGGTGTATTTCAATTACATCAATAGTATTGATGTCACCTTGTTCTCGGCTAAGAGAATACGAAAACGGTTTACTTTTGGGTAGCTTCAGCAATTGCGAACTGCCACCATTTTCTTGTTCGTCATCCTCAATAGCACACTCAGTGTACATAGCACCTTTGCTTTGGTTGTATCTGTTGACAAATAAATCCTGGTTCCAGTTGAACCCTTGACTTTCGTTCAAACTGATAGAGTAGCGTGGGGTTGTGGAGCATGTGCAACGCACTCCTGTGGTTTCTGAAGGACTTGTTGCGTGTGCATCACTCTCGTCTGCATTCATATCGACGTCCATTCCATTGTAATCGTTATCGCTGGCATGGACTTCGCAGAAACTTCGCCACTTAGGGCCAATTTCATACACAACATAGTACTCGTTATTCATCATTGCCCTGGACAGAAACGAGCGGCGTCTGGCGCTGGGCGAGTCAGCCGAATTGAAAAGAGACATTCGTCTGGGTTTCGCTGCTCCGGCCTGCCGCGTCCCGCTTGTAGGTGTACCTATTGTCGAAAGTTTATAGTCGTTGCCGCTCTCATTTGCTGATAGAGAGGAGACCGGCCGGCTGGGGCCTAAGCACGAGTCCGCCTTTGGCGGTGGCCGCTGCTGCTGCATCCTCTTCTGTTTAGTTGATTTAGGCGATTTCATGCGATTGAGACTCAGCTTCTCCCGCCTTTTGTACCATGAACCTTCGTAGAACCCGTCGCAACTACGTACATTGTATTGTACTGTTATCAGTTGCTTCTTGATCTACCAGGGGAGGGACGCGCTGTGTGTCATAATACATGCTGGCCGTACCGAAACAACCAATGCACATAACCAGATTCGCCAAAAACATTGCTAAACACCTGTTTGGGAAATATACCCCATTGGGTAGCTCATCTTCCCGGGTAACACTTGTGCATTTTTTTTTATGAAAATTTTCATTCCGAGGACTGGGACATAAAGTCAGAAATAGAGGGAGGAAAAGAGGGATACACTGTGTGAAAGAGGAAGGAAAAAAAAAAATTATCGCAGAAACTAGGCTGTTTGTCAAGTCGTTGGAGAGAAAAGCCAGGTCAGCGATAATATACGTTAGTCAGGAGGGGAGAATGTCATCACCTATCGACTACTTGCTGTTTGAAGAAGCCACAGGCTATGCCGTTTTCAAGGTCAAGCTTCAACAGGACAACATTGGAGCTAAGATCAAAGAAGTCCAGCAACAAATCAATGATTTAGGCAGTTTCTCGAAGCTTGTTGAGCTCGTGTCTTTCGCTCCGTTCAAGGGGGCAGCGCAAGCTCTGGAAAACGCTAATGAGGTCTCTGAAGGGCTCGTTTCTGAGTACTTGAAATCGGTTATCGAGCTCAACGTTCCAAAGGGCAAGAAGCAGGTAACACTGGGTATCTCGGACAAGAACTTGGGTCCATCTATCAAAGAGCAGTTCGGTTTCATCGACTGTGTCGCGAACGACTTGGCCCAGGACCTGTTGAGAGGAATCAGACAACACGGCGACAAGCTGTTGAAGGGTTTGCAACAGGGTGACATTGAGAGAGCCCAGCTCGGTTTGGGTCATGCCTACTCAAGAGCCAAGGTCAAATTCTCCGTGCAGAAGAATGACAATCACATTATCCAAGCTATCGCACTTCTAGATCAACTGGACAAGGATATCAACACCTTCTCCATGAGAGTTAAGGAGTGGTACGGATGGCACTTCCCAGAGTTGGCCAAGCTGGTTCCAGACAACTACCAGTTTGCTAAGTTGACTTTGTTTATCGGTGACAAGGCATCTTTGAACGAAGACAAGCTACACGACTTGACCGCTCTTTTGAATAACGACTCAGGCCTCGCCCAAACTGTCATTGACAACGCCATGATCTCCATGGGTCAAGATATATCCGAACAAGATTTTGACAACCTCCTGGTCTTTGCAAAGAGGGTTGTTTCATTGACTGACTACAGAAGATCTTTGTACAACTATCTAACTGACAAGATGCACACCGTTGCTCCAAACCTGTCTGAACTGATTGGTGAAGTCATTGGTGCTAGATTGATTTCCCATGCTGGTTCTCTCACAAACCTGTCCAAGCAGGCTGCATCCACTGTTCAGATTTTGGGTGCTGAGAAGGCCCTTTTCAGAGCTCTGAAGACCAAAGGAAACACTCCAAAGTACGGTTTGATCTACCACTCGTCCTTCATTGGTAAGGCATCTGCTAAGAACAAGGGTAGAATTTCCAGATACTTGGCCAACAAGTGTACAATTGCATCTAGAATTGATAATTACTCTGACGAGCCAACCAATGCCTTCGGTCAGATCTTGAAGAAACAAGTTGAGCAAAGACTAAACTTCTACGATACAGGTGCTGCTACCATGAAGAACTCAGATGCTATTGATGAGGCCTTGGCACTATACAAGAAGGATTTAGACATTGAAATTGATGATGACGATGAGAATAAGGAGAAGAAGGAAAAGAAGGAGAAGAAAGAAAAGAAGGAGAAGAAGGAAAAGAAAGAGAAGAAGGAGAAGAAGGAGAAGAAGGAGAAGAAAGATAAGAAGAGAAAGGGTGATGACGAAGAGTCACCAAAAAAGTCTAAGAAGTCTAAGAAATAGGAACTTTTCTTCTTCATGCCCATCGTCGCACTTTGTACCATTAGATATGTATCAATTTAGTCCTATTTTCAAATTGGTACCTAACCCTTTTTTGTTCATCAGCCATTTTGTTTAGATTATACATCGAATACTTGTTAGCCTAAAGCTGTTCTTCTAGTAGCATAAGAACGAGACACTCTACTGATATTAACTGTAATCTTGAGCTGATGTAACTGGTTAAGGAAGAAACTTAAAACACTCTATGTAACAGTCTAAACACTACTGCATTTCATCATCATCATCATCATCGTCCTCTCCTTCTTCCTCTCCGTCGCTCTCAGCTTGTACTAAAACCTCACTAGCGTGTTCTGTTTGGTATTTTCTTGCAAACCTGGATGCCTTTCCCTGCTCCTTGGCCTCTTCTCTAGCCTGTTTCTGTACTTTCTTCAGAGAGTCCTTGAAAGTGTTTCTTACACCTTTGTTGGAGAAGACATCAAACAGTTTCAAGCCCTTATTCGTACCACCTATGACTAAGTTTCCGGCGATCTCTATGTTTGGAGCAAAACTTGCAGTTAAAACATTTCCTATACCGAAGTCTCTTGACAAAACCAACGAAGGCCCTCTCTTAGCTTCAGGTGAAGCTGGAATGTTCCACACCTTGATGACTTTTTCACCCATTGCCGATGTTACGAGCAATTCTGGCATGAATTTGTTGACTTGCAGTGATGAGATTCCTGCATCGTGTGCTTGAAGTGTCCATAGCGGCTTATCCTGGTTTCTGATGTCGAATGCGTAGATATTACCTTGGTCGGTACCAGCAAGGAACTGTTCTTCGGAGATCCAACTGACAGACTCCACGTCCTGGGAGCCCATGCTCCAGTACTTAGCAATTTTCGAGGAGTCCTCAATTCGCACATCAGATATGGCTGCACGGCCATCATAGCCTCCTGTTAAAAGAATAGTACCCTCAGACGTGTGCCATTGGGAGGAGGAGACATGCTTTCCAGAGTGGATGGTGTCAATGGAACGGACTGCAGTGGCAGTGTTCAAGTCCCACAGTTTCACAGTGTGATCCGCAGAAGTTGATGCAAGGACATTTCTATGGAATTGATTATGTGAAAGAGACAGAACAGCGTCTGTGTGATGTGTGGTAACGTGTTTCGATTTTTTCTTACTCTTCTTCTTGAGCGAGTGAGTGGAGTTTGAAGATGGCTCACCAAGGATCACGTCGGGGAATGCCTTATCAACACAGTCAAGGTTCCAGATCTCAATCTGAGGGTCAAAAGTACCTATTGCTGCAAAGTTCCCAACGTTTTCTGACGAATTCTCAGCATTTGGGTTGGAGGTCTGTGGCTTGTAGTTTATCCATTCCACACAGAGAGGGAAGGCTGGGAGCATGAGGTCGTGGTGAATGTAGAGCGAGCTATCTCTTTGGAAGCCCTTTGCCACATCTGGATCCAGCTTGTCTGCCTCTTCCTCGTTTGCGCCTGCGGGAGCTCCTGCTCCATCATCGTACACATACACGTCTAAATAAGAGATATCGTCTTCTGTTCTGGCTGCTAGCACCAGGTTGTCTGTGGGATAGATCTGGTACTCTTGTTTGTCCTCCAACTCGTCTTGCTCGGTAGGAAGCGAGATGTAAGGATCGTGCTCATCGTCACCTTCGTGGAACTCGACCTCATTAGACAGCCCTGGGATGCTGGTCATGACGCCCGCACCATCCTCTTCTGCCTCTACGTCGTCGTCGTAATGCTCAAGATCGTACTCCTTCAGGTCGTCGTCGATATCGAGTTGCTCCGATGCTGCAGCCTTCTGCCCACTGCCGTCCCCGTGGCCGTTGCCACTGTCCGATCCCTCAAGCTCCTTGATGTTCTCCTTTGCGTCTGCGATTTCGAGCTGTGCCAGCTTCGTGATTCTCTCCATTTCGTCGTCGTCCAGCTCGTACTTCTCTGGGAACTCACTTGCGAATCCCCTTGGGACCCACCCGGTAGCCGAAAGCATTTCTCTTATCCGTGCTTATGCTAATAATCGAATCAACCACACCGCAACCTGTGACCACTCTCTCTCTTGAACACCTAGCCTGTCTACCTCATCTCCATCTCAGTAAAATTTTTTCCCTCTGCGCTCGTGTGTCCCCTACCACAACAATTTGCTGCCCTGTGATACCAGGGCTTCAAACAAAATGAGCGAGTCTCGAGGTGTTATTGTGCATTTCCGAGGGTGCACGGTACTCGGCGGAGTTGCTAGGCGGAGCCCCCGCTGGCGCCCGCCTGGCTTGGGCTCAGCATCCCACATGGCCTGAGGAAGAAAAAAAAATACGCAAAAAAACCCACGATACCAGCGTACACTCCCGCAGTTGGGTGAGTTGAGTCTCTATAGTGGTTCTGTAGCGAGGACGCGTGAAGAGGGGCTAGTGCGTGTGCGGTTGTGTTGAAGTCTCACAGCAACACCAGCATTTTGATAACTGCAACCAGTGCGAAGAGTGGTTTGAAGCGGGAGAACTGGCACCAGAAGAATATACAGTTCTGATAGACACAAAGGGCAGGAAACTGGAGCGATGTCCAAGAAGAACATCGAGGACCTCTTGAGGCAGCTTGCTGCTGGAGCGCAGCTAAACGAAGAGCAGAAGAAAACAATGGAAGACTATAAGTTCTGGAAGACGCAACCGGTGCCAAAACTCGATGAGAAGGTCACAGAGGAGGGCCCGATCGAGTACAAGAGTGTTTCAGACATCAGCCGCGAGCCTCTACCACTGCTGCCAGAATTCGAGTGGGCAGACCTAGACCTCACCACAGCCGGTGATCGCGATGAAGTCTTCAGACTGCTGTATGAGAACTATGTTGAGGATGCAGACTCAACGTTCAGATTCAAGTACTCAGGGGAGTTCCTTGATTGGGCATTGAGACCGCCTGGCTACCGCAAAGAGTGGCATGTTGGTGTGAGAGTGAAATCCAGTGGGAGACTTATTGGCTTTATTGCTGGGACACCGGCAGATCTGAAAGTGCACTCCAACCACGTTAGGGCTGTGGAGATCAACTTCATCTGTGTCCACAAGAAGCTCAGATCAAAGAGGCTAGCTCCTATCCTAATCAAAGAAGTTACAAGAAGAATCAATCTTCAAGGAATATTTCAAGCGCTCTATACAGCTGGGGTGGTTCTGCCAAGTCCCGTGTCCGTTTGTCGGTACAACCATCGTCCAATCAACTGGGGCAAGTTGTACGATGTGGGCTTCAGCTACTTACCTGAGAATGTCACCAAGACACAGATGATCGCAAAGTACACGATAAGAAACCAAGGAAAAATCAAAAGATTAAGAAGAATCAAGGAGGAAGACTTTGACCAGGTATTTGATCTACTTATCAGATTCCAGGAACGCTACGAGTTGATCCAGGACTTCACCAAAGAAGAATTGCGCCATTGGATTCTTGGAAACCAACAGTTGAAGGACGAGGATAAGGTTGTCCACACTTTTGTAGTTGAGGATGAGCATGACTCCGGTAAGATTACTGACTTCTTCAGCTTCTATCTCCTCCCATTCACTGTGCTCAACAACCCTCACCACAACGAACTTGGCATTGCATACCTGTTCTACTACGCTTCTGATGTGGCATTCAGCGAGTCTGAAGCCAACTCAGAAGGTAATGAACCATCAGCTTCATTGAAGAAGAGACTGTCTGATCTGATCGGCGACGCCTTAATTATTGCCAAAGGTCTGGGCGTAGATGTCTTCAACGCTGTTTCCTGCCAGGACAACAACTTGTTTTTGCAAGACCTCAAGTTCGGTGAGGGCGACGGCCTTCTCAACTACTACCTCTTCAACTACAAAGCCAAGTTCATCTCTGGAGGGCTGGACGAAGACAAGCACGTAAATCCAGCCAATTTGAGTAAAGTGGGTATCGTTATGTTGTAATATTCAAATAAACATTTGTCCTATATTCAGCTCAGTGTCCAGCAGTCAGTGTCAGTGTAGCTCATCGATCTCTCCGCCACTACCACGTCAGGATATCCTCCTCTCCGTCATCATCGCTGACGAACTCACCATTCCATATCCTTTGCATTCTCTTCAAATTGTGGTCAGCACTTGCCAGTCCATTCTTCCTCAAAAATTGTAAGAATCTCTCTGCTAGCTTTTGATCCTTTCCACGGATGCAGTTTCTGCCTACTATATCGATCATTAAGTGTAGGTGTGTAGCACACTTGTTGAAATACTCACCAGCTTCTATCCAATTCAGAAACTCAACAAAACCGATTCCCCTTTTAACCAAGTCTTGAACTAAGGAACTAGTTTTTGGGATATTGAGTATCCTTGTTAGCACAATGAGTCTGGCTACAATGACATGTCCTTGGTGAGCAACATCAAACCAGCTGTAGGTGACATTGGTCCCATTGGGTAGAGAGAATACCTCTATGTTTCGGAACTTCTCCACCATTGAGTTTTGTGAAGGATGGTTAAGGTTGGTCTCACTAATAAAGCCAGATTGGTCAATCACAAACATTTGTTCAAGCTCAGTAAGTTGGAAAAACAATCGGTTCACTTCTTCGAAACTTACCAAGTTTGGATTAACATTAGAATCAAGATGTTCTCCCTCTATCTTAATTAGTCCCATGCGTTTTGCATCCCTTATTCTGTTCAGAATCTTTATAATATCTCGGAAGACAAGGTCTAATCCTATCATGTGGCCTGCTATGTAATTGAATCCATTAGTGTCCAGCATATTAAGCCTTTTTAAAGATATGAGGTAGAATTCATCATTAGAAATGAAGTTAGTTAGTTCATCGCCATCGGACTGGAGAATCCCACCATAGGGGTTGGTTATACCTGCAAGAACTTCATACGTTATTAACCAGTTTTTACACAGTTGGAGAGTGTCTGACTGGATATTGGACTTTTTGAGGAGCTCTTTCGCACCAGTGAGATGCTCTCTCCATCTCAAATTCTTGCTAGAGGCAGAATCTGTCGTAAGTAGGAGAATTGTTAAGATCATGGGTTCAATATTTGCCGGAAGAGTACTTTCGTCTTCGAACCTTTCTCCTAGCATGCGCAAACAAGATGAGAGATATGAACAGTACGCTTGATCATCCTGGGGTTTAGCAGATACTTGATGCAGGGACTGTGCTCCACAAGCCAGGATGGCATACATCAAGTATGTATCTCTTTTAGCGTAGTGAAGTAGAACATCACGGAGTGGGTTATGGTTAGGAGTTGGGCCAAAGGGACTAGCTAGATCACAAAAATCGTTATAGAACTGCTCCATGTACTGATTATGAGGGTCTCCCAGATTGAAGTTTTCCAGGGGATTATTGAAAAGGATCCCGTTCGTTTGATGAATGCCCGGACTGATAGATAGGGCAGCATCCATGGCAGCTTTTGCAGTTGTTATCGCGGCAGTAGGTGGCACGCCCTGCGCAGCGCTATAGAAAGCAGCACTGAAGGGTTCAGGCTGTTCCGCACTGTGGGCTTTCCCCATAGGAGTCATCGCTTCTTCAAGCCTCCAGTTCACGAGGTCGTTCAAGTTGTGGTACAGCAAGGTGGCATCTGAGAAACTGAACCCGAAGTCAGTATTCACGCTTACAGGATCACTGATGTCACCCAGATGTGTTTTCAAAAGCCTACCGCCTCCAACCTCCACTATCTCGTCCTGTTGGGGCACCGGGGTTGCTGAAGATGGCCTTGAGTTTGGGAGCCGGGGTTTGCGCTTCTTGTTCTTTGCGTTCAGGATGTAGACGCAGTCTCTGTTCAGCCTGTCGCACTGCCAGCATTTGGGCTTGCCTTCGTCGCATTTTGTCCGTCGTTTCTTGCACTCTGTGCAACCGTTTCGAGAGTATTTCCGTTTAGGGCCTACAGCTCCACCAGGCGATGCTTCCTGCGCGTGTGCGCCTCTAAGCTGGAGCTGTGTCATGACTGCTCACACTCCACCTCCACCTTGTTCGTTTTCCTTCCTTCGACTTGGCTTGAGTCTGCTGTGATACCCGCTCCAGTGGACGCTTATCGCTTCGCTTGCTTGAACACGACCAACCAGCACCGCAGTCTGCACACACACCAAGGTTCGAGACACACGCCGATACGATGTGGAACCAGGCACTGCTTCACAGCACATCACCTTTAGAGCTGAAACGAAGCTGACGACTCACCCACCAGATGTGACATATTCCGAGGGGATTTTGTCCTAATTTAGTCGCCAGAATGTCCTAGCTTGGCAGACAATACAGTGCGTCTGTGAAAAGGCGAGGATGCGGACGAAGAAGACGCTCGTGGGCGCTGCGAGGTCGAGGGGACATGCGGGCCATGCGGGCCATGCGGGCTATCCAGTGGCAGTGGCAGGGGCTGGCGAGAGCAGCAGCCAGACTGCAGTGTCCTGGCCGTGGCAGATAGAGGTTTGGAGCCCTGCTTGCATCTCTTTCGCGGCCGCGACGGTTCGTAAAGATGAACAAAGCATGTGGGCGGTCTGTTTGAGAGATGATGGGAAGAGGGAAGCTAGTGCTCCATGTCAGTTGGTGAGTCGTGCGGGCCGTTCGACTTTGAGCTACAGATAAAGTGTAAAGTGAAAGCGACAGCGAAAGTCAAGGTCTAGGTTAGGGCGAGCTATCGCTGGAAGAGAGACAGGCGAAGAGAAGACACAGAGTGGCATGACTATCTTCAGCTTCGATGAGGAGGAGAAAGACACAGAAGAGGAGCAGCAGGTGTACAGAGACTTCGAGGAGAAGGTCACCATCACTGAACCCGTGGGGATCCCGAACCGTCGGCGGAAGAGCTCTGCTGCATCGAACAGGAACGCTCCAATAAACCGGCTAGGTCGGTCTGTTGAAGTTGGGTTAGAAAGGTCGTACATCAGTACAGGCTTCACGGACAGAACGGATGCGGAGGCACTGGGCGAGTTCCAGCCGCCGCAAGCCAAACTGCAACTTCAACCGCAACCGCAACCGAAACCCAAACCCTCTGACTTTGAAATGATCAAGGTGCTCGGGATAGGCTCATACGGTAAAGTCCTGCTCGTGCGTGAAGTGAAGACAGGGAAGCTGTTCGCCCAAAAGCAGCTCAAGAAGGCTTCTATAATTATCCAGTCAAAGACTGTTGAGCGCACCATGAATGAGAAGTCAATACTGGGCCAAGTCAACCACTCTTCCATTGTCCAGCTTTACTGTGCCTTCCAGGATGAATCCAAACTGTACCTTATCCTAGAGTATCTTGAAGGCGGTGAGCTGTTTCAGCATTTACAGGTCGAGAAGTTCTTGAGTGAGACAAATGCAGCTATCTATTTGGCTCAAATGATACTTGGACTTGAACATCTCCACAATATTGGGATTGTCTATAGGGATCTGAAGCCTGAAAACTGCCTCCTTGACTCGAACGGCTACCTGGTATTGACTGATTTTGGTTTGAGCAAGGTAGGGCTTCACGACGACGAGCTCTGTACTTCGCTCATTGGAACTCCAGAGTACATGGCTCCTGAAATTCTACAAGACATACCTTACGATTACGCTGTGGATTTCTGGTCACTTGGCTGTGTGATGTACGACATGCTCACAGGTGCACCCCCATTCACAGGTAACAACAATAAGAAGATTATGGACAAGATAATTGCAAATAAATTGAAGATACCCTTTTATCTCTCAAATGAAGCAAAGGATCTCATCACTCGGCTGCTGAGAAAGAATCCTGACAAGAGAATTACCGACTTTGCGAGACTCAAAAACCATGCATTTTTCAGGAAGATCAACTGGGATGATATTGTACAGAGATCTTTTGAGCCTCCGATTGTACCAATAATCACTGACCCGCTGTTAGCAGAGAACTTTGATTCTGACTTTACTAATATGGCAATTACTCCTGTTGGATCACCAGAGGAGGGTACTATGGGACTAGATGTTCAACAGCAGGCATCCAAAACTCTTGAAAACCCATTCTTGGGATTCTCGTACACTGACAAGAGTTATCACCACTTATACACACATGTTACATGAAATGAATCATATTTTTAACAGCCTTGAGTTTTGTTGCTTTCTTCCATTTTTTGCTTAAATGTAACATACAGAATGCAATTCAATTCTATTTCGTGAGAATGAGGTGATGCGCAACAATTTTGTAATTTGGCATATGATTCACCTATGCTGCATCAGAGGCATTATCAGATTCCAGGAAGATTGATCCCATTCCTGAAGGGTTATTTCACCTTGTGGTGGGGTGACTCCTATTAAGACGGTGGACTAAGCATCCGTGGTGAGGAACTACCACTACCAAATTGTGAGGCAGTGCTTGTCGTTTCGTATTCTTCCACTTCCATTGAGTTGGCGAGATGATACCTTCTAGTTCGGAAATCCGTTAAAGGATAGTTGACAGCCGTGGTATTTCTTCTTTGTGCTTGTCCGAACTGGCGAGGGTGCTGCATGGCCAGTGGTGGTGGACAATTATAGTAACTATATCTTCTTCTTGGGAATGTAAAGTCTTTGAACTCTTGATCAGCTAGGAGTGTATCTTCCACTGAGTGACATTCTTTTTGAGAAGGGACAGTAGTCTGAGGAGAAGTTTGAGGTTGCTCGGATTCTTTCCCCCTTTTCATGACCCCATGCATGCGATCGAAGTTATTGCTTCCCTCAATAGGCAAAGACCTCTCAGAGGTTGACAATTTAGGAAATGAGCTCGAACCACCGATCCGTCTTGAAGTACTGGGTCTATCCTGCCGCAAATTGTTGTTCGGAGGGGGTTCTTCGCTGTTGAAAGTGGCAGAGGATGAGAAGTAGGAAACAGGAGTTTCACTCCCAATGTAATTGAGGAGTCCTATGTGGTGTGCTCCTGTCGCTGAACCTAAGTCTGAAGGCGAGCCAGAGCCAGAAGGAAGAGGGGCGGAAGGGGATAAGAAAGTCCTGTTTCCGGCGTTCAAACTGGCAATCAAACTAGACTGCTCGAGCTTTTGAGTAGCTCTGTCCTCGTCCTCCGAGAGTCTTGTCCCCGAGTACAGCAGGCTTCCATCACAACTTGCTGGAGAAAGTGAAGAAGGTGAAGAGACACTCGATATTGCCTTCCGTCTTCGAGAGAGAGAAGGAGCAACTTCTATAGGTCGAGTCGCTGCATTCATCGTCTGATTCTTCTTCTCGTGGAACTCTCTCATCTCTGACGGGCTGATACCGAGGTAGAAAGAGTTCTTCTGAACGTTGTTGTATAGCCGTTTGGACTTCCTATCCAGAGCATCAGCTTCTTCTTCTGGCGGCTTCCCAACCTCCAGGCTAGAAGCCGTGTTGCTTGTTCCCCTAGCCCTCTGCCCATGCGAGAAGTCAACAAGCGAGGATGGCTCAGTGAAGCTCTCCTCTGCGAGTTTGGAATAGTCAAATGACGGCCTGGACTTCCTTCTATTCAGCACATTCGTCAGTGCCTTCAGTTTTTCAATGTTGACAGGATGCTCTTCTACTGCCATTTGACACATGCAACTTACGCGCTAAACACGGAGGCATGCTCACTCACTGCCTATTCATGAGTAACTGACTGCGCTGCTGTTTTATATAGATCTCAATATGAGAATAATACTTTGCTATGGCGGAGGTAGCTTGCTCTCTCTTACACGACAACCAAACAACAGAAAAACAAGTAAGTAGGATAACGTAAACAAGCACCTTCGTATATTCATTACCGTAGTGTAGTTCAACAGGAACGCCACCAGCAGTAAACCAGTGTGATCATGGCCAAGGCAGTCATCCCTCTTGAATCCAACCCAGAGATATTCACCCAGTTCGCTCACTTTCTTGGGCTTGAGCAACGATTGCACTTCACTGACGTATACTCGCTGTTCGATCAGGAGCTGCTGTCGTTCATTCCAAGACCGTGTCCCGCAGTGATCATGCTGTTCCCTGTCACACAGGGTTACATTGACTTTAGGGATGCGGAGGAAAGCAGCAAGGCACAGCAGGACGGGGCTCGGGACGCTGTTGTGTGGTACAGGCAGACTATTAAGAATGCTTGCGGGCTATACGCTTTGTTGAACTCCTTATCTAATTTGAGCGATGACAACTTTGAGCACGGCTCAAAGCTGCTTGAGTTCAAGAGAAACCACCGGGACATAGCTACAGTGGAAAGATTGATCAACGATTTCCAGCATGAGTACTCTGATTTCGCTCATTCAGGCCAAACTGAAGCACCCGAGCCAGAGAGCGAGGTTCTGTTACATTTCGTGGCGTTGATAAAAAAGGATGGTAAGATCTACGAATTGGATGGCAATCGCCAAGGCCCCTATGAGGTTGGTGCGGCACAGGATGCAGAGAGCGAGGATATATTGAGTGATGCCCAACTAAGGGAGAGGTTCCAGCAGTACATTAGCCTTGCGGACAACGGCAATGAGCTGAATTTCTCGCTGATTGCCTTAGCCCCTTCCTTTGAATGATGATAGCTGATGCTGATGACATATTGTTTATGTATGGATATTGATGTACACACATAATCATATCGAGATGCTGAACCGGACATGCATGGAGTTTTCCACTGGCCGCTGATGATGGATGATATTGCTGAATGTAATGAGGACGTTTACATACATACCTTTTCTCATTGTCTAAGTTGACCTATTTCATATCAGCAATTTCAGGATTCACATCAGAAAGCGCAGGAAACTTCAGCTGGAAAGCCAAATGAAGTGAGCTAAATCTGGCCCTTTATGTCAACTTTCTTAGACTCCCCCAGTGTCTGCCACACAGCTGCCTTCGCAGACACAGTATTAAGATATACATTCTCACCTCTCAACTCAATGTATTTGTCAAGCTTGTTCGTATTGATGAAGGCCATGCAATCAGTCTCATTGGTGAATTTGAACTCCTCGAGTAAGAACTCCAGATTTATAACCTTATAGGAATAGCAAATGATAGATAGCGCACGGATTCGTTCGTTGTTTATAAAATAATCTAGGAGATGTCTGGTGGTTGCTGACGAGGTGGAATAGAGATTGAATAATTGGTGGTAATTGTTGGATATCTGGAATTTCAAGAACTGCAAAGCCAGCTGGATATGACTGTTTAGTTTGTCCTGTTCTGTTAGTTTAAGTTTCAATAAAGTTATTTGATCGTAATTCCTCGTGAGAATGAAGTATAGGATTCTATAACTCAGGAATTCATGGTAATTGGACGATAAGGTAATCTGCGGTAATTGGTACAAGTTTTTGAGCACAGTTTGGCATTGGTTGAACTCTCCAAGATCTTGATTCTCGATCGCTATTCTGGCGTGTGTTTCATAAACTGTGACGGTGAACTCATTTTCAATCAACTGTACTCTGAGGTCTTGTCTTATAGATTTGAACTGGTCACAGGCGTATGGATATTTGGCTTCATCTACGTATTTTTTATAAACCATCTGGAAAGCCTTCTTCAAAACTGGCAATGGACGAACCTTGGAAGGGTCAGGTGCAGACGTCAATCTCAGATAGCCTTTTTCCAGCGTTTGGCACGTCCCTCTCACAGGGCCGGTCTGCTGCGTTTCATTGTCCGTCAAGCTATAGGAGGACCCCAGAGGCGCTGAGAGCTCCTTCTCAAATCTCTGTGACCTCAACTTCTTTCTTCTTTCAGACGCCATGAGATCCTCGTTCCTGCTCTCCTTCTTCCCCATCGTCTTTGCTCGCTTCGCTTGGCGTTTGCCCTGTTCCGCGGACTGCCAGAATAGCTCAAGCTTGCCTTTGTACCCTAAAGACGGCAGCATTTGCTTGCTCCAGTCGTTCGTCCAGAGCGTGCCCGTTGAATTGGCCATGTTGATCAGGTTGGTTACCTCTAGCTGCATCGCAGCAAACTGGCGGCTATCTAGTTGTCGTCTCTTTGCCTGAACATGTGCGTTCTTGACAAACTGTGTTAGTGACGGAGGCAGAGCTGAAGTATCCGGCTGGTTCATTATTGTATATTCAAGTATCTCTATACGTGTGTGTGTGTGTGTGTGTGTCGCTTAGTCTATACCCTGATTGCACCACCGCCTGCTCGTGCCACATATACATATACACTTATACGCCTACTCCTCTGAAACAGAAAAAAAAAACTGTATGCGGGTTTGGCCGAATATATAGCGATAGAACATCCTCACACCAATACTAAACTCTGCGGTATAAATTTTTTTCGGTGCACAAATCTTCTTCTCGTCTGTTACTTTTAGATTCCTCACTTACATTTAATAACACTTTTAGTTTACCAGCGCTAACATTGCTCACCATATGTTATAGGTGCAAAAATGGCTAGAAGGAGAGTGGACACTACGGTGTACCTCCATTTATAATCTGGCACCGTGGATATATTTTGGTAGCGCCGACTATCTTCTATAGTGGGCGGCGTTTACCGATTTCCCACTACGGGGCGGGTTCGCTTGTGGATCACATTGCAGAGAATTGTACGGCATTTGTATCGTAGGGCTAGTGGCGGCGAGCGAGGTGCGAGCGAGTAGCCAGCTAGCCGCGGATATTGGTATTACTGTTTGTTGTATACAAGCGCCATCGTATTTATAGTCATCGTCATCGTCACCGTCATCGCCATCGTCTTCACTTCAAACCGCGGTATATCAGCTCCTGGTCAATGTGGCCGATACGCAGAGCCTGGTTCTTCAAGACAATCTCGTTCTCAGCTATGATCTCTTTGTAAAGCTGTCTATCCTCCTCATATTCGTCATCGCCGTCCTCGTCAGATTCGCTTTCACTCAAATCATGAACCGGCTCTTCGCCACATATTTTCAGTAACTTGTTCTGCGTAGATTTGAGCTTCTTGATGGATCTTTCCAGCTCTGACCGCGTGGCGGTCAGTTGGCCATCATCTAGCTCACGGATGGCGACCGAGAACTCCTCCAGCTGAACAGGTCTCGCTATAGATGCCATTGTGAGTGCTGCCGTAGAAATATTCCTTTTCACGCCACGTAGATACGCAAGCACACACGAACACTGTCCTGCTTAGGTATCCCTTATATATCCGGTGGACGATGCGATAGCAAACTACGGAATGTCCTCCTCCTGTCACCGCCTCTGAGCAATGGTCATTTGCACACCACATAAAATTCCCTCTTTTGGTGTTTGTATTGCGGGTTTGAGCTGGTTGCGCAGCCCGGATGACTTAAGAGCGCTGCGTATATTCCGAGGGCAGACGGGTGGCCCCGGAAGTCACGGGCCACACCACAACATAAAGAAAGCGAGAGAGATCTGGCTGTACTGCTATTAGCGCACGCGGTGGAAGGCGGCACGCGTAGTAGAGACAGGCTGTTTGGCATCAATGGGGTCAGTACACGCAAAGGAACACTCACTGGACATTCCACACGTCAGCGCTATTGAATTTCCGCTCAAAGTCAAGAATGTGGAGAAAGCCCTGAGTCTAGTGGGGGGCCGTAAGAAGATAACAGAGGCCATCCACGACAACGAGAGTAACCCCTTGGAGCTACGCTTCACTGGAAACATACACGAGCATCCCATTAGTGCTAAGTGCTCGTCAAACGAGCACATCCTGATCAAAATCTCAGTGCCAAAGTCTCTGCTGGACAAAAATGGCAGGAACTTGCAGAGAACTTTGGAGGAGGTGCATCAAGACAGGAAGAAACCCGTACACGTAACACCGGTGGCCATTGTCAATAAGAGTTTCAGATTCAGGGAGATGTCGGACTTCCAGTACCAGACAAAGAACTCGAAATTCGCTAACGAAGTTGACAGGGCGATTCACGGCCTGAGGTACGACGACATCATCAAGCTGGATGTTTACTCACAGGACAAAGAGCCGTGGCAGTACGACTTAGTTGATCAGCAGCTCTTCGATTTGCCGCCACCTCCGAGGTTCTCGTCTATTCCGCTTCCCTTCAATTTCAACTACAAGAAGAACGCAGCAACGGTCACAAAGGAGGGCAAGATTACAACCAGAAACAAGCACATAAAATTGAATTCAATGATCATCCAATGGTCAGATAAGCCACCTGCTGCTCCATCTCAGGAACTCAAGAACCAATTGGCTATATTCAAAGCGCAAAGGAATGAAAATCAGTTCTTCAAGGATATCTTGGAAACGAAAGAGATACTGGAGCAGTTGTTTCACAAGAAGCCAATCTGGATACGAAAACACCTAGAGGCTCTTCTACCTCCTACTTTGAAAGTTTGTCTAAAGTACGCACTGCCCCAGGTGACTTTCACGTACACAAAAGGCCCATGGAGACAGGCCTACATCCGGTTTGGTGTTGATCCAAAGTCATCTTCAGAGTACTCTATGTACCAAACTGAAGGTTTTAGGGTGTCTCATTATTCAAAGAGATTGCCTAAAGATTTTGTCTCCGAAGTACCGAATGGAGTCTCCAAAGTGTTCAAGTTTGACGGCGACTCGCTGCCGTTTTCTTTGTTGTTTCAGTTGGAGAACATCACGGACACTTTGATCAGAGGAGTTCTGCAAAAGGCTGAGATGAGGGAAACTGTCGATTTCAGTGATGGATGGGTGGACAGGTTGAGTATGATCAAAGTGCGAAAACTGATGAGATACAAACTGAGATCTTTGGTTGACGGGGTGCCTATAGATCCTGACAAAGTGGACTACATTCTACATCAGCTTCAACCTCATGAGGGGGATGCGCAGGATACGAAAACTGAGCAGGAAGAAGAAGAAGAAGGGGAGGGCGAAGACGAGGAAGAAGATGAGGAGCGCGACCAGGACGAAGACGACGAGGAGGAAGGTGTGCGCGAGCACCACAAGTACGCCGACTATTATGGACAAGACGCTGCGGCAGAGTTGACCGAATACGAGCTAAATACCAATGAAGCTGATTATGATGAGATAATGAAACATCTCCAAAAGTTCAATCCAAGAGGTGCACAAGAGCTGAGCCGGCTCTCTGGATTGATCAAACTGGCCAATTTAGATTTGGACTAGCAATACAATTTCCCACCTTCTATTTTAGCAACAGTACACACCCAATCAGTCTGGCAAGACGTAGATAGACTGTCTTCATCGGTCAAACTTCTTCCCTTCTGGTGCTTTTTTCATCTTTTCTTCACAGGAGAAAGTTTTGGTGGAAAAAAAATTGGCCAAAAAATTGAAATTTCAGCAACGAAGACTGTGGGATTGGAAAGGAAGCTAGCTGGCAGGGGAGAGTTATTGCAAGGAGGCAGGAGCTAAGGACGAGCGATACGTTATTTGAGTTAGAGTAGTGTATAGTGACGGGGACACAAGAGCGTTATTATGATTAGTCCTAGAGTTCAAACAGCACAGGAGTGCGTGAGACAATGTGCCACGCAGCTAGGCAGACGGTTTGCCAGTGCGTACCGTCTCGATGGCCCTGTTCCGAAGAGACCTCTAAAGAAGATCAAACTGGGCAAGGCGAGACCAGCGATCTACTACAAGTTCAACACAAAGACGGAAAACAGCGATGGAAGCGTTGTCGTCAGAAGAAGCGTCTTCCCGAAGGACGAGGTCAGACTCATCCAAGACCAAAGGAACGCACCGCTGTGGAACCAGAATAGAAGAGACTTGGATGTCGTAGACGCTAATGCCGGTGGCAGAATGGAGAAGTTCAAGCAGAAGTTTTCGCAGTTTTCTGTGAAGGAGGAGGACGCTTCGGCGGACGGCGTGCCTGAAGCGGCTGCTGAGGCCCAGGAACAGAAAGAAGACGACCAGTCGATGGACATGGATGACTATTTGAGTCTGCTCGGTGAAAACGTCCAGGAGGTCCAGAAGGGTGGTAAGCTAGCATCCAAGCAGAAGAGAGGGAAGAAATAAGCCACTGAATCGTTGATCCCACCCACTCACTCACTCCACAAAGAAGGACGCGCCACCGGCGGAGAGCACGGAGGTGCCTTGTACATAAACCAGCAACTTATACACACAGTAAGACCACCTATACCTGTAGACTGGTCCTGTAACTCTTGTTTCACCCCAAGCCAGTATACCTCTATGGTACGGGAGGAGGGTGTGGCCATACCGCAGAAAACTACTATAAACAAAACCAGGCGAGCTTCCTATTCTCGTTAATTAGTCGATGAGCACAGACAAGCACGGTTACGAGGAGTGATGGGGTCTGTGTTTCTTCCACATCTGAGATCAGGATGGTATGTAGCGGATTCTCCGGTGCGCAAGATCCAGCGGTGATCGGCGGTTCTGTGCAGAAGCATAGTGTTGTTGGATACTAACATTGGAATGTGGTATACAGGCATGTGGACCAAGCTATTCTTGCGGGTGAGTAGATTGCTGAACAGGAAGAACGCGGGAGGGCATCGAGACATTTTTACTAACCATGCGCATATGACACTGCAGAGGACGAAAGGCTCGTGGTTATACGTTTTGGTCGTGACTGGGTAAGTGTTTGCCATCGCTACTAAGGGAGCCATTACATTACTAACTCGCACTACTGCCAGGACAAGGATTGCATGGTGATGGACGAAATACTGTACGGAATTGCAGATAAGGTGTCCAGCTTTGCAGCGGTGTACCTCTGTGATATCGACCAAGTGCCCGACTTCAACGAGATGTACGAGCTGTATGACCCGATGACGATAATGTTCTTTTACCGAAATAAGCACATGATGTGCGACTTTGGAACGGGTGATAACAACAAGATGAACTTCATAATCTATGACCCACAGGAGATGATAGATATAATAGAAACCGTGTTCAGAGGTGCCACGAAGGGACGTGGTCTGGTCATCTCCCCCGTGCAGCACACGCGAGGAGACTAACGTATATAGAGAAATGGAGTTCGAGTAGGGGGGGGGAAGCAGGGGTGACCCCGTCTGATGCTCCCGTCTGATGCTCCCGCCTGTCGTCCCTCAATCTAGTAGCCACATGTGTCGCCGTAGTCTTCTTCGTCTATACCTATCTACCTATCCTCCCTTTGACAACCCAGCGCAGCACCCGCCCTAACACCCGCCGATTAGCGGCTACAGCCGCCACCCCATATTACCCTGTCTCCTATCCAACAAATCATCGACAGATGGAAAAAATCGATGAACAAGAACGACGGAGAAGACAATAAGTGAAGAGAAGAAGAGAAGGAAAAGGAGACTAAGACTCAGTGAAAGAATACTTTAAGTAACCCTTTTCTTTAAGCATTCAAGCTGTTTACCTCACTGTCCAGAAATTCACGTGCGGTATTTAACAGAGGACACTCTACAAGCGTTGTTAAAAGAGCACGGAAGAGACTAACGAAGATGTCTGGCGCTGCTTCCACTGAAGAGTTTTCTAGAGAAGCTCTTGAGGGAGTCCTGAAGAGACGGTTCTTTTTTGCCCCATCGTTTGAGATCTACGGTGGTGTGTCCGGTCTTTACGACTATGGTCCACCAGGGTGTGCTTTCCAAGCCAACATTGTAGACACCTGGAGAAAGCACTTCATCCTGGAGGAGGACATGTTGGAGATTGACACCACCATGTTGACCCCCTATGAGGTTTTGAAGACATCTGGACATGTGGACAAGTTCTCTGACTGGATGTGTCGTGACTTGAAGACTGGTGAGATCTTCAGAGCTGACCACCTGGTGGAGGAAGTTCTGGAAAGCAGATTGAAAGGTGACCAGGTAGCCAGGGGTGTCTTGGCTGATGCGGACGAGGAAGCTGAAGCTGATGCGGACAAGAAGAAGAGAAAGAAGAAGGTAAAAGAGATCAAGTCTGTTAAGCTTGACGATGAGGTAGTCAAAGAGTACGAGACGGTTTTGGCTCAAATTGATGGATTCTCCGGTGAGGAACTGGGCCAACTAATGGTTAAGTACAACATCAACAACCCAGTCACCAACGAGCCACTAGAGGCTCCTATGGCTTTCAACTTGATGTTTGAGACTGCTATTGGACCATCTGGACAGCTCAAGGGTTTCCTGAGACCAGAAACCGCTCAAGGCCAGTTCTTGAACTTCAACAAATTGTACGACTACAACAACTTGAAGATGCCGTTTGCTTCTGCAGCTATCGGTAAGTCGTTTAGAAACGAAATCTCCCCAAGATCTGGTCTTCTAAGAGTTCGTGAGTTCTTGATGGCTGAGATTGAGCACTTTGTTGATCCAAATGATAAGAGACATGCTAACTTCCCTGAAGTGAAGGATATCCAATTGTCATTCCTATCTGCAGCTACCCAAAAACAAGGACTGACTGAGCCAACTGTCACCACCATCGGCGAAGCTGTTGCTTCAGGGTTGGTTGACAACGAAACTTTGGGTTATTTCATTGCTAGAATTTACCAGTTTTTGATTAAGATTGGTGTTAATCCAAAGAGATTGAGATTCAGACAACACATGTCCAATGAGATGGCCCATTATGCTACTGACTGTTGGGATGCTGAACTACAAACCTCTTATGGCTGGATTGAATGTGTTGGTTGTGCTGACAGATCTGCATATGATTTGACCGTCCATGCTAACAAGACCAAGGAGAAGTTGATTGTTAGACAAAAACTAGACAAGCCAGTCACTGTCACCCAATATGAGATTGATGTTGATAAGAAGAAGTTTGGTCCAAAGTTCAGAAAAGATGCAGGTGCTGTTCAGGACTGGTTGACCTCTCAAGGCCAAGAGTCTCTGTTCAAGCTGCAAAAGGAATTGGAGGCCAATGGTAAGATTGTGTTCAAGATTCCTTCGATTTCAGAAGAGATTGAGCTAGATGACACATTTATCAAAATCGAGCAAAGAACTAGAACTGAGCACGTTCGTGAGTACACTCCAAACGTTATTGAACCATCCTTCGGTATCGGCCGTATCATCTACTCTATCTTTGAGCATTGTTTCTGGACGCGTGCCGAGTCTGCCGACAGAGGTGTCCTGTCTTTCCCTCCAATTGTCGCCCCAACCAAGGTCCTCCTGGTGCCACTGTCAAACAACGAGGAGCTGCAACCAATCACCAAACAGATCTCCAAGATTCTCAGAAAGGAGCAGATCCCATTCAAGGTTGATGACTCTGGTGCCTCGATTGGTAAGAGATATGCCCGTAACGATGAATTGGGTACTCCGTTTGGTATCACCATTGACTTTGAGTCTGTCAAGGACGGCTCTGTCACATTGAGAGAGAGAGACTCCACCAAACAGGTCAGAGGTTCTGTCAACGATATCATCAAGGCCATCAAACAGGTCACATACGAGGGCATCTCATGGGATGAAGGTACCAAGAGCTTGACTCCTTTCGAGTCTAAAGCCGAGGATGCTGAGTAGGCGCACTGTGTACACGTATAGATAGCCAATCCTTTTATCCAAATAGACTTCTCTCTCTGCTGCTCTCTGCTGCTTTTCTACTCTTTCTACTCTTTCTACTCTGTTGTCTCTCTCTCTCGTGAGAAACGTAGAAAAATTCTAGTCGAAAAAAGGCCACTTCAGTTAGTTTCAAATGAACTTCTTGGTAACTTTCCACAACTCCACATAGCAGTGAACAGTTGGGGACACAGCTAGAGACAGTAGCAGTGATTGAGAGTGCACAGGCGACTGGTGTAGTCACTGGGAAGAAAGCAAAAGGGAAAGGGAAAAAGCACGATAGGTGTAAGAACTTAACGCAAACCGAGTGGAAAGAAGCATCATCATGGTTCAACACGGGCTTCCGACTCCGTATAACCTCAAGCCTAGATCGAAGTCATCGTTTGGAAAGCTGCAGCTAACGACACCGATGAAGAAAATGCTCGGGTACATCATGGGTCTGCTGCTCATAGGGATAGTGATCTACAGCACGCTGCCTGGCAAGAACATGGAGGTAGCGACCACCGTCAATAAGGATCTGAACAAGCTGAGATCACAGAGCATGCAGAAGGACCCGGCGAATCAGGGAGTGGACAGCGGGCTGCTGGGCAAAGATGAGCAGCAGCAGAAGAAGCTTGTTGCTGAGCTAGACAAGAAACTTGATTTAGGCAAGCTCGAATCTGTAGAGAATAAGAAGGAACCGGATAAAGCAAGCAAGGACGTCACCCTCGTCATCGAGTGACAACAGGGTCTATATACATTCATAAATATCCGTGTATACACACCTACACCTAGACGTACATACACAATGTAGCAACGGGAAGAAATGGATATGCCTCTTTCCTTTAGATCATGCATCACAATGCTGCTCATGAGACTCAGATCTTCAAGCCATGCTGGTGCGCGTCAGTACGCTCCTGCCATATAGTTTTGCCACTACAACTGCAAACCTGCTTGTCATTCTCCCAGGCACCCGCACTTCTTGCAATCACACCAGCCAAGGAATCCTTGTTGGTCGAGCTCTTCTCACTACTGACCACGAACGAACGACCAATGAGATCCTGGATCTCCACGTCAATGAGCGTGAAAAGCTTCCCAGAGTACTTATTACCTTCCTTCTCGTTGACATCTACAGCAGGAAGCGCCCAGAGTGGCTCACCAGTAGACAGGGCACCGCGCGAGATGTCACCGCTCCTTCTTATTGTAGGGTAGTACAGGCCCTTGTCCGACACTCCGTTCAGGGTTAGATCAACCAGAAGTTTGGAGTCGCTCACGGACACCATGCGAACAAGGCCATTCACTGTCTTGATGTCCCCAGTTTGCAGGTTGAAGTTCTCGAGAATGGCAACTGCTGCTGAGTTGGGTTTCCCTGTCCCTCTGATGATCGCATCACGGCCTGTGTTCTGGATAGACTCAATGATGCGAGAAGGGGGCGCGCTGCCTGTGACAGAAACACGCTTCCCACCCAGATCTATGTCATATCTCGACACTCCCTGCACCTGTGAAAGAGCGTTGCTGACACTATCCACACAGCTCTGGCACGTTAACTCCACATTAAAAACTGTCTGAGCAACCGACGTTGTTAGTACACTGGAGCTTCTGAGTGGAGCAAGTTTTCTTGAACATGCGTACAACATACTTCGAATTCAGACATTGGACCTTCCTTCAACTAACCACACCAACACTCAGACTAGAGAGCGTAACAGCTACTAGACGGTTAATTACTAATATGAAATCAGCAGATGAACTGACTTTAGTATGGCTTTTCATAGTTTACCCTGTCTACCAGGTGCCACAGTACGCGATGAGCCAATGGGCAGGAAGACGGAGAGAGAGAGAGAGAGAGAGAGTGTGTGTGTGCGTGTGTGTGATAGACGCAGAGAGAGAGTAAATGCATACCTGTCTTTCCGATGGACAAGCACATATATTAGATACCAGTCATTCTCTTCGCATAAGTATAACATAGGAACGCAAAGAAGAACATCCCCGTCGTGATACACCAAAACCAGAGTAGCCCAGATTCCTCTTGGCCAGGAACAATCACATTCATACCCCATAAACCAGTCACAATGTTCATAGGCAGAACAACAGTACCCAGTATCGTTATCTTGCCTAAAACATCATTCATGTCGTTGTTCACCTTGGTCATATCAATGTTGATCTGGGCGAGGTAGTTCGAGTGCGAACGCGCTAGAAGCTTCTCGTAGTGGTTCAGGGATTGGACCATGGTCACAATATGATCTTGAATATCACCCAGATACATTCCAATTTCTGTGCTAGATGGCGTGATGGTCGACTCCTCGTTACACCTTTTGGCAAAACCTTTGACAACATCAACCTTTGAACCGAGTAGTCTGACCAGAGACATCACCCGTTTTCTCGTCTCACCAATTCTCTTCATCATGTCACCCTTCTTTTTCCATTCGATTTCATTAGACGACGTAGACCTTGTAGAGCTTGTTGCGCTTGACATTCCGGAGCGAATTGATCTCTTGTCGTCGTCAAATATCGACCGTCTGTCGAAAATGCTCTTTTTCCGTGACATGAAGCTTTTCGTCTTGTGATGGAAATCTGAATCATCAGAGTCGGAGTCGGAGTCAGAATCCGAGTCCGAATCATTGTTCATGTTCAGGATTGCATCTTCAATGTCATTCACTTCGTCTTCAATGCTTTCAATCATAGGACCGAACGCATCTGTAACATCATCAATCAATGCATATGCAATCCAGTCTGGCGTAACAGTGACGTACTCATGCAAAATACGTGCTCTTCTTCTCACGTTTACCATATGAGGGGTTGGTGCAAAGTGGAAAGTCAAGACAGCATTTTTGAAAACTAAGATGTAAACATTCAGAGGTTCCAATTCATTATTCTTAGGTTTATGTCTATCTCCACTCTTTCTTTGGAATTTCTCCAGTTCAATGTCACGTTGTCTTCTTCTAAAAGAGCTTGAGATGCTTGCCGAGTCATGTAAACTCTGACCATATGATTTTATTGATGATTGTCGTCTTTTCTTACCAAATATTTTCGAGAAGAATCCTGCTTCTTGATCTTTATGTGCATCATTTAAACTAGCCTTCAGATTAGAGTAGGACAATTTGCCCCTTTTCCCTCCACTTCTCTTTATTTTCTCCTGAACAATATCAAAAGATCTGAAACACACAAAGTAATAATCTTTGAACAGCTCAACCTTTTCTCTAATTTCTCCTAAGAAAATATCCTCAGTTGTCAATGGATGAATATTAAACGCTTTGGAGAGAACCTTCATCTCCTCTTCAGTTGGGTTCAAGACATCGAGCCAGAAAGGTGATACATTCTCCATGTCAGTACCAGTATTAGTAGTAGGGGGAGTAGCTGAACGATCTGTGTGTGTATCTTCTTGTACCTTTAGATGCAAGTTTGAAGTCTCCATAGATGCTGCTGATGACTGATTGTGATGTGTCTTCACTGACGGAGTTCTAGATGATAATGTACGTTCTTGAGTTCCCTTAGAGTATTCATCACAGTTGAATAGATCGTCAAATGACTGTCCGGGCTGGAGCAAGCCCGAAATGGTAGGCGAATGCACAGTGGAGTTGAGGTCTTCCCTGAAGTACGTGTATCTGAAGTGCTCAGGGTTGTTGTTTATTATCTGCGGTGGGTAGTTGATATTCTTCAAGAATTCAAAGTTGTTGATCTTATTGCTTTTCTTATCAAATGGATTGATCTTTGGTGGTCTCAGTCTCCCACTGAGCGTCTCGGTTTCATTGATGCGTTGGTTTCCCAGTAGCTTTGTGGCATACTGCTGGGCACTCAGCTGTGCTTTTGCAGAGGAGCTAGACCTACCTTCGTTTTGTTCCTGATTCGCATCAACTTTTGTGATTATGGGGTAGCTGAAACCCACCCCTTCATTCGACTGGTTGTCAATGCTCTCATTGCAATTGTTTCCGCTATTCCGCAGTTCAAAATTGAAGTTGGCCTCATCTGCTTCTCTCAACGCGTCGTTTTTCAGTCTCTCAGTTTCTTCACGATAAAACTCCTCCAAGACCTGAATGTCCGGCCATATCCTGTCTAGGTCGTCCTGCTGATCCAACGGGAAACACACATCATCCAACGACGAGCTGTCAGAAGAGCGTCTCGACGACGGCTTGGAGTGGAAATCCAGATCTGACACGTCGCTGTCCTGGTTATCATGGCTCCCCAGCAAATGCGCTTCCTCGTCGTACATGTTGCTGTTACCCTCAAAGTTAGACATGTCCACCGCCACTGAGCCATATGTCCTGTGTTGATAGCGGTCGCCAAACGGGTTTTCTTGGCTCATGGACAGGGCTCGGTGCCTATGGAGGCCGCCGTCGTTAACCCTGGCCCCACGGTTGTTTGAGGACGAGCCGCCCCCGGCGCTCAGCGAGTATCTTCTACTGCTGTTACGGTGGTGCGAGAGGGACCCTTCAAAACTACGGAGGTTTTTCAAATTCCGCATGGAGAACGGCTTGGCCACCTCCTCTCCATCCCGTCTGCTGGAGCTGTCGTCTCTTCCATCACCAAGAAGCGGCGTGCTCGCTGCTTCTGATTCTGTCATCTTCGTACCTGGTTCTGCTCTAAATCAGCAGCCGTTTCATTTGGTTTCATTGGTCTGATGGAAGAAAAGCACCGCTTTTTTGCTCTGCGTTTTTTCGTGTGGTTCACACCACACATATAGCGGTTAGGTGCCCGCGGAACATCACCACCACACAAACAGCTACAAGTGAGTGGAGTGGGAGTGTGAACAGCAGGCGCTGGGCAGTACAATGGCAGGAGGAGAGACACGGGAGGGTGCAGGGTTCAGCAATCTGGCTCCTGTTTGACCTCCTTGTCGCTGGGTTGCGGCGGTTGCAGTGGTGCTTCCTCCCCTTTCTGTTCAGACACTCCTTGGGGGGCGGCGGCTATACTGGTCTTCTTCGCCTTTTTGGTGCGGCTCTCCCCGTGTTCGAGCGCCATCACCGCTTCGTCTATGCAGTGCCTGTTCTCAAGGAGAACCTCCCACTGGTCTCGGGTGAGCGATATCCCTTTCTTCCCGGGCTTCATTGACCCCTGGGCATCGTAGTACTCTCTGATATCGAGTAGCACCATATTTTTGAACTTGCGTACTGTCACTCTTTTATTTTTGGATAGCTTGGGTGGCGGGGGCCGCTGGTTAGTAACAGAGTACAGTGATGGTCGTGCTGGCCGCTATGCGTAGCACGAGAGGGAGCAAGCCGGCGCAAGCCGGCGCAAACTGAATGCAGCTAGCTGGATATGTCATGTCACCTACTTCAAGAAACTTTTCATTCTGATCGTTAGTTTCTAAACTCATTTTGATGCGCTTGCGGCAGTAGCTGCACTCGTGATAGTAGCTTCACTAATCTGTTTCCCAATTGAGCAGGAGATATCAGTTTATCACCATGTTCCATTCAACATCCGTGTGTGCGTTGAGTCTTCGCCGCTAGATTTTGGCTTTTTTTCTCCTAAACTTTTTTTCCAGCATTTCCTGATCGAGTTATTGAGGTATGACGGCGGGCATCGAGGACTACGTCGGAAGCCAGGAGGAATTGGCAGTACAGTGATGAGGGGCGCTGAGCACGGGAGCAGGGGACTACGTAGAGATTCGGTGCTGTATGCCCACGCGCATGCAGCCGTTTTGTGAGTGAAATCCCCGGACAGTCATACATGTTTCTGCACAGCTGGGGTTGCAACAGCCAGCCCTCATTGCAGCGGAGGATGACTTTCACTTCCCGTACATCTTCCCCATATGGTCGCTGTGACACTGCCCTGGCTGCCTTCACCCGTCCGCAGACACCCAGCCACACAAGTAGCAGCAGTGAGTCTCTCTCAAATGGAAATGCGTGCGTCTGTGTGTAGCGACACGCTACACACAGTCCACACAACGGACTTGACTGTCTCATTTCTCGTCTCTTTTTTCTTTTATGGCAGTGTCACCTGAGACAACACGCAAGGCAGATTATCGACATCTAGCTAGTTGCCGGGTTTAGTCCTACACTTGCACTGTTCTGTGCGCTGCTAGAAGAAAGTCTCTCGCATTGTAGCAGCACGAGGCAGACACCACACCGGCCACTGAACCTGCTTGCGAATTGTACACTACGTGTTAGCATTCACTCTGACAGGCGACATGCGTGTCCTTGCGCAGTACATATCTCCCAAAAGGGCAATGCAATTGCTACCTATAGGGAACAGACGCGCTGTATACCAAGAAAAAAAGTAACGAGAAGCTTACAGGATATTATTGCCAGCAAGACTACTACAGTTCCGAAGGCAGGGAGGCAGCGGGGGATGAGAGGTGGGAAGACGTCTATCATATGCCCATCTTTCATAGTCTACGGTGCGGCGAGCGAAATGTTGGTAACTTTTTCTCAGACACCGCCCCCTCCGCATTCCGTCATGTGAACATATGGTGGATTAGTCTTTAGTGCGCTCCAGGTGGTGCATGTACTATATGTTGGCTGTCGTAAAAGAGCAGAGGCGGAACCCCAGGAGCACCAGCGCACCGCACACTGTAAACATGTAATTGTGCGTGGCATCGCTGAATACGAAAGAGAGCGCCAGGCATAGCGCCACGCCCGCTGCCACATCTCGCAGTGGAACCAGTAACTGGGTTGCACCCCCACATAGCTTGGACGACTAGACTAGACTGGACTAGACTGGACTAGACTCCGCTGGAAGAGACTAGACTGGTCTAGACTGACTGACTCGTCTGTCCCCAAAACGGACACCCTAGACAAGCAGAAAACGGCCATTTCCTCTTCTGGGTATATGTCCAGTATTTCCCAAGGTCGATCAACGTTCTGCCCAAAGAAGTAAGCAAAAAAGCATCTTGTTGCAGAAACTGAAGGGGTAAATGAAATGTAAAAAAACGAGACGCGTCCGGTACTTAAATATCGACATGCCTTTCCTAAAAAAAGCGCCAGGTCAAAAGCAGGAAAGAAGGAAGGCCAGAAAAAACAAAAGCAACCAACAACAACACTGAGTGAGAAAGAGTCCTGTTGGTTTCTACCTCTACCTCTAGCTCTAGCTCCAGCTCTACTTTACTGAAGCACCCAAGCAGCGGAAGCACCAGCTAGTTCTACTGGGTCAGCGTTCATCATCTCTCGCAGAAGTGAGTGAAACGCCGACGCACCAGACAAGTGGTACAAAGGAAAGATACAGGGTCATATGTTAATGAATAAGTTTCCACAACTATCACTCCACATCCCCGAACTGGGGGATGTAGACCAAATGGACGTGGATGGCGGCGTGTCAACACCTACCGGCCAGCAAGGCCTCCCATACAACTACAACAACTTTGGTCCTCCTGCATGTAATAGAACAGCATCGGTTTCCTCAATAGCTTCATCGGTATCCAATTTCCAGGGGAACGACCAGCTGAACCTGGCATCCTTTGCCATGCATTACAGGCTCACTGAACAGTTCGAGCAGTTATTGATGGACACATATAGCCAACACCAACTCGACCCCACTACAACACCATTCAACGAACTCTCGCCTCCCAGTGGTGTTCTTAATACAGTCGCACGCAATGCCCTTCAGCTAGCCGTTGACCAAGAAATGGATATCGGCATTGAACTTAATAACTACGCCCTCACGATCATACGCCAGAAACTAATTCAACTTGCCAGAGCACCAGGAGGCGGTGTAACTTCGAGAACAAACAGTGTATCGTCCCTCAGTAATATACCCCAGCTCAACCTGCAGACGCGGTTCTCCCAGCAGTCACAAGCACAATCACTAGCACAATCACAGCCACAGCAACAACAGCAACTCCATCATCAGTTATTTACCCCTACCGATGGATATTTCTCTTTCGAGTCACCAATAACCCCGTTTCCCTCAGGAGCTCTACAATCACCGGCCCAACTTCAGCCTTCATTTCTATCAGAATCTGCAACTTGCACGACTCCACCAGTGGCAGCACAACTGGACAATATTCCAGAAGGTCTTTACAATGCCACAGTGAACAGAAAGAGAGAAAGTCTAAGACTCAAAAGATCCGGGAATCCAACAGGTTTTTAGATTTAATACCATGTACATTATATCACCTGCATACTTTCGAAGACAGAAGTCAAAAACACGTAAATTCACTTTACTTATCTATCAATAATCACCCTCATACATTGCTGCTCATGAAATCATACGTACTGTCCATAAATTCTTCCTCGTCTTCATATCTGTCTATCAGATCTTTAGCAATTTTTCGAAGTCTTTTATACTTGGCCCGTTGTGTGTCAATTAATTCCTTGATACCTGTGGATTCTGCTTCGTCTTCGTCGTGGTTTGCCGGAGCAATATTATCTTTCAAATAGAGTAACTCATCTCTCAGCATTGTTTCATTCTCTATATCTTTATTCAGATCTTGTAGTCTTCTATTCAATGTCTTGATCCACTCTTCTGACTGCGTTACTTGTTCATCCATTTTGACTGTTGCCATAATTATGTCGAACACGTCTTCGCGTCGGAGCTTCAAAGGCAGCTTCTTGTTAACCGTCTTGTAGACCTCAGTGGTATTCTCACCTCCTTTAGCAGTAGCTAGAATCCTCTTCACATTTCTGAGAAGCTCAATCTTCTCGTCAAGAGACTTTCCTACTGCGTCCTTCAATCCTAACCAAACATCATCCTTGTTTTCACGGCCATTGTCAACGTCCTCCGGTCTAGAGATGGTGCTTTTCACCATCTTCAAACGTCTTTTCGCTTGATCATCGACATCCCTATCTGCAGGCTCCACTTCTATATCACTCATGGAATCTGACATGCAATCCTCTGGTTTACGTACCGGTCACTGTCAATGTAGAAGGGGAAAGCTAAAAAAACAACAAAACAGAAAATCAAAGATGATGTAGAAGCACAGACGAAACCAGCTATTGTCACTATCAAACCTGTCTTCTGGAAGGATACATAATCTCATCGCACTGAGAAGAAGCTGGCCCTCACCCTTGAAATGACACTACCAGAGAGTTACACTATAAGAAGAATTGAAGCAGGCGATTACTCCCGGGGAGTACTTACTACGCTCGCAGCACTGACCACAGTAGGTGACATCTCTTCCCAAGATTTTGAGTCTACTATCTCTCAATGGGACAAAACCTACCTCCGTGATGGGAAAAACCGTATCTACAACACACTGGTTATAGTGGACACAGCTAATGACACCGTTGTGGCAGTGGGCAGTATTGTGCTTGAGGAGAAGTTGATCCATGGGCTGGGCGTTGTTGGGCACATTGAAGACATTGCAGTTGCCGAGGGTCAACAGGGGAAGAAGCTCGGATGGCACCTCATCACATCATTGGCAGAGCTGGGTAAGGACGCTGGAGTCTATAAGATCATTCTGGACTGCGATAAGAAGAATGAAGGGTTCTACGAGAAATGTGGTTTCTCACTTGCTGGCAGTGAGATGCAGCTCAGATTTGACAGATAGGCCAGTGCGGGAGAGATAGATATATATCATCATTTGTATACGTACGCTGCGACCCGGCAATGCATGCACTGGGCCGCATGGGCAATGAAACATTTCACTGGACAACTGTCTATTAACACACTACTCCCTTATACATCCCCGCCCCGCAAGTCTCATATGCTCTCCAAACATTCAATTGACAGGATCGAGTTCCCCCTCACCACAGACGACCCCAGCTCGATTTTCTCTTTATGATCCACCGTGTTCTCGAGCACAATATTCAAGAATATATCAAACCCTTTCAGCTGCCCCGTCACTGACCGCGACCCGTTTAGGTGCACTAGCACACGTTTGTCCAGATATTTCTTCAGTTCTGGCGTAGACACCATTTGCAAACAGCTCGTCGTTCAGTCTGACACGAGTTTACCATCCACTCATATATGGCTTCTTACACTCTAATCTCTTCCCTTCACTTACTCAACACAAATTTCCTCTAAATTAGACAGGGTAAGCAATCCAGCTGAAAAATGCACCACAACTACCCAAAACGGAATATATCCTCTTTCGCACTAGAATGGTGCCAGATGAGCATTGCAGTTCACACTTACTTGTATATGACTACGCGACAAGGTCATTACATTGCCCACGTACCAGAGCGATAGACAAGCACAGCCATGGGCACGCCAAAGAGCTGGATCATCACGGACGTATTTTCAAAACCACACGCACAACAGCTGAAGGCGTCGTTGTGCTCCTATTTCAGTGTTCCAAGAGCTTTAGGACAAACGGTGCCCTGTGGGTACCATCTCGTCTATTTCAGCCCCAAGAACGAGGAACAGAGTCTATCGAAAGATGGATACGATGCGCACCAGCAACCTGACGAAGAGTCGTTCAAGAGAAGGCTGTGGGTGAGCGGTGAGATCAACTTCATCAAGCCTATTCATTTCGGTAAGACTGGGTTCTGTGTGGAGAGCATTGAGAGAACGAGAAAGGTCCAGAACACACAGGTGGTTTCCATCGACAGGGAGGTGGTAGTAGACGGTGAGGTATGCCTCGAGGAGAAGCGGAGCCTTATATATACTCCTGAGGTGTACAGGGCTGAATTGTCGGAAGCTGTGCCCAAGCAGGTGCGAAAAGCTGATTTCACGCATACTCTGAAACCTACCGATATACTACTGTTCAGATACTCTGCTTTGTCGTTTAACTCTCACAAGATTCATTACAGTAGGGAGTACGCCCTTACTGAGGGATACCCTGATATCCTGGTGCAAGGTCCACTAACAGTGACGTTGATCCTGGAGTGGATCTCGACACTATTTGAGAATGTCGCTGTGAAGAACTTCAAATATAAAAACCAATCTCCGATATTTGTGAATGAGAGAATCACATTGGGACTAGTTCAGGATAACAAGAATCGATGGACTGTGTGGATTGAAGGGCAAGACAAGCGCATTCACCTATCTGGCTCTCTACTGGTGCAGTGAACTGCCATAAAAGTTGCCCTCTTTCAGGGCTCGAGCAGTATCTCTCCATTTTGTCCATTTTGAGCCACCCTTAGGGTCTGCATCGGTGATTTTGGCTGTTATCTCTGATGTCTTCTTTTCGAGAGTCAAGAAAACTGTGACATCTCTCAAAGACATTTGGAAAGAAAGCGACTCTGATACATCCATCTCTGATTCCAGTGACTCCAAATCCACAGCCAGCTGCAAATTCCTCAGAGTCCTCAGCACACTCTCATCTGAAGCGAAGTATCTTACAAACAACTGCGCGACACTCTCATCAAAACCCTTGAACATTGACAATGCAGTCGCACTCACATCCCCATCCAATAGGGACAGCGAACAGAAGCGAGGGGGTTCTTTGTGTTTATATGTATAATGCGCACAGTTCCTGCATCCATGCTTGTCGTCGGCCAGCCACTTTGGTTTCAACTCCAAGATTACCAGCTCCGTTGTCTCGTAAACATGATAGTACCTTTCGTTTCTCCTTGTGAGCAGTCCACTGCCCCCTGGAAGTAAATTCGGGGTAACGAGCAAGCCGTATCCGTCGTTGAGCAGCCCTTGCTGGGTGAACTCCACTTTAACAAGATCTAGTGCTACAAGAGCAGGCAGCAACGGTCGCACTCTAGTCTCGGTGAACTGGTAAACTTCTTGAGTGGATAGAGTCTGGCCTTGCAACCTCAGTCTCAGCACTTTGTCCATATACTCTGGGTTCGGGCCTGTGTACTCATACACCGCATTTGCGCAACCTTTCCTGTAGAACTTCCAGTCATCTCCGTCGCTCAACACGTCCATTGTGAGTGCCCAATTAGCTAGAGACCAGCAAACCAGAAGAATACACTTCCTCCTGTTGGCTGCCGGGTTCCACTGACTGGACTTCATCACTGAGAAGCCCAGCAGCTCATCGCCCCGGAATATACCCGTTACGGAAATATCGTTAGAATTTTTTTCTTTCTCTCCCTCAATTCTCTACACATCACACAGTCCACGCCAATCTGTTTCCTCTTTCAGTCTGTGGGTGCTGTCAGAATCGATTGTGTTGGTAGAGATCCAAGGGCATTGCAGCAAGGGAGAAAGAACAGTGGCTCAAGATGGCTCGCGTGGCGCCTGAGGAGAAGGCGAAGATCAAAAATAAAATGAAAAGACAGGAACTGTTTGCGAAGCTAAGACACCAGAAGAACAAGCAGAAGCACAAGATGAGAGCGGCGAGAGCGAAGGAGGAGAAGGAGAATCCCGAGCTCAAAGAAGAGAGGCTCAAGGCCAATGTTCCGGACACGATCGAGTCTAAAAGGGTGTACGATGAAACAGTGGGGGTAGAAGTTGAAGGAGAAGATGACTTCAGTTCGTACTTCGACGGACGCGCGCCAAAGATCCTGCTGACAACAAACGCTAACGCACACAAGGCAGCATACGAGTTCGCAGATGTGCTAATGGATATCTTTCCAAACGTGACGTTCATCAAGCGTAAGAGGGAGTACAGCATGAAGGACATGGCCAAGTACTGCTCGAACAGGGGCTTCACTGATCTGATAGTGCTGAACGAGGACAAGAAGAAGGTGACCGGAATGACCTTCATCCATCTGCCAGAAGGCCCAACGTTCTACTTCACGATAACTTCGTTTGTGCCGGGCAAGAGGATTGCCGGCCACGGGAGAGCAACTGACCACATTCCGGAGCTAATCCTCAACAACTTCACGACCAGACTAGGGCAGACCATAGGAAGACTTTTCCAGTCCCTGTTCCCGCAGACGCCTGAGATAGAAGGCAGAAACGTCGTCACACTGCATAACCAGCGAGACTTCATCTTCTTCAGAAGGCATAGATACATATTTAGAGACGAGAAGAAGGTCGGCTTGCAGGAGCTGGGGCCCCAGTTCACGTTCAAGTTGAGAAGAGTCCAGAAGGGCGTGAAGGAGGAGATCGAGTGGGAGCACAGACCTGACATGGAGAGAGACAAGAGAAAGTTCTACTTGTAAGCCGTCCTGCCCGCAACCTGTATACATTCACCCATCTGCAACACTCTCAGTAGCACTCTCAGTGGTATTCTTAGTAGCAATCTCAGTAGCACTCTCAGTATCACTCTCAGTATCACCCTCAGCAGCACCCGAGAAGCACTCCGAGCACCCTTAGCAGTATCACTCGCAGCAGCATCTCAGTAGCAGAAAGCGTTTGACTTCCGCTTTCGGTAATTTTCGTGTACCTCTTTCCTTTGATCAACAACGAAAACAAAAACAATCAAAGTTGAGATTGAGTGGCTGATTGGATGGGTAGGTTGTTTGTTTGCCTGGTTGTCTGCTTGTTTGGTTGTTTCTCAGTGGTTGTCGCGGGCAATTCTGAGTATCGTTGTTTATAGAGACATAGGCGTCTGTTCTGGTGCGTTTTCCGTATCGGCTGCTTCCATTGAGCTCAGTTGGGTTGGCGGGTTACTTACCGACTGACTGGCTGTTGGGTTGAGTTGATTGGGCAGGAGTTCAGTTGGGGAAAGCCTGGGGCTGAATTTGCGCGTGGACTTGCACCCTGGCTTGAGCTGGAGCTTGGGCGTAGACTGGGACCGATACAGCTGGCGCGGAAGCTGACATTGGCTGGCGTGTGAACCGCCAAGTCCTTTCAACAGAGGAGTTTACAGAGCTGGGGGTCCGCTGGTAGAGTTCAGCATTTCGCTATCTACAGAACTAGAGTAGATAAGAGTGAACAATATGGATTCTGCATCTGCTTCGAAAATAGTGGCAGCGCTCGAGCTTGTGCACTCACCCAGATCGGCCAACTCTGACCGGCAGGAAGCAGAAGTGTTCCTGAGCCAAGTCAAGGAACAAAACGAGTCTCCGCTATGGGGATACGAGCTAGCGCTACCATCCCAAAGCTATATCGTTCGTCACTTTGGTCTCACTCTGCTGCAGAATTCACTGAATACATCATGGGACCACTACGACCAAGAAAAGAAGCTGGCCATCAGAAAGTGGGTCATAGACCTAGCATCACAGTTACAACCTGAAGACCCACACTACTTGAAAGAGAAGCTGGCATTCCTCTGGACTTCGATAGCCAAAAAATGCTGGGGGTCCTTTTTGTCAAAGGAAAGCACCACGAAGGCCTCTTTCCAAGAATTCACCGAAGGTTGGGCGTCGATGGACCATGACCTATCACAGCTTTGGTTTCACAGTAAACAGACGAGAGAACTGTCATTAATCATTTTCAGAACACTATTCGAAGATATTTACATCCTTGATGACCCAATAACTATTCAAAGGAATTATATCCTCTCTTCTCTATGCTCCAATGTTCTTCTCCCAGACTCACTGATGAGTATGATATATGAACCTAATGTCAATTTGGAAGAGGCAAAGGCTACTAAAGAAGGTTGGTTTACCATCTGGCAGGAGTTTTTAGCAGAATCAATGAGAAATGGCGATGAGCGGTCGATAATTAAACTCTTGGAAACGTTCAAGACTTGCATGAGCTGGCCATACAGCACTTTGATCATCCAATCTCAAATCGCCAAATCTTTTTTGAGCACAATTCTACATTCTAATACCCAGATCAAAACTCTTTCAGTGGATTGCTTACATGTCATCTTCACTAGATCCTTTGTTCATAACTCCGAGGCTGAAGAGATCGCTAACATGATTTTTGATCACCACGGAATCACTCTGTTCAAAAACATCCTAAGCTCAATCAAAAACGACCCTGATGACATAGATGACGACCTCTATGCATTCACCAAGAAATTCACTGAAATGATTGTTGGTTTCAGTGAACATCTACAACCTGACAAGGGCGCCAAATGGGATGTCAAGGGATACCTAGAGCTTTTGCTCTCTACCACCTGCTCAGAGAGTCTTACTGTGAGTGCGATATCTTTAAACTTTTGGGGTTACATGTTACGAGATACTCAAAGAATCAAGATCATCGAGTCGATTATCCCTGATTTACTTGAAGTCGCTGCTTCAAAGCTTTTGAACTACGGAGACCTCAAAGAAGATCACAATTCTCTGAAGTATCTTCGAGTTGACTTTAATTCCAAAGCAGATTCTTTTTCCCTTGTGAGCAACTACAAAAGACTCTTGTATGACCTTGTAAGGCTGATAACATGCATAAAGGCTGATGAAAGCTTGAATTGGCTGAATCAAAGATTAGAGAATTTTTTCTCATCGGAGATTGCATCCAAAGTTGTTAGTTCTCAGACCTTAGATTACCACGGGGAGCCATTCATATACGCTATCTCTCAACTAGATATAACTGAAGCTGCAGTAAGAGGTATTGTCAGGTGGAAAATCTGGTATGAAAATGCTGACTATAATGAGAAGTTGGACTCTTTACTTCTGAAGGTGGACTCTTTGTTTGACAAACTGCTGAACGTTCCTATAAAGGATCCTGTCGTTTTAAGGAAACTGATCCAGACCTTAATCCAGTTTGCACCTTTGCTGAAAGACCAGTCAATCTTCAAACTCATAGAAAAGATATTGAGTATCTGTACCTATGAATACGTGGACAATGCCTCAGACGTTGTATCTACTGCGATTAAGGACCTAAGAAACACATGTGGTGTGGAGTTGAATAGACTAGCATTCATGATGCCCCAGAATTTGATGAATATTCTAGATGAGCTTGAGGAAGTTTTCCGAACACTTGCTCCCAAATTATCTACAGCAGAGATTGTAACATTCAAAGCATTCCTGCTTGTGGTATCTCAACGATCAGAAAACCCTACGAAAGACGAAAGGTTTGTTAAGATTGTCGATAATGAGTTGGCAGCTTGGTCTAATGAGAACACAATCAAGGGGCTGTCTAATCTCCACTGGTTTATGGAAAGGTTGGGTATTGTACAGATTGCAGAGTATTTCAAGTCGCGCGGAATCACACCAGATACGAATCTTCTGACCACGTCTATGGATGAAAATGGACTCAAGCTGAAATCCGAGCTTAGCGACAGATGGGCTGCGATTTTCCCTACCCGAACGACTAGGCTTTTGATCCAATATTCGATTGAGAAGCTACCCACAGACTCGGAAGACTTCAAAAGATTGCAGAAACTATGGAAGCCTAGGTTAATACCTATTGTACCTCATATTTTACAATTATTGTATCAAATCCAGGCTTATCACGATCCAGACAACTGGAATACATTGCCTGATGTTGTAAAGTCATTTGTGAAGGAGTCAACAAAGGAGCGGTTTTGGCAAATGGGTGTTTCTCTCCAATCGAGAGACGAATTTCTTGAAGAAACCGTGAAAGCGATGCAAACGTTAAGAGACTTCGCTGACTCGGTTGGTCATGTCATCAGATATACCAGAGAATATGTTTATCTGTCTATTGCTTCCATTGCTCATTTAGGTGATACTTTTTACTCTATCCCTGATATAGCAGCTATTTTTTGGAAAGCAGCTACCACAGAGAAAGTTGGCATCACCTTGCACTCGTGGAAGCACCTAATCAACGTGATGCTTAGACCCGTCATCAAGCAGTGCCCGTTGGAATGCATAGACTCGTTTATGTCATCTCTTCTGCCTATGGTATTCAATACCTTTGACGAGTTGATCGTGAGTAGATGGGAAAAGGTCTACATCTCTGAGTTCAAGGAGGATGAGGACGACGACGAGCTGTCAGAGGAGATGATGGAGGAGCACATGTTGCGACAGACAACACAGTCTATTTTGAGAGTTGTGCTGGACTGTGTGGGACAGTATGGAAGTAAAGCATTGACAGACAATCAGGTAGCCACGCAGAAAGTCATTTTCAACAACAAAGCAATCCTTGGACCATTCCTGCAGCTCACAACACATCTGTTGATGGTGAACGACTCCAAGACGTCTTTCAACGTGGTTCTGGTGTTCAAGTCCATCCTGGGCGAGCTGATGTTGAAAGATGAAGAGGTTGACCAGTTCATATGCGAAGACCTGTCCAAGGCCTTGGTTAAGTTTGTCACCAACAACCTCTATGTGGAGGGGCACCCTGACGGACACTACGTCCTGGCATTGCTTATCACAAGAATGAGATCTAGAGGTGTGTATATCTACGAGGTTCTCAAAACTGTGTTGCCATATGTCACTGACGAGGCAATCGAGACCCTTGAAACAAGCTTGCAGGAGAGCAAGAACACAAGGGAGCAGAGGAACGCAATGAGCGAGTTCGTCAATGTTTGCAAAAATGGAGGCCAGTTTGACGATGTGAACTACTCCAAGAATAGAAAGGTTCAGTTGGAGATTATGAACAAGAAGAAGAAAGCAGAGTCAAACATCTTGAATGATCCATTTGTAGAGAATGGAGCTATTGGTAACCTCTTTGACGATCAGTAACAGTATCACCTAGTATGAGCAACACCACCACCACCGCCACCACCGGATACAAGACCGAAAGAAGCGAAACTATGTATACGAATGACATCTGTTTGATGTGACAAAGAATGAATACCGTAGTTCGAAAGATGAATCGTGTCGGTGGCCTTGAGCAGCCCGATTATTATTAAAGTCTATCTATAGGTTTATTGCATGAGGTTGAGCAGACACTTTGAAAGAGAAAGTTGCATAGTGCCAACGGCTAGCCTTCGTAACACTCCGTTTTCTGTCTTCACCACACATCCTCTTGGTATCTGTTAGTGGTTCTAAAGTTCTTCAATAGTTCATGAGCTTCTTCATGAGGAACACCATTTCCAGTGGCCCAAATCTCAACCAATGCCTCGTTCACCGACTTGGCCATGTTCGCAGCGTCACCGCAAACATAGATGAACGCCCCGTTGTTAAGCAACTGGAGGATTTCGTCACTGCGTTCTTTCAACTTATGCTGAACATAAATCTTCTTCGACGTTTCTCTCGAGAATGCAGTGATTAGTTCAAACGATTCGCCCAAAACCTTGGAGTACTCGTTCCATTCCTCCTTGTACAAAAAGTCTTCTTGGGAATTTCTGGATCCGTAGAAAAGAAGATGTTTACCAAGGTTCTTAGTGCCATTGTTCTTAACTTGATGGACGCGATCTCTCACAAAACCCCTAAATGGAGCAACACCTGTACCTGGTCCAATCATGATAACTGGCGTCGCTGGGTTAGATGGTAGTCTGAAAGTAGAGCGGCGAACATGAACTGGCAATTTGAAATCGGAGAATAGGTTTCTAGGACCATTTAGGTCAAAATTCAAATGAGGGGTAACATCTCTGTTGTTTTGTCTGATCTCAATGTTCCTCAACAAGTTTGTGGCGACACCAGTGATTAGTCTGTTCTCTAATGGCGAAGCCTCGACCACTGCTGTAATGTGTATAGTAGTTTTCTCAGATAAAGAGGACGATGAGATGGAGTAGTAACGTGGTTGCAAATGTGGAAGTGTTTCGATCAAGAAATCCAATGGCAGGTCCCATTTGAGTCCATCAGAAAGTAAAGATAATACGTCAGCATAGTCATACTTTTTGGCATGTATCTCTGAAGCAAACGCATTCTTGTCTTTACTCAACCTGGTACATTCATACTTAGCCTTCTCAGTTGGTGCATACTGTTTCAAGTAGGCAAGACTCTGTCTGGAAACAGGCCCTGTGATCTCCTTGTAGTGACGGAATATTGCCTCAACCTTGGCAGGTGTTGGGAATGGGATAACAACGGTAGAATCAGCAGGTTTCAAGTCATAAATCTCATTCCTCTTTTCACTCCAGTTTGTTATTTGGAGAAATTGGTTCAATTTTTCGTCTGAGTTAGAAGGCCAGACTGCTAAGTGGTCACCAGTGGAGTAACGTAAATTAGTTTGAGAAAGGTCAAACTCAGCATGAATACATGATCTTTCATCACTTTTGAAAAGCTCTCTAGATGATGTGATCTGAGAGATATAAGGGTGAGCGTGGTCAAATGGACCTTTGGACAATTGCTGAGGATTATCGAGATATTGTCTATCTGGTTCTCCCAGGAAAACCTTGTTTTTTGAGTCCGTTTCGTCAACGTCTAATTTAAAGGCAGTCAATGAAGGTTCAAAGACAGAGTCGTGTTCCTCCAAGTTGAGAGTGGTTTTCAACACCTCCAGGGCGGCCTCTTTCCAACTCAAGTAGTCTTCATCCAAGGTCCCCGCTCCATCGTCACCTTGACCGTATTCACCAATGATAGAGCCCCCCGCGTTCTGCAACAAGGTGTTAGCCTTACCGGCAGCACCGTTGTAAAACTCATAAGTAGAGTTACCTAAACCAAACAATGTGTACCTCAAATTGGATAGATCTCCTTCGCTCAAAGACTCCAAATGGGATTCAAAAGGCACTGCCGAGTCGGGGAAGTCACCTTCACCATAGGAGGAGATGAAAAACGACACAATGCAGTCGACGTCGTTCAATGTGTCAAAGTCATAATCCTCGAGATCCGCAACTATGACGTTGAGCTTGAACTTCGATTTCAATTCTTTCGCAAACTTATGCGCGTAGTCTTCTGCAGTACCTGTCTGTGAGCCATAGAACACCAGATACTCCTTGTGGTTATCGCGGATGACCTCTGCGATGTCTCTTGAGGTTGTCTTCACGACCGTGTCACTTGGCGGCACCGCCCACACGATGCCTTTGGAGTAGTATGTGGCCACCGCTAGCGCGAGGGCTATCAGAACAGAGTAATCGAGTGCGTCTAGACTCATGGCTGGGGTGTGTATACGTGTGTATCTAAAAAACGTTCAAATTAGCCGCCGTCGCAGCCGCTGCCTATTCTTCTCTGATGAATCTCCCTGATGGGTTTGTGTCGCGCTGACGCTTGCAGGCTTTGCCCAGAGCTAATAGCCTTTCGATCCAGCTTACTGTAGACGGTCTCTGCACCAGAAACGGAGAGAGAGTAAAAAACAGATGCCAGAGCACCACCCAGTAGGGAAAAAAAAAAGAGGTGAAATTCAACTCTTTAAATATTATACTACGTAAACGATATAAACGATATACCGTGTTTTTCTTTCTGGTGATCTCACTTCGCTACACAAACAAAAAAAAATCAACCACAAAAGCGAAACGCCCTGAAAAAAGATCAAACCACAAAGAGAAAAAAGACACAAAACCAAAAGTCTCGGAGTCAACTGCCAAATTGGGAAAGACACACATGATAAATAATAGCCGCGGAGAAGATGTTATCGCCATCCATGACAGCAAAGGAAAGGGCGGTCTAGTGTGCTCTAGTGCTCTAGACAGACGTACGTCAGCGCGGCCATGGCGGCGATGGCAGCCAGCTAGCACCGTGATCATCAGCCAGCTAGCCCGCATACACAGCACCCAGGGCATCATCCATCCTGGAGACGAAACTCGCAACCTGCTGCTCGTCGTCAGCGTCATTGATGTCATACAGAACTCTGAGCAGCTGGATGAAGTCTGCCTTGGTGAACTCCAATCGGGCCCTTCTACCTATGCAGTACTCGACTATTTGTTCGGTGTTCTCAGTTGCAACAACCATCCGGTTGACGTAGTCCAGCTTATCTAGAGTCTTCAGGATTTCGAGCGTAGTTTGGTTCAGCACCGCCAGGTGCTCGTGTTTGTCCATGCCGAATTCATCTTGCAGCAGGTTTAGCAGCTCCAGCTCGCCCATGCGGTTGCTATTCACAATGATAGTAGTGATCACGATCAATGCGATTCCTGCGAGCATCAGCTCCCCATCCGACTTCAGGACTGGCATTTCAGAGCGGTTGTTTCTGTAGTCATGCCTCTCTTCGTCGAGCTCGCTCCGAAACAGTTGTTCCGAGCAGCTTCTCCATCTGTTCTCCATGAGAAATGACATTTCGGGGTTGTTGAGCGTGCTTACAAGCATCCACTGCTGCTGCTGCTGCTGCGATGGTGTCGCTGCTGCCCCTGTTCTGGAGCCATCCTTCTCCTTGCTGGGCACTGCCTCTATCTTCAGCCCTCGGCTCTCTTGTAATATCTTATCTGCCATTTCCAGAATAACATTCACTTTAACCCTGGAAAATGTATGCTCGCCCCACGCCTTCTGTTGCAATAAGTTTCTGTTAACTATGAAGTTCATATGCGCTGCTGAGAGAAACAGCCGTATAGTGCTCTGGAGTATCTGTTTGGTAACCTTCGAGTTTCAACGCATCAGTTAGTTAAAGTCGATTTCATAGACAAGTGCCCAAGTGCCCAAGTACTCACTGCATCAAGACTCTCCACCTCCACACTGTCACTCTCCTGTACCTGTGTCTCAAAATCCACATCCTGTTCACTCTCTGACATTGCCCTTCTTCTCTCTTTCAAGTAATGTAAATGTCAAACGCTACGCTACATATTACCATCCTCTATTTGTATGTTTTTGATTTTTATTGCGTACTTTTTTATTCTTATCAACAAGCAAAGTACTGGACCAAGGATTGTGCATTTCACTAGATCTCAATATTGTTTAGTAATGTAGCGGATGCCTTTGAGTTGAACACAACTATGCCATTACCTCGTGCAACTTTTCTCTCCTCTCTTTTATACAACCATAACGTCACCCACACCCATCCCATCAGCAGAACTATTACCCATACAGTATAAACGTATCCTCTATGAAACTCTGGTGCCTCAGATGTGGGGAAGGCCCACCGTCCCATCACTGCACTCAGTTGCCCCGAGAAGAGGCTACACCAGCAAAGAACAATTGCCCTTTCCTGCGCATCGTGTCTCATCATATCGTTCAACCACCCGTTTATGACAGATGAAATGGTTATTGAAACATATTGTGTCATAAATCCGTACTATTTCATCCAAGAAGGAACATTCCACATGGCGAGAGGTAGTTGGGAGAGGAAGTTGAACACCTCTGCAAAGAATATTGCGCCTGATCGTGAATAAAGTAAATCGGCGGAGAATGTGACAATAAGAATAAATAGTATCCCCAGAGCTGGAGGTAGGGCACTCAGCCTATTGATTTGTGGGACACTGTAGTCCATAGACTTTAACCATAGGGCGAATCCTCCTGATGAAATATTGCTCGAGTTCCAGTACAGAAGATTGAGAACAGACAGGACATAGATTTGCCATGAACTCAGTACACGTCTCCAAAGCGCCTTGTCGAAAAATGGAGGTGGCTGTTTAGAAGGAACTTTGATATTAGCATCCTTCAGTCTCTTCCTCGCTATTCTAATCTCATCATCTGACAAAAACAACGAATAACAGTTGTAAGGTGTTCCTGGAACCATGTAAAATGCTAACGCTCCCACTGGTAGCGTGATTATACCGTCAATAATGAACGCCCATCTCCATCCAGATTTCCCTCCAATGCCATCAAAATGCTCAAATATCTCTGCTTGTAGTAGACCAGCTGTGAGTGTGCCAATCATGGAGCCACAATAGTAGAGACCTCCTCTCCGTGCAAGCTCGTCCGGTTTGTACCAACACCCAAGCAGGTAATGCATCATCATAAAATATCCTGCCTCCGCAGCACCAGTTGCGAATCGAGCGTACAGGAGCTGCTTACTATTGCCTACATACCCACACAGTATGGTTATCAGGCTCCACACTATATCACTGAGTGAAAACATCCAGTGCATGGAAACCCTTGGAAACAGATACATATATATACCTTGGAAGAGGACCGTTCCTGTGTTGTAAGCTGCCACAACGTTTGCATATTCATCTCCAGCCATACCAAGCTCTTCTTTCATCCCTGATACATACGCATTGGTAACATTAGCTTGATCGACAAACTTCGCCCAGTATGAGATAATTGCAAAAGTAACAATGAGTGCATCAAGTTTGAAGACAAGGCGAGCTTCTTCTTTGGAGCTCGTCCCTCCGTAAAACAAAGATTGGAATGACAGCGAACTCTCAGATATTCTGCATTTGAGATATTTGGAAGGATATCGATACTCGTACTCGTTGAAGAAGGATAGCCATGGGTTTCTGTTGGCTTCATCGCGCTGTTCAAGTGCTTCATCTTCATCGCTAGCATTCAATTTAGAAGAAGGAAGAAGACTCGTGATACCTTCGGACTCCTCATCTGCTACATGTCGATGATGAGGGATCCATCTGCCAACACTCTGCATCTAAAGAAGAGAACGGCTTGGCTTACGCACTTACACAGAAAGGATGATGAGGAAACATTGGTTATTTGGTCACATACTCTTTTAGATTTTTTTAGATAAGAACGTTATCTGGTTTTTTTCCGTAGAAGAGTAGCATATGTCTAGTAAGGGTGTAAAGAGTCCTTATACATCATAGTAACTCTACGTACGAGGATGGAAACATTCCTTTCTCACCGTTAGAATTTTCCCCCACTGTCCAACCATCATCATCACCCTTCAGCACTACAAGTTTCTCACCTTCGGTGATGCTCAACTCCCCAGGTTCCTCCATTTGATAGTCATACTGAGCTATGCAGTATTGAACTCTGGTAGCACCTTTGCGTGGCTTAACCTCGGGTCCCTTCTTCTTCACAGGGGATGTACTAGCCATTGTAGAAGATATTTGAATGTAGGACGTTGGAACAAGACCCTGTGTGCCATCACTTTTGGAGATCAAGGTCCAGCCAGATCCATCGTCTGTTCTAACGACACCGAAGGATTCTTGTGCGTATATACTAGCTTCATCATCACCTTGCGCTGTGTACGGGTAAATGGCAGTACCGCTTGCTGTATCACCAGATGCCATGTAATCAGCATCGGTACTGTTTGACTTCACTGATTTAGATCTTAGAAGACCACCTAGTTTCAGTCCCGAAGATCTCGTGTGGATGGAGCTAGATGTTTCAACTGATTGGACATCTTTGTTGGCATTCACGATCTTTGACTCATCCCTGTTCTTGCCACCTCGGAGTTTGGAAAAGAGACCAGACTTCTTCGTTTGAATAGATAGTCCCTCGAGAGATAAGTCATGCGAATCGCCCACATTATTGGAGATTGTTTCAATTTCCACCTGGCTTTGAACCTTTTTATTCTCCAGCGATACGAACTTCGACAATGTCTTGAGATATGCATGGACCAGCTCAATGTCATATTTGAAATCGGTCGAGTTTTCGACATCTGCTTTGGATGCCTTCTTCTTTTGTAATAGATCATTGAGTTCTTCCCGTCTTGCCTCTAAAACATCGTCATTTTTTGTCATAATAGACTTGGAGTTAATCATCATCTTTTTGAGCTCGTTTAATTCCTCATCTTTAGCTATCAATTGGTCATCATCATGCCAGATAGAGGAAGGGATATAGTAAAAGTCCTGAGGTTCCTTCCATGAAGATGCATTAGCATTGTGCTTAATGAACATCTCAGTGTCTAGTTGGGGTATGTTGGCTTTTATCAGCTCAACAGCGTTGTTTTGGATGCCAATGATCTTATTATTCAGGTTTATTTCCAAGTTCGACGCCGTATGTAAAGCATTATTGAGATTCTTTGTTTTGAACTCATTGAGATCCTGAAATATATCTAAAAGCTCAGGGAGATCTTGGAAATAGAACTTGTCTTTGATACGATTGGCAACATTGATACGAATCAGATAATCATTCTTCGCAATGTTCATAGCAGTCTCTTTGCTCCTCATCTTATCTTGGATTTTGCTGGAGCTGCTTTTTTCACTCTTAACGCGCACCGTTTCCATCGATTGACATGATTCATCGTAGTACTTCTTTCCTTTCTCCACACTCTTGAAGTAGTCATCTCTGGCGACTGTCATCTGGTCATTATAAACAGTCTCCACACTCTTTTGCACACTGGCACAGCGGCCTTGAATCTGGCTCACCACATCTGCCACTTTCAACGATAGCTCCCTGCCAAACTGGGCATGGTATGTCGCTTGGGACTCGGTGTTGGTGAGCACATCACCCCACATGGTTACTGTAGAAGACTCCAGTGAGCCTGGTGTTATGAGCGGCTCATCGCCAACGCTAACAGCCGGGCTTTTACTCGCCTTCTTCTTGAGATACTCAGCACTCAGCTTCTGCAATTGCGATGCGTACTCCTTCTCAATCGCACTCCGTTGTCTATAGAACTGCTCGATGTCTGAGAGAAACTCAATGTTCACGGAGAGCCAGTTTGCAGTAGGTTTGAATCCATCACGTACCTCATTACCAATTGATGCCATGGCTCAGTTGATGCGTTTTGCTCCCAGCCAGGTTAGGTTCAGGTTACGTCTTCGTTCTTAACGGGGCTGTCTCGGTACTAGAAATGTTGATCCTATTTGAATTATACGATACCCAGCTTATATGGCATTACCCTGCTCGAAACACCCCCAACGGCTCATCTGTGGAGTAGGCTCAAACCGGTCACTACAGGGTATCTGCAGAGCCGTTAGCCATCCTTCCAATCTCACCCAGAAGAGGAAGGTAGACATGTTTCTCGTGTCTACAGCTGCTCATTGTCTACAAATAGAAGTAGCAGTATCATATCACCCCTCGCCAATTGTTTATATACACTGATCTGGTAAGGTAACAATATTTTTTTAGCTGATTTTGATCTGGTATCTGTTTCGTTTCATAATGACATGAAGTTGGTTCGGCGGGCCCCAAAAGCAGTGCTGATTGTCCAGATATATATACAGTGACCCTAGCTGGATTGTACAGCAGGGCGTTGGAATCTGCGACGTAAGCGTACGGATATGGGGAACTCAATATCTAAGGTGGCTGGACGACTCTTCGGGAGTAAAGAGATGAAGATTCTTGTGCTAGGGCTGGAGTCAGCTGGTAAAACGACTATCTTGTACCAGCTGAAACTGAACAAGGTGAAGGCCACTGGACCGACTGTTGGGTTCAACGTGGAATCCTTCCAGTACAAGAACGTGAAATTCAATATGTGGGATGTGGGTGGACAGAATAGACTTAGACCACTTTGGAGACATTACTATCCAAAGACGAATGCGCTTGTATATGTAGTTGATAGTTCTGATAGAGAAAGATTGGCAGATGCGAAAAGCGAATTGATGAGGGTGGCTAAGGAGCTACGCAGTGTTCAGACAGTTCAAGAGTTTTCGATTTTAGTATTCGCAAACAAGCAGGACATTCCAGGGTGTCTCTCGCCAGGAGAGATATCAGAGTATCTAGATCTGAATAGGGAACTTGGAGGTAATAGAGATCAGCTGTACACAGTGATAGGCGCTAATGCATTGACGGGCGAGGGACTCATAGAAGGGCTGGGTTGGATGTCTAGTAACTACAAACGCAAACAATCACAACAATAGCATTTCATTTCAAATTACAACACTGTTGAGTCTCCCTCCTTGGTTCTGACCGTTACAGTTCCATCCTGCTCACCAATATAAGCCTTCAATGGGTGATCCAAGAAAATACCGGTTTCAACAACACCAACAATGCGAATAATGTCATCGTGCAACTTGGAAGGATTCTCGATTTCACCGAAATCAGCATCGATCAGAAAGTTGTTGTTGTCTGTGATAACTGGACCAGCTTTACCTGGAGTTCCCTGTCTCAATATCACATTCACAGCACCTAGCTCCTTCAACTTTTTAGTAACGTAAACATAAGAATTTGGCACAACTTCGATAGGAAGACCTTTCTTCCATTGGATACCCAGTGTAGTACTCTTTTTTCTGAAGTCAGCAACCAAGATGAACTTCTTCGATGAGTATGCTACCAACTTTTCCTGAAACAAGCAGGCCCCGCCACCTTTGATGGCATTGACTTGTGAGTCGACCTCGTCTGCTCCGTCAAAGGCAATATCAACCTCTGGATATTGCTCAATGGAGCCTAATCTGAGTCCGTTGTCCAAGATCAACCCTGTAGACTGAAATCCAGTTGGGATACAGACAAAGTCAGCTTTGTTGTCCATTTGACCAATACGCTCTGCGACATACACAACGGTGGAGCCTGAGCCTATCCCTACAACTTTAGCCTGAGGAGGAAAGTTTTCATCGACAGCCTTGTACGCTGCCAGACGCTTTGATTGCTCTGTAATATCAGCTAGCGGAGCAAGCTCTGAGTATGGAATAAGAGGCATTCTGTGATAGTGTGAGGACGATATACAGCGAGGTCCAGAACTGAACAGGAGTTTAGAGCAAGCTAACAGCCGTCTACTCATAAAATTTTAACCAGTTGAACCAGGCCAATCCAATGACAACTACCGTCTCCGTAAATATTTTCGGAGCTGGCCTCCATCCTGCCTGGATCCCCTGCCTAGCTCCGCCTAGACGCTTCTTTCTAGGGAAGAACGATTTGTTTATCCTGGTGGGAGGAGGATATGTGTCAAACGAGAATTGCTGATAAAATGGAAGGGTTTCTTTCAACACCAGGAAACACCAGTATCTATTAGGTCAATAGACATGTATTATGTTTGTCTATACACATCGATGCTCTTCGTGGCTAGGCGGTGGAGCCATGAGGGCAGATATCCGATCCATGTGAATGATCTCAGGGCTGTTACAACAATCACGTGACTGTACAGAGGGCTGTACACCAAAACCCATTCATTACATCCATACACCAATAATTTGGTTTGAAAAAGTTTTCAGTTTAACAGAACTACACGATGCGACAGTCACATTTGGAAAATTTCCCACTTCCAGTGTCTACACATCATCAAAAGAAAAACTTCAATTTTCAATCAAGTTTAGACCTTTCATAGAGGAGAAGCACACCAATCTTCAGATCAACAAATGTCCGCTGCTGCCAAAATCCTATCTGAGAACCCAACTGACTTGGAGTTGCAAGTCGCCCAAGCCTTTGTTGACTTGGAGGCTCAATCTCCAGAATTGAAGGCCGACTTGAGAACCTTGCAATTCAAATCCATCCGTGAAGTATGTACACTGCACCCAAGGACCCACTAAGTAGGCAAATATGCGTCCCGTATATTTGTTTAGTATAGAGGGATAACCGTTGGACAGAGAGCATACCCAAGAGACTGTCTTGTCATGTAGAGCAAGAGATTTCAGTTGTTCCTCGAGCGAGTTGAGAATGAATTAAAGTTTGAACCAAAGGACTGGCGGAGAAGGCGTCTATGAAGTTCAGTGGCCTATGTCACTAGAGCTATCCTGCTGAAGAGCCTGCTTGGGATGAAGCTACAGTCACAGGTTGTTCTTGTGCTCTTGGTTTCATGATCTTGCCAGCCGTCAGGTGAGTTCTTCAGCTGTCCGTTGTGTTCATTATTGGAATACTCTCTCAACTTCTCCGTAGAATTAACATGAAGCTCAACGAAACTGTCTGTGATTTATTTTGAACTTTCAATTAAGTCTACCCAGAGAACATCTCTTAGCTTCTGTCCAACGCTTACCATTCAGGTAGTATCAGTTTTACTAACACCCCCTATAGATCGAAGTAACTGGTGGTAAGAAGGCTATTGTTGTCTTTGTCCCAGTCCCATCTTTGACTGCCTACCACAAGGTCCAAACCAAGTTGACCCGTGAGTTGGAGAAGAAGTTCCAAGACCGCTTTGTTGTTTTCCTGGCTGAGAGAAGAATCTTGCCAAAGCCAAGCAGAAAGGCTAAGTTGGGTCAAAAGAGACCAAGATCCAGAACTTTGACTGCCGTTCATGACAAGATCTTGGAAGACTTGGTCTTCCCAACCGAAATTATCGGTAAGAGAGTTAGATACTTGGTTGGTGGTTCCAAAATCCAAAAGGTTCTTTTGGACTCCAAGGACTCTACTCAAGTTGACTACAAGTTGGAATCTTTCCAATCTATCTACAACAAGTTGACCGGTAAGCAAGTTGTTTTCGAGATCCCAACCGAAAACTTCTAAGTCCGTTCACTACTTCTAATGTATATCATAAATTAAAAGAAAAAAATATCGGGGTTTATCAATGCTTCGTAAGTCTAAAGCTAGCCACTCCGAGAGGTGCACTCTAGATGTGTAGATGTGCTAACCACGTTCTTCTAGTAATCCGTGTTTAAGGTTCTGGCCATGTTCTTCAGCCTTTTCAACAAATTTGGAGTATGTCAACTCGGGGCGAGACATGGTAACGTCTTGTCTGGCTCTTTCAATGTTCAGTTGCTGCTCCGTGAGTTTCATCAACATTTGCTCTGAACTCATGAGTGGCTTCTCTGGTGATTGTCTCCTCTTCCTTGGTGAGCTCTCTCGGCTCTTTTTGACCGTGTACTGGAGCTCCTGGAATCTATTCTCTCTTGTCTGTGATGGTGGTGGGATCTGATCTGCCTTAGAGCTATCGCCTGCTTGTGTAGTGTATTGATGGGAGAAGAAGTAGTGCATAGTGGCGCCTACAATTGCCCATCCCGCTAGGTTTTTTAATAACTTGAGCCAGAAGAGTATCCATCCGTCCAGGTATATCATCAGGAATGGATGAATCATGCCTATAAGATATGCCACAGTTATTCCGATGGCAAAAGATTGAAGGTGTATTTTGTCTGAAGAAGAAGAGTCAATATAAGGAGATGATATCACTTTCTTGACTACTGGCACTAAAAGCGATCTGAGGACATGTTTCTGTTCCTCTGTGAGGTTGACGCTGTCAATCAATTTCTCAATCATTAAAGGTTCCTCATATGTCACAGGCACTGCGATTGAGTCCCTGATGTCGTGGCTTGGGCGATTTGCTACCATGTTTACTGTGAGACTATGCAGCTAGATGTGGTATAGTTTCCTCTTTTAGAGGCTAGAGAAGAGACTCTTGAATGATGGTGATGTTTGTTTGGGTAAAAACTAAAAACAAAACAAACAGTGTCAAGCAAAAAATAACTGGGGTAAAGTAGACTATACATTCTTGTATTTATGAGTGTTTGTTTGAAATGAAAGCAAACAATCCGGCTCGAGGAGAAGGAATCCCACGACAGTCTGATGCATTATCACTTCTATCCGTATTCGAGATCGAGAGACGGCATAAACAGTGTGGGGGGGGGGGGGGGGAGAGCATATGGTGACAGAGAGACCCAACTAGAACCTTTTACCAAACAATAGCATTTGTAACTGGTCATACAAGGATATGACACCAGCACCGGCCACACTTCTCAATATGTTGGCGCCACAGCCTTTGAACAGCGACGCAGGTCCCTCTTGTGTTAGTATCTGAGTGAGCGCGTCTATGGCACCTTTGTACTTAACGGCCTGCCCGGAGGTCATCATCATTCTTCTTCTGACAGTATCCAAAGGGTAAGAAGCAGTAGAAGCACCAGTGGTCACTGCCCAGCCAAGCAAGAAAGATGCGAGGAAGTTTCCATCTAGTTTTCCTGTCAGTATCACGGGTTTCAAAGAGTCGTACACACCAAAGTACAATCCTCTATACAAGACAATACCAATCACAGAAGGTACGAATCCGCGGTACAGTCCAGCAACACCATCGGATGCCAATGTTTTCTTATAGACATCAATGAGCCCACTGTATTGTCTTTTGCCAGAGCCGTTAGAAGCCTTCGCGTCATTCGCCAACCTAGTTCTGGCATAGTCCAGCGAGTAGACAAACAGTAGAGAGGTACCACCAGCGAGACCGCCTGAGGCAAGGTTGCCTAACATCCACCACCAGTATCCCTCATCCTTTTTGAAGCCAAACATTTTCTTGAACTTATCCTTGAAGGCGAAGTTGAGAGCCTGAGTAGGAAAGTAACGCATCACATTCGCAGTGTTACCTCTCCAAAAGGCATAAACGCCCTCTTGAGCAGCTGTGCGTTCGAAGCAGTCATATATGCCTGTGTAGCGATGGTCCAGAATGCCCTGTTTGATCATTTCGTCCTGGTTTTGAATTAACAACTTGACTCGTTCAATAGGTGCAGCAGCTGTCTTCGAGACAGCTGCTGACACACCTCCCATCATGAAATCAATGAAAAAGCCTGGCTTAGCACCACTTGGAGCTCTGCTATCCTTGGACATTATTTGGCTGGTTGGATAGTTCTTGCACACGCAATCGAGAAGGAACAGGTAAGTATTTACTGTTGGGCTACTTTTGCAGTCTACTGTTACCCAAAATGCTAGTATTTACAAATATTTGTCGTTGTTCCTGGCTCGTTCCACTGTGTTTGCTGTTTTCAGTCACTCCCTCTGCGGATAGTGGCCATCTCAAACGAGTAACGCAGGACGGCTCCACAGGCAACAGCGTACAGAGAGCACAAAGGACTCAGTCCGGTTGATATACCAATACTTACACTCCCACTTCCACTTCCACTTTCTCCTTTGCCCTTTCTGCATCTGCTCCCTCCTTCCCTCCTTCTCCCCTTCTCTCTTACCTCTTCTTCCACATAGCCATCACTGTTGTTGGTGGATGGGGTTCAGTGACACAAAAAAGCGGTGAGTAGTTCCGGCCAATTCACGTGCCAAGCGCAATATCCTCGGATATCTAAGTGTGTGCCTACCATTATTTGATTTTTTTTGTGTTTCTTTGTGTTTTTAGGTCCCGTGCTGAAAAAAAAAATATGAGCTGAACACAACTAAGTGAACCCGACACTCACAAGGTAATAAGCTCTAAAAGCGGCATATTTCAAACACCTAAGTGCCAAAGATGCCACCAAAGAAAGGTAAAAAGGATCAGGGTCCTAAGAAGGATTCCAAAAAGACGATGGCCGACAAGACATTCGGTCTGAAGAATAAGAATAAATCAGCTAAAGTTCAGAGATTTGTCAAGGAAGTCGAATCAACAGCGATGAGCACAGCTGCTGCTAAGAAGGAGCTGGCAGCGCAGAAGAGACGGGCCGAGGAGAAGAAAGCGGCCGAACTGGCTAAGGCGGAGGCTCGCGCGCTGTTCGGACAGATTGAGCAAAGAGTGCCGTTCGGAGTGGACCCCAAATCGGTGCTATGTTTGAACTTCAAAGATGGCCGCTGTCTAAAGGGTGCAAAGTGTAAGTTTTCTCATGACATGAACGTCAACAAGAAGGCAACCAAGAAGGATCTATACACTGATGACAGGGCGAAGAAAGAGGCGGACACAATGGACACATGGGATGAGGAGAAATTGAGGTCTGTTATCAAATCCAAACATGGCAACCCTATCACGACCACCGACAAGATCTGTAAGTTTTTCATTGAAGCAGTGGAGAATTCCAAGTATGGTTGGTTCTGGGCTTGCCCTAACGGAGGCTCTGAATGTAAATACAGACACTCCTTGCCAGAAGGGTTCATACTCAAAACTAAGGAACAAAAGAGATTGGAGAAGTTGGAATTGGATAAGCAGCCTAAAATCACTTTGGAAGACTTCATTGAAACAGAGAGACACAAACTTCCAAAGAACAGTTTAACTCCAATCACTATTGAGTCATTCAACCTCTGGAAGCAGAAAAACACCATTAGAAAGTTGAATGCGGAGAAGAAAGATGCGAAAGATAGAAAGCTTACTGGTCGTGAGGTTATACAAAAGAAATTCTCAGATAAACGATACCAGGAGGAAGAAGATGACACTGCACAATACTTTGACTTCTCATCCTTCAAGAAAGAATTGGATCCAGAGGATTCAAACATCAAAGATTATGGTGACGGTAGAAACGTCACATTCGAGATGTCAAGCGAGGGGAATATTGACGCACAGGCCCCTAAGGATCCAATGGAGGGACCTTCCGATCTATCAACTGCCACGTCAACAGCATCTCTGTCAAATGGTGACGGGGTGATCGCATTGCCATCGACATCACAATCGCAATCACAATCATAACCACCTGCTTCCTAGTACCAGAAGCATCGCTTTCCAATTGAATGCACCTCGGGATAGTATTTTCATTCAATCTTACACTTCTCTCCCTAATTGACTTTACATATCTGACACATACATGAGTATGAGCAAATCAGTCTACAACATCAACAGAGCATCTCATCATCCCATATGATTACAGTTTTTTCTTTCTTTTTTTCTCTTTTTTTTTGCTTTAGAAGAGACAGACGTACACGAAGGTCAACCACTGGGGACACTTGTGCATCTTCATTTTGTGATAGTAATCTAATACAATCCCTTCTTTTCTAAAAGACCTCATTTTGTACTTGCTAGTCTCAGTAACAAGCTGTGAATTGTGGGTGATATATGCATTACTGACCCATCAAACGGTCCACTTCTTGCTTTACATCAGTGAAATCGTCAAATAGTTTGATCTTCGCTGGGGAGCCAACTTTTCTCAACACTATCAGAGCAGTGAGGATACGGCTTATCCACTCGTCATTCTTAGCCTCGTCAAATGCGATTCCTCGACCTTCGGTCTCTTGTTCCTTGTTTAGGTGTAGGCTGGATAGCATTTCATTGTTGGTTCGTGGTCTTCCTGGGACGGCTGGTGGTGGTGGGATAGGACGAGGAGGTAACGGTGGGGCTTTGGTAGATGCCCATCCGCCGCCTGCCTTGTCAACAAGGTCTTCACCTGATCCTGCAGATGTTGGGTTGGATTTCACCAGCGGCGATCTTAGGAACTCTGGCTTTTTTGGAACGGGAGGTGGTGGTTGCAGTTTCCTTGTTAGATGTGTTGTTGGCTCGACAGACTCTGTCTTTGGAAAGAAGTCAGAGGTTGACCCTTCTTCCAAATCCAAAATATCTCTGGCAACAGCATCAGACTTTTTCTCTGATGCAATAGCCATCTCTCTTAGATGATCCTCTTTCATAATGTCATCATGAAGGTCAATCAAATCCGCAACATTATCATGGCTCTTGTCACCCTTGGTGCTGAACTGGTTACGTGTATCTTGATTATTCTCCGTGTTTGCATTCGCCAAGATCTCTTGAATAGTCGAAAGTGTCTCTTTACTCACACTTCCTTCAGTTATCCTGAGGAAGATACCATCAATATTAGCAGGATAACACCTTGCAAGGTCAACGTAAGCTTCTAGATCGTACTCTCCAGTATCTCCAATGAGGAAAAAGTTAACATCTTTATAATGTGATAATATCCTCTCCAATGGTGCCTTCTTTCTTGTATGAGATGGTTCCATTAATGAGTTCAGTAAATTTCCTGTGTACTTCTTCAAGTACATTGAACCGATGGGGAATTCGAACATATCAAAGAAAGACTTGAGGTTGGAATAGAGCTGATATGGGGAGTTCGATACATAGAATATTGAAACCCCTAAAGAGTTGAAATACTGGTAAGTTTCTGAAGCACCAGGTATTTCCCAAGTAGTGATTGACTCAGAGAAAGTATTTCTAAACAACTGACGTTTCTCACCACAAACTCCAGTAAGCTTAATTGTATCATCAATATCACTGATTATGCCGAACTTCGAATTGCCTGGGAAAATCGTGTTCTGTACGGCGAATGCCTGCTCGTATTCATCTATTGACACTTGGATGGTGCTGGGTTTGAAACTTGTAGGTACATCAATGTTGAAGTTACCATTGTCATCAGTAATGGTGGCATGTTCTTCTACACACTCTTCTTCGCCGCTCTCTCTGAAGCCTGTGAGAACAACATTCAGTTTCACATTACCCAGGGACCGATTCACAAAGCTTGCAATCCTCTCTCGCAGTACCTCGTCAGTGTCAGACTTTTGGCTTGTTGCCGAGTAGCCTGATATTGAGGACATATCACTACTAAAGCTATCTTGAGTTCTTGGGCGCGCAATTGGTGCACTGTTGCCACCACTTCCTGTGCCACCACTGTCCTTCACAGAATGTCTCGACTCTGCATCCGAATCCTGATCAATAATAGAGTCTATTTGCTGGTCAATCTCAACCATATCTCCGCTATTCTTGGATTTAGCAAACTGCTTAGCAAGCGCTAGCACCAGCTTCTTCTTTCTGGAGGAACCCTGTGTAGAGTACACCCACCCATGCACTTGTGTGAAATAGCCTTTGACCTCCGATTCTGTGCCCTCGTCGCAGACACCGTGTATCAACCCAGCCCTGGTAAAATGCGGATAGATAATAACCTCTGCTCCTGAAAGGTCTCTTGCGTAACCATTACCAGCTGCCCTGGATCCGCCGTCAGATAATGCCTTGGAGGTCGCTTCAGAGGCTAACTGTGTAATCGTGTTGGATATACTGGGGATATACACATCCCTTGTTGTCTTCATGAGATCATAGATCCGCTGTCTTCGAGAAGACTGTGGTCGTTCCATCTTGTACAGCTTCCTTAACGTGAGTTTGCTGATCTTCCTTAGCTTCTTCTTCTCTTTTCTCTTTAATCTTCTGATGCTGTTGTTCTTGAAAGGCCTGGAGAACAGATGAAGAAGGTTCAGATCACGGCAGAAGTACTGGGGGCTGTATTGGCTTGTATTTCTCAACGTCAATAATGTGTTTCGGGGCCAAGGCCACATTGAATACTTCTATACCCCAGTTTGATGAGTGTTTCTGGTGCCCTCTCTTCTTGCCGCCTCTCACTAAAGGCGCTACTGGAAGCGTGAGTGTGAGTGTACCTCACTCACGTTTACTGGATACCGATGCTGCCAACATTGCGTACGTCTACAAACGGAATATCTCCCAAACAGGATAATATGATGATTTATCTTAGTAATCAAGTGGCTCCCGATTGAACATGTCCTATTTTGGCATACAGTGATATGAGAGAGATACACCATCAGATGAATCTATGGAAGTATCTGTATACCACACGGACACACAAGGTATTCGGATCATTTGAACTTCAGAGACGGGAGCTTCAACTGGTATATAAGCAGCTTGGGGATTTTGAAGGAGAAGGTCTGGATTTGGTTGGGGTCAGTCGTTGTGGCCATCAGACTGGATAGGCCTACCACATCACCGTTATTGTATATGGTCTTGTCTGTAGGGATTTCGCTATCAGAGCCAAACACCGGAATGAAGCGGCGTGTATCATTGTAGGTACACATATTGAATTGGAATGCAAACGCTAAAGCCTCTTGTAAGCCGTACGCGCCAGTGTCGCCAGCATCTCCGGCAGGCTTCGACCGTCTACAGATTCTCTCCAGACAGCTGTGATGCCTGAGTAGCCTCTTTCTGAGAGCAGCGAGAGCAGCGAAGTGTAAATTCAGGGATTTGTCATTGTTTTTAAACCTGTCGAAAAGATCAATGATACAATTGAAATCGTGCTCCGATGTTTTCACAGACAGCAGGTACTTCTTCAAACTAGAGTAATTGAGAACGTTGGTGACTGAAATCAGCTTCATGAGAGGCTGAGAGTCGGAGTTGATGAGCGCTATATGCAAAAGGAAGGACGTTTGTGAGCTGGTAAAGTGAAACCGCGATGATGCCAGCGAGTAGCCCTTAGCTGTGAGCTGGAAGTCTGTGTAGTTAGGATGGACAGTGACAAGTCCCAAGTAGATCAATTGACTTATTGAGTTTCGAATAATCATCTCTTGAGGCTTTGAAAGGAACAGAAAATTAGACAGGGACAGTGAATTATCAGTTAATATCTTACCGAGTCCGATCAAGTACGGTATGATGCTAGCACCATTGTAAACAGTGGCGTGTTTTGGACTGAGCTCTGACGTATCTGTTAGAACAAAATACTTGATAGCAGTTTTGGTGGCCTGTGGTTGCAAACACTCCAAATTGTGCCGAATTATGTCGGTGGTGGTTTCCGATATCTCGATATGGGTTAGCGACGGATTTGATGAATCAGCTCTGAAAGTCTTTACTTGTCCAGAATCAATGACGTACTTGACATTGTGCAGCAAATATTTGAACAAATGTGCGCTCTGTGCAAAAAGAACTCTTCTCTTTCGCAATATAGTATCCGTTGAGTTGTGATATCGGAATGCCTTGAAATCTTCCACCTTCTGAACGATTGTGTATAGGTCACTATGAGGGATAAAGTCAATTAAATGTGGGTTTGGAAGTAGTATCAGTACATCATAGTTTGTTTCATCTGCTGCGAAGACCTCATTCAATGTGTTTATAATAGCATGTTCAACTTTGCTGGTACTATCTTGATATAAGATGTCTATTGAGACATTTGTCTCTATCAGCCTGAGGACATCCGTTTTGTAACTCTTGAAGCACTCCCTATATGTTTCTATCTCAGCCTGTCCACATAACAGTATGCAGGTGGGTATAGACTTGAACCTCACATTACCAATCGCATTGATGACAAAATCCAGAGCAAGGCCCTGGTTTCGATCACAGTCAAACATCACGGAGTCAAACTTCAAAAAGAACGAAGCATCTTGAGTCAAGTGGAACCACGCTAAGTCATAGGATACGCAGGTCACTTCTCCGTCATCTGGTTCTCCCTGGTCGTAGTACAAGCTGTGCACCACATAAGATGGGTTTTGGGCTGATATCAGAAAGCGGGTCTTGTCAGCATCGCTTGTCACAAGCAAGAGCTTAGTCTGAACCTTGCTGGTCAAAAGTTGTATGAGATCTAACGGACAAACAGACGGAGCCAGTACAATCTCGTTGTTTTCAATTGAATGCAAAGCTGCTCTCAGGTCCTCATCGTCGAACGACGCCATCGAACTTCACGAACGTACATATAAGGGCAATCTCATCTCATACCATCGGACTTGATGATTCTGATTTGGACGAGGATACGGATTATGTAATTGATTATGTAATCGTTGAGAGACTGGGGACTTGGGACTTGGGACTAAGGGACTTGGGACTGGAAGTCTTGGGACTCGAGACTGGGACTCCGGACTTGAGAGCCACAGTCAAACAGAGACTGGATAGCTTGCAGGTTGAGTGCAATTCCGTACTAGCTTCACCGGATGATGTGTTCAACAACTCAACCTGCACTCAATATTGATAATCCAAACTACATGATTGGAGAGGGACTCGAACAATTCGCGGAAATGTGTCATCGATTGGTACTAACAGTCGATGAAAGATTTTTCTCAGTCTTAGTCCAGTCAGCTAGTCCATCTTTGATTTTTTTTTTTCACTACCACTACGTCGTCCCATCAGAGAGACCCAGGAGACAGCAGATCCATCGGTAACACACTCTCTTGCGTTGTGGCATAAAGCGAAGATGCGTTGCTTCTCTACTAGTGCCCGTGTGCTGGGCCAGAACCTCACCGAAAAGATTGTGCAACGGTACGCAGTCGGGTTGCCGCAGGGAAAAGTCGTGCAGTCTGGGGATTACGTCTCGATCAAGCCTGCACACTGCATGTCGCATGACAACTCATGGCCAGTAGCGTTGAAGTTCAAGGGACTGGGATACAAGAATGTTAAAGATAATAGACAGGTTGTTATGACCCTGGATCACGATGTGCAGAATAAGTCCGAGAAAAACCTGGAGAAGTACGCCAACATTGAGAAGTTTGGTAAGGAACAAGGTATTGATTTCTATCCTGCTGGTAGAGGTATCGGCCATCAGATCATGATCGAAGAAGGCTACGCGTTCCCTTTGAACGTTACCGTTGCATCAGACTCCCACTCCAACACATACGGTGGTATTGGTTCGCTTGGAACTCCAATCGTTAGAACTGATGCTGCCTCCATCTGGGCCACGGGTACGACGTGGTGGCAGATCCCACCAGTGGCCAAGGTTGAGCTGAAGGGAAGGCTACCAAAGGGAGTCTCCGGTAAAGATGTTATTGTCGCCTTGTGTGGTGCATTCAACAACGATGAGGTGCTAAACCACGCCATTGAGTTCACAGGTGAACACATTGATGAGCTACCAGTGGATTACAGATTAACCATCGCTAACATGACTACTGAATGGGGTGCGCTATCTGGCCTGTTCCCTGTTGACAAGACTTTGATTGACTGGTACAAAAAGAGATTGGAGGTATTGCCTCAACCGCATCCTCGTGTGAACAGCCAAACTATTTCTGAGCTAGAGAACAATGCCATTACTGCTGATTCAGACGCTTACTACGCTAAGCACTTGGTTCTTGATTTATCCTCGTTGTCTCCATACGTGTCTGGGCCTAACTCTGTCAAAGTTTCCAACTCCTTAGCTGATTTATCCGCACAGAACTTGAAGGTCAACAAAGCATACCTTGTATCTTGTACCAACTCACGTTTGTCTGATATCAAAGCAGCAGCCGATGTAATCAAAGGCCATAAGGTTGCCCCGGGTGTTGAGTTTTACATTGCTGCCGCTTCTTCGAATGTTCAAAAGGATGCTGAAGATATTGGTGCTTGGGAGACCCTCTTGGATGCAGGTGCGATTCCATTGCCAGCAGGCTGTGGACCTTGTATTGGGTTAGGTACCGGTCTACTGAAGGATGGCGAGATTGGAATTTCTGCTACTAACAGAAACTTTAAAGGCCGTATGGGTTCCAAGGATGCATTGGCGTACCTGGCCTCTCCTGAGGTTGTTGCTGCGAGTGCCGTCTTGGGTAAGATAGGTGGTCCTGAAGAAATCGGCGGAGGACCAGTAAACGGTGCCCAAGGCATCAAAAAGGCCATTTCAATTCCACAGAAGGTTGAGTCAGCAAGTGAAGAAAGCGCAGAGTCCAGCTCAGGCGTTGAGGTCTTGGAAGGTTTCCCTAAGTTCATTGAGGGTGAATTGATCTTATGTGACGCTGACAATATCAATACAGATGGTATCTATCCCGGAAAGTACACCTATCAGGATGATGTTCCAAGGGAGAAAATGGCAGAAGTGTGTATGGAGAACTATGACTCTGAGTTTGGTTCTAAGACTAAAGCTGGAGACATTATCATCTCTGGTTTCAACTTCGGTACTGGTTCCTCTCGTGAGCAAGCAGCCACTGCAATTCTAGCTCGTGATATGAAGCTAGTTGTTGCTGGATCATTTGGTAACATTTTCTCTAGAAACTCCATCAACAATGCTCTCTTGACATTAGAGATTCCTGACTTGATCAATATGTTGAGGGAGAAATACAGAGATGCACCAAAGGAGTTGACCAAAAGAACTGGATGGTTCTTGAGATGGGACGTGGACACAGCTACAGTGACAGTGAAAGACTCTGAAGGAGCAGTTGTGTTGAAGCAAAAGGTGGGAGAGCTGGGTGCCAACCTGCAGGAGATCATTGTTAAAGGTGGTCTGGAAGGTTGGGTTAAAGCGCAGCTCAACAACTAGACTATACAGTGTACATACATAATGCACGCCCATATCTATACGGAGTGTCAGCCCTACATCTGGTAAACAAGTAAACTAAAATGCTAATGTACAAAAATTCAGGCCGTCGTGCTGCATCGTCTTATCCTATGACAGCTTTGGCAATTCTTTCACCACTTCATCAAATGATTCACGGTAGTCCTGGGTTTTGCTCTCATTCTTCTTGGATTTGCCACCGCCTGGTACGATCATCACGACAGATGTTGGTCTCTTGGTTGCGCCTGCTGAGCCTAGGTCTTCCTTCGATGGGACAAAGAGGAATGGTACCGACGAGTCCTCGCACAGAACTGGGATATGTGAAATGACGTCCGGTGGGGATATGTCTCCAGCGAGCACCACTAGTCCCTTCTCTCCTTTTCTGAGGGCTTTGACCACCTCTTTCACTCCACGCTTGACATGTTTGGCCTTCGATGCCTTCTTAACTGTCTTGAGAACCTTCTTGTTCAATTTCTTTGGTGCTAGTGGTTTAGCAAAAGGAAGCAAAGCAGGTAGTCTTGCCTCGTAGTTGTCCTCTGAGCTGCTTTCTTTCGCCATCTTTGCTCTGCTCTCCCTAGTCTAGTCTAGTCTGGTCTGGTCTGGTCTGGTCTAGTCTATTCTGGCTTGGTCTAGTCTGGACTGGACTGGTCTCAAAAAAATTTTTAATTTTCCTTCAAGAGCTCGATGCGTTACCCGGAAAGTAAATCAGCTGAAAAAAAAAAGCAGAAACGAGAAAAATGTCGATACAAAAGCTCACTCCAGCCATACGACCACAACCAACACACAACACACACAATAGCAGGTGCGTCGGTAGGTGTCTAGCGAGCAAAGCATCTACAGCACAGAAGAAGGGACAACGCTGCAGAATAAGTCGGATCACCACCCTCGGATAGATAGGTAGCTCTTGCCTTCGTCCTCCGCTGCTCACAAATGTTCAAAAGATACTTCTCCTCCTCGGCACAGGCCCTAGGGAGACCTGGCTGCTCCATTGTCAAGCCCGTTCACCATCTTGTTAAGATTGACAAGAGAAAGCTATCTCCGAGATTCGCTGGACTGAAACATTCAAAGAACGACATCAGAAGCCCAGCCTACAGACCAACCAGCACACATCAGGATAGATTCCAGGAGTACTACGACTACAATCTGAAATCTGACCTGCTTCTGATCAACACAGTTCACGGCGAGACTCCAAAACCAGGTCTCAAGAGAAGAGAGTGGGACGGAAGCTCGCCATTCCACCTCAACAGAGCGTTGAGAAAACCGAAAGGATCAGCTTCAGAGACCCCAGACATCAAGGTCCACACTCATAAGAACATCCCAAAAATCCAAGAATTGCACATCAACTGTTACGTCAACCAGGCGAAAGACAATGTTAATCTGGCTATATCGTCGCTGGTCATGCTTCAACAAATTACAGGAGTGAAGCCAAAGCCGATCTTCTCCAAAACTAACGTTATCCACTGGAAGGTGCGTGCCGGATACCAGATGGGCGCATCAGTGGTGCTTAAGGGAAGACCGCTACACCAGTTTCTCAATACACTGACTGAGATTGTCATGCCTCGTATCAGAGACTTCAAGGGACTGAAAAACTCATCAGGTGACAAGAATGGTAACATTCAATTTGGTCTAACTCCAGCTGATGTCAGATTCTTCCCAGAGATTGAGGCTAACCAGGACTTGTGGCCGAAAGTATTTGGTATGCATGTGAACATTGTCACCACAGCACAGACTGACTTTGAAGCGAGAACGTTGTTAAGCTCCGCAGGATTCCCATTCACTGGCTCTGAGAGAAACGCCACACATGAACACAGAGCTTACTGAAGATAGACCAGCCCACATTTATGAGTTTGATAAACCTTCCTAGTGACTAAACTAAATGTATATACAGATCGCTTTGGATCAGACTCATCATATCCATCACTTACAATCTACATCGTAACGATAACCAAAATTCCCTGTAATATATATAGTATGTTTATCATGTGTTTCGTCAGGCTGTTTGTTACCGTGTCCCTAGCCATATGCCACATGCTAGACATGCGTTAGAACAACTGCGTTAGTCTTTTTAGCAATGGATGCAACCTTATCACCCATTGACAAGGCTAAACCTTGACCCTTAGAACGTATTCTTACAGCACCGACGATTTGATCACCCTTTTTCTCAATACATAGGTTCCCTAATGCATCCTCGCCGAATGAAGAACGTGAGTATAGGTTTGCACTGAGGAACTGGCACTCTTCTCCAATCACAGCTCCTGGAGTCAAGCAGGCCATATTTGTACCTGACAGCAGTGCTTCAAAGTATTCCTTCAATGAAGGCATGGTAGACTTGATGACAATTTTGTTTTCCCATTCAAACTCGTTCCACATGTTTCTGAATTTAGCTTCTGAGCATTTGGCAGGTTTGATGTAGTTCATAATATCAACTTGTACATCGTTAAGAATCACAACCTTACTTTCATGGCCATGAGAACCATCGTAGATGATGTTACCAAAGATCACACCGGTATCAGCGGATGTCACCTTAACAGTGGTCTGTACTTTAAAGAAGCCATGAGGTGGGATGTTTTGAGATGGGGCACGGTCCAACACTTTTAGATCACCTAAAGCTGCAAACTCAACATGTAAATTCTTCAAGGTTTCAGTGGTTTGGTTCACCAATAGAACGTCAAGAATGACATCAAATTGCTGCACCTTGACATATGCCTCAGCGTATACTGGATCAGAAAATCCTGTCAAAGGAACGATTTTGTTCAAACGTGAGCTCAAGTCCTCCTCGACTTTAACACCAGTCAAAGCTGATAAGTCCCCTTGATTATCTGAGATGCCGTTGTTGTTAGAAAATTGTCTGAAGTTCACGGCATCATCAACCTGTAGCAAGTTCTTCTGTAACTCATCAGCATCTTGTTTTGCGCGGTTGTCGTCTTCTTGTTTCACTTGCTGTTGGAAAGCTTCACGAGTTGCTTCAAGGAAGGCAACTTCGAGGATACCAGTCTTGTTTTCCGCAACATATGAGATAGCGGTCATAATTCTCTCTTCTGAATCTTCATCGATATGCTTCTTGACGTATTGGGTCTTTCCAACTCTCAAGATGCTCACTAGAATCAACATTCCTTCAGCTCTAATTGCATTGGTGATCTTGTCATCGGTAGCCACTTCTCCTAGTCTCAAGCTTAGCTTGACAAAAGTAGACGCTAGAATTGCAGCAGTATAAAAGTCTCCATCAAGAACAAATTGGCGAAGAGGAGGTCTATTCTCATGTTTCTCCTCCTTTTTCACAGTAAGTGCACTTTCAGTTGCATATGTACCATCTGGTAATACAACTGGTTTTGAACCATTTACTTGTTCACCAGAGGCATCTTCAGCATCGTCCTCATCATGACCAAGGCGCTTTCTCTCAGCCTGTACAATTGGTATTTCCCCAACACTTGAACGAATTTGCTTCCAAGCAGCCTGGATATCGTGAAACTCAAGAGAATACTCACCAATAATCCACAAAGCACCTCTGAAAACTTTCCCAGATCTGATATTGTTCAATACTGATAGAAGACGCTTGAGAACAGCGGATCTTGATTCTGGGAACTTCTCAATAACCTCTTTAATGAACGATAGAACTTCAGTGGCTGTTACAGATGGGAGATCCGTGATGGCATCCAACAGTAGATCGACAACGTCAGCAGCCACTTGTGCAAACTTAATCGCAGTCTGGTGAATAGCTGAAATTAGTAACTGTCTATACTCAACAGACTTATCGAGATCTGAGTTGATGGTTCTTGAAAGCTCCTTCTTGAAGAGCTTCAAAACTTCATCCACATTTCTACTGTTAATCAACTCCAAAGATATATCAATGGCACGGCGTTTGATGTCGATATCTGGAGATGACAAGATTCTCAAAATATCCAAGACTAACTCACTCAGGACACCCGGATTCTGTTTGTGGATGTCTCTGATTCTCTCCAACGCAATTAATTTCACATTATTATCAGAAACCTTTGTAGCTAGCTCGATGAACTTTCCAGCAGCCAAGGAAATGAAAGATGGGTTTGAAGTGAGATAAATCAATGTGTTGGCTGCTTCGTAGAACACAGTGTTTGACTCTGAATCCAAAAGCCCCGCAAGCAACTGCACATATCTCTGGTTCAATTCCGGGCAGTTGTCCTTTCTGATGAACTCAATGAAGGCCAACTGCAACAGAGGATCCATGGTTTCCAGATCATGGATGTTCTCTTGAATAAACCGTAGGGCTGCATCCCTGTCCAGTTCACCGAGGCTGATGAATGCATTTCTCTTACAAGTTGGATCTGTCTCGGTGATCAGGAAATCATTGATAACTTCAGCAGCATCAGGAATTAGGTGTTCAGAGACTCTATGGATGGAGTAAATCGCAAAGATTGCATACTTGCGAACATATGCGTGGCGGTGCTCGAGACAACTTCTAGCAGATGGAACGAGCTGCTCCAACAACTCCGGTTCGTGCAGCTTCGTCAAAAATCTCAGCGTGTTTCCACGAATATACTCGTTAGGGTGCTGCAAGTCCTTCTGGATTGCATTGCACACCAGAATCATCTCCTGCTTCAGCTTCCCGTCAGAGTCCAGCTTGGACACTATCTCCCAGTAGAAGTACAGCAGCTTCTTGAGCTCCTTCGACCGGGACGGCATGACGAAACGGATCACGTCCATCAGCAGCTCGGGCATCTGGTGCCCTTCGAGCATGCTGATGAGGATCTGCTTCATAGCATCGATCTTGGCTTCGTCCCGGCTCTTTTGCAACTGCTGGCGCAGATCTGACACCGATGGTGGTGCTGAACCGGGGTGCGGGTCCTGGACTAGTGTGTACGCGATCTCCGACATTCCAACAGAATTGACTGGTATCTACCTGCTATCCGGCTCACTGGCTCCTGCTGGCTCGCTATTGCTGTCGTTGCTGTTGTAGTTGCTCCTTGCACCTGTGGCGGTTGTTACTATTTCTACAAGTTACACGTCGCTCGCTTTTTCGATTTGTTTTTTTGGCTTTGTGTTTCCGCGAAAGGAGAGGGTGCTAGACTTCCTAAATAGGAAAGCGCAGGGTAGTGGTGGAGTGTGTATTCACTACTTGTACTGTACTCACTCGCTGTCACTAGTGTCTGGGTTGGCAATAAACAAGGTCATGCCTCCACGCGTCTGCGTCACCGACCCGTTTCTCCCCAGCTGCAGAACGGGCGATATATTGTGGTTCAGTAGAGTGCCGGATCTCGCTATGTCCGCGTGGCTGTGGCTGCTGCTGCTGTTGTTGTTGTTGTTGTCGTCGGGGTGGCTGGGAGGCGGCGGCGGAGAGAGCATCACGCCCGTGGTGCTTCCAGAAGCACTCAGTGACGGCGGTGGGCTCTTCATTGAGGGCGAGTGCAGGGAAGCGTTCCCCGTTTTGAAGCGTTCCAGCTCAGACGATCTCCTGTGTGTGGTGACACCGTCTAGCGAGCCAACGTCCAGCAAGCTGCCCGGTCGCATGTCGTCAATTGAGCTTCTCGAGAGCATGGCAGATGCCCCTGGAGTTGAAGAGGAAGGGGTGGAAGGTCCGGGACTGTCGCCATCCACTTCAGATGCGAGCAATCTTGACTTGATCTTACCGTGCTTAAGATCAATTTTACTCGTGCGCAGCTGTCTCCGTTGCCCGTGGGACGGTTTGGCACTGTAGTCAATCTGTGAAATACCAATTGGTAGCCCCCATTTGGACGCAGACACCTGTGAGTTCGCCAGTTTGGATGAGTTCCGGAGCTGCTCCACGTAACTTGAGAACTGCGGCTCATGCTCCTGCTTTTTACGCTTCAGTCGCTTTATTTCACCTTGGACTATTGGGTGGGCAATCATCAAGCCTCCCTCCTGCCGAGAAGCTCTATACGCGTCGCCAGCTTCATTTTTGATATTAGTATTGGATTGCCCTTCGTCGTCCTCCTCTTCATCCTCTTCGCTGTGGTGATACCCCTCTGCTGTCTCAGTAACGGCAAACATTGGAACAGTCAACGAAGCAGATCTTGCGGCCCTTGTTGTGGCTCCTTCAACTGGGGGTGGTTTTCGCCCAGAAGATGGCTGAGATTGGTGAGTGTATGCAACTGGCGCAACTGGTTCATTCCGACGGTCATAGCTGACTGGTAATACGGTGGCTTGGGTCGGGGTAAGGTAGTTGCCACTAGCCACCTGTTTTCCTGGGAACTGAAATTGCTGGTTTTGGTGGTAGTTTGAAGACACTGGTTGGGATTTTTGTATAGATGTTGGTGAACCAATCGAATCCTGGCCACTAACAAGAGACACTCCTCCCGTTTCACTCCCTCCATCAAAGTTGAATGATGAAGTACCCCCATCAATGGACGTTCTTGCGACAAATGATAACACTTCTTCATCGTCACTGTTGATCTTGAAGGGCTTTTGCATAACATCTAACGAGTTGCTATTGTCAGATTGGTGAGAGTTGCTGGATAGGTAAGAATGCTCATTACGAATGGAAGGTATATCATACCTGAAGCTGTCTTCAGCATCACTGTTATCTTCATTACCAGAAGAATAGTTTCCATCATTAACAACATGAAAGGTTAGATGAGGATTTGTTCCCTCAGTGTCAACCCCATGTTGATACTTTTCAGCACTGTAGTCACTCTCTTCTTTCGGAGTTGATTCACTGCTTCTTGCTCCTAGATAGCTATTGTACTGATTTCCTTCATTATTTTCAAATACGTGGTTTTGAAATCCATCTGGTGTTGGGCCTTGTAAAGATTCTGGAACTTCGTAAGTCTCGAGTTCATGATTGATATTATCAATTGACCCAGATCTCACCAACCCAGGAATGGCACTTTCATATGAATGTGTTGGTGGTCCAGGGGAAGTTGAAAGCGAATGACAGGAATAAACCTCCCCGCCCATAGAAGTAGCAATGGAATCAAACCTCCTATGGCCTTGGTGATCATTTTCTGGGGACTGTCCAGGTGTCGTAGAAACTTCAATGGACGCAGATTCATCAATGAATGTATCATGCAGAGAATCAGATTGAGAGTTGAGTTTCTGGTTCTCAGTGGAACTGTCCTCTTCACCTTGCTGGTGGTTTAATGAGTGTTGCTCACTGACACTACTCTCATGATATCTGCTTCCCTCTTCAGAACCAGCATCTAAACATTCTAGAGAATAAGCTCTATCACGATTCTCAAAGTTAGCTTGACCAACTGAAGAATATATATCTTTCTCCTTTAAGGACATGTTCTTTTCATCCTCTTCTCTTAGTTCTCTGAGCATGTTCCTAACCTTATGCATGTCCTCAAAATTTCCCTCGCTCATACTTTCCGATTCCTTATTTATTGTATTATCAGACACTGCGTTATCATTATTGTAATCGAATTCGACTTTAACTGAGCTTCCGCTTACGTATCTCGTCCCAGTTACACCTTGTTGCTCCAAATTATCAAAAGCAGTGTCAATGGGGTTGATCACTCGTTCGTGTTCTTCACTTATATCTGAATCATCGTTAAACAGAGAGGTTTTATCTTCGCTATTCCTTGGGGAATTGATATCTAGGTCACCCAACTTCTGAGAAATTGTGTCATCAGCCCCATTATTTGGAGGAGTAAAGGTATTATCTACTATACGATCAACTTGCAGGTCTGCTCCTTTTGCTGAAGTTGGTTCTGGTTTTGATTCTGATTCTGATACTTGTTGTAGTTCCTGTTCCTGTTCTTGTTCCTGTTCTGGTTCCTGTTGTAGTTCCTGTTCTTGTTCCTGTTCTTCCCTCATATCAGTTTCCAATGCTTGTTCTTGTGCTTCTGGTGAAGGCCGTAGTCTCGTTTGAAGGGGTACTAAAGGTGACAAGGGGGTTACTTCGTCCTCAGACAGATTACCATTGCCATATGAAGGTTCATCAATTATGAAGCCTTCCTGCTGCTGCTTTTGCCTCTGTGTCTCTTGAAATTGGTGAATATCTCGAAGGATTTCATCACTAAGAGATAGTTTTTTCTTGTGCGTTTTCTCATTGGATTCATTAAGTTCATTAAGTTCATCAGGATTGCTGTAGGGTGGCTCAGAGTGGTTCGAGCTTCCCTTACTTACCAACAAAGGTCTCACTAACGATATCTGTGACAGGTCTTCTTTAGATTGTTTAGCATCATAGAAAGATTGAGAAGAGGACATGGACAATGGTGTAGGTACCGGGGTAATAAAGGATCCAGGAATGCCCAGGGGTGCATCCTTCTTGACATCGTCTTGTGACAATGAAGGGACATTTTGTTTTAACAGAGGGTCATCAGGCTGTGTGGGTATTGATGTAGGTGCATCTTCTGTTTGAGGAGTATCTGGCTCGCTAGCTGCTGGTGGCTCCACCTCTGTGTGTTCGCTTTCAGCTTCTAGGCGTACAGGTGGTGGTCTCTTCCGTCCCGGCTTCATAGCAAGGCTTACACTTCTTCCTTGGACGGTAGTGGGTGGAGCCAGTGAGAAGCTATTGTAATCTGGCAAAGGTGGCAAAACTCCACTAACCTCTAAAGGTCCGTGAACAACCTCTGAGAGGCCTAGCTTTGCCTGCGACACTGAACCATGGTCTTGTGCCCTAACAGCGCCCCCGCCGTCATAGCTCATGCGCGACTTGGGAGACGCGGTGCCATTCCTCTCTGGCTTCGTTACGCTGTGACCTACTTTGCCGCCCACAGGCTCGTCTCTCTTCTCCTTGCGGTCGCCATTGCTGTTCTCACTGTTTGGCATCTGCTTGACCAACGGCTTGCGGCCCATAACCTCAAAGCTGCTTTTCTTTTCCTCCCGACGGAAAGGGAAGAGTAGCGAGCGACGCTTATGCTGGTGCTCTCCCATCTTGCCGTCTCTCTCTCTCTTTATGTATAGATCTGTCGGAAATCAAGATGCAACGCACTGCTTTGAATAGGTGCTGTGCTTGTTTGATAATCGCATTTTTTAATCGCACTTTTTATTACAGGGACAGACAAGTACGTGAAGTGTGGAATGTATGTGGCTATAACCCACGTATATACTGTTCGAATCTCTTCTGGGACTCCGCCAGCAGTGGTGCTGGGTCCGCTGTGTTACCTGCCCCAACGCCTACTATGGGCACATGCAGCCACACATTCTCCTCCAGCACCTGGCTCTTGCTCTCTCCCTGCTCGCCGCCAGGCACATGACCGCTGCCCCCAACACCTAGTAGTTTATGCAATTGGGGCACTATCACCTTCAGTGTCCCCCTTATTACCTCGCCATCCACCAGCTCAACTGCGTACTCTTCGCTTTTCAGCCCAGTGACTGATCTCAGGTGAGTCAAGATCCTCACCACATTTGATACCACAGCATGACGTTGCCCTTGTAGGGTCACCACCCGGTTGACCGATCCTTGTACCTGTGGAGAAACAGTGTGCTGAATCTGCTGAGGGATCAACTCAGCCTCGGTAGTAGACAGCACAATCTGTATATGCGCCATACTGTTCTCTCTCTGTTGCGTTGGACCTCTTCCCTTCTCTGTGCTCTGCGCTTCTTGTTTAACATTTAAAAAAATAGAAAAAACGAAGGGAAAAATGCTGGGAGACTCGGTTGTTTGATGGACCAGGCAAGACACACGCGGGTGTATCAAGACGGAGAGAGAGAGCACAGACTTAGGTGCGCAGTCAATGGTCAAGCATGTTGTTCAGTCCGTATAAAGACGAAGTGCAAACTGTAAACATTGGAAGACCTGCACATGTGAATGGAGGGAGGAAGTACACATCAGTGCTGTCAAGTCACTACGGAGATGGCCTCGATAGGGCAAAGCGAGCAGTAAGAGGTAGACCAGCAGGACAGTCCCTTGCCGAATCGATTGATAGAAATCTCGAGGAGCTGTTCGCCGATCTGGAGATCCAGGATAAGGTGAAATCGGCAGTGTTTGTACGAACCACTTCGGCTAACAAGTGCATAGTCGATGCTGTAGATACATCCAAGCCAAAACTCGGCAATGCGGACGGCGGTGATGGTAGTCGGGGGACGAGTGGAACAGCTGCTATATCGAACGGGGAACGGCAGCGATCACAGAAAGAATTAGACAGGCAACTCATAGACGATGTTCTTCAGGGGGTTGACATGCGCATGAGCAAGCTGACGAGAAGCACTGAGAATACACTAGCGATGCTCAAGGCAGAGCGTGAACGGCTAGCAGCAGAGGAAGCGAAACAGAAAGCAGATATGGAGAGAGAAAAGAGAGAGAAGGAGAAGGCTCAAGAACAAGAGGAGCAACGCCAAAGAGCACTGTTGGCCAAAAAGAAAGAAGAGGAGCTGAAGAAACAGGAGGAGTTGAAGAAGCAGGTTGAGCAAGAGCAGCTCGCCAAACAGCAAGAGCTCAAGAAAAAGGCAGAAGAGGATCAAAAGAAAGGGAAAGGAATCACTTCATTCGCCAGCATCAGCAGTAAATTCAACAGTTTCCAACAAAAGATTGGATCTTTCAAGACAGAGATTGTACAGCCTGTTTCAAAGGACCAACAACTCCGTCAAATGGCCACACAGCTCAAGAGAAAAATCAATCCTAAATTTGGGCAGCTGACGAACTCTACGCAACAGCTCAACATGATCACACAGAACTTGGTCGAAATCATCTCTGAAACTAAGCAGCATGACCTGATGTTCAAGTGGACAATGAACTACACTGCCAAAAAGCTCGTTTCACAATCAGAGACGGAGGTGCGAGCACGTTCCTCTGCTGCACTTCCCCTGGCCCACCTCGCATTGTCGCTGCTCTGCACATTTCCAGAGCTGAAAGAGTATCTCCTAGCTCGGTTCATCAAGAAATGCCCTCTCCTTATCGGTTTCCACAGACCTTTGACGCGCACAGACAACAACGAGGCGCCAGATTACGCGTTGCTCGGGTGGCGCAAGGTGGACGAGAAATGGGAGTCGCTGGAGACACACAACGAGAGACTCGCAGGCATAGCGACTCTGTTCTTCACCATCACCAGGCTCCCGGTCCCACAGCAGTTTTTCCAGACTACGAAGCACCCGCTTTCGCTGACGAACGCATGGGTGTTCATTGCGCGCACTCTGAACCTCCCGCTACACACTGTTGACTCCACAGTCGTATCGATTGCCAGTGCCTGGTGGGAGGCCTGCTCCCTCCAAGTGTCATGGAACTACGGCATCCAAGCGAAGAAAATCCTGTCCTTGGTGGCTGGCGAGTGGTGCTCCCTACTCGAAAAGGACGCCGCTACGCCCCTGAAGGCTTCGCTTGGTGTGCTGCGGACAATGGCGGAAGGTGAGCTGACGAGCTTCCCGGATATGGAAACCTGATACGCTCTCATATACCATCCTACTAGACGCTCCCATTACACTCCCATGACACTTCAACACTTCATCCTTGTAGCTTCGGTTAGTGCGTACAGATGTAGAAACGCCACAATTTTTACCGAAACTTTCACTTTTGATCTCGCCTCACCATTTTTTCCCAAGAACACCTAGACCACTCCACTGGTGATAACAGGGAGCAGAGAGTAAAGCGTTGGGCGGCGGAAGCACAGCAAAGCGTAGGTAAACAGAAGAGGCGATCGACCGGCACAGGGTGGGACATAGCGATGACAAGACAGGATATCCCAGACAGTCCACAGGCACCATTCCCGCTGAGTGCACACAACGTACGGATCATCTCCGGGTTTGGTCGTGGGTCCAGCGAGCTGGGCATTCCGACAGCTAACGTACCTGTTGACGACATCTCGGAAGAGCTGAAGAAGCTGGACGTCGGCGTGTACTTCGGGTACGCAGTCATTCACCGTGACAAGGAGCACAGTGAGCCTGAAGTGTTCTACAGGGGCAAGAATGGGGTGGTCTCTACTAGTAGCAAGTGTGCCGAAAACGGGGGGGAGCTGGAAAAGGTCAGCTACAAGTACGGGCTGACGCTGAAAGACAGCGAGGTAGGTGCAGTCTACCCGCAGGTGATGTCTATAGGGTTCAACCCGTTCTATGGGAATGACACGAAGACCATAGAGCTGCATCTGATCCACGAGTTCAGTGACACATTCTACGGTGCTCGGGTGAGCTTCAATGTGCTGGGGTACATTCGTCCCGAGCTGGACTATGTGAGTAAAGAGGCGTTGATCAGAGACATCAAGAGAGATATCGAAGCCGGGCTGGAGGCGCTGGATAGAGAGGAGTACAAAGTGTATAAAGAACTGTGTTTATGATCAAGGCTGTTAATAAACTATACCAATCAATCTATCATTCAGTCATTCTTCTCGTTCAAGTGAACGACTGCCTTTTTGGTGATCACAGTGTATGCAACAACGCTCATTCTCCAGAACCACCAGATATTGAGACAGTTCAAGACAACATTACCAGCGATAATCACAATAGCTTTCACGAGCGAGTCCCCGGTTAGCTGGCCGTCCTGGAAGCAGACCACAAAATCTGCATACAACTTCCAAGCCATGGTCAGTCCATAACAGATTCTCACCACGAAGAAGATCAAGATAAGTATCCCGTTGTTGACTAGCTGGAACAGGGGCGAGAACAGGTTTGGGATCTTCAACCCGTACCAGCGTAGGTTCAAAAACGGCGTAGATATCTCGAAGAGAATGAACACTGGGGCATAATACTGGATGAACGGTGTCATTCCAATGTAGAACACCATAGACGACATGATCCCATGGACTAGGAACCCGACTCCGAAGAGTTTTACGTACACGAGGCTGATCGCAGCGTCCCAGAGGAAGTAGCCCAATGCTAATGTGCATAACACCGTTAAATACTCGCTAACCTCAAAAATCCGCGTTGACGCGTCGGCCCACTCGCTGCTGCCGTTCCCTGTGGCCGCCGTGGCATTGTCTATGAAGAAAGGGATACACAGCACCAGAATACCCACCGACTGAATCATGGACACCACATGGATATTGAAGTCGATTCGTGTCTTGGGGGTCAGCTTAGCAAACGTGTGCGGGAACATGATGGGTGAGAGTACCGAGGACAAGATGTAGATCCCATGGTATGCTAAGATGATCGCTACGAGCAAGTGTGAGTAGCCTGCGAGGTACGGCGGTAGTATCCTCGCAAGGTACGGAAGCACTGGATCGATAAAGGGTAGCTTGACCCTAGCAAGTTCAGCAATTGATTCCATTCTAGCTAGTAATTGACGCACGTACACACACACTCTCTCTCTATCGCTATCTCCCTTTCCCGTGCACTTTCTCTCTGTGTGCTCTCTCTCTGTCTATCTCTCTATCTCTCTGCCACTCGTGTGTGCACTGTCCATTCCCAATCAATGTTGTTCATCTTTTTCCCCTTTGTTTTGATTTTCCTGTTTTTCTCATCACGCTTCGTAACAGTTTACACATTTTGTTGGACAAAGAGCAGGAGCAGGTGTGCTTGCTTTGCTGTGTGTGTGTGCGTGTGTGCGTGTGTCTGTGTCTGTGTGTTTGTCTGTGTATTTGTCTGTGTGCATGTCTGCGTGCGTTGCTGCGCCGTCCGGTGGGTGGATCGGTTAGCTATGGACGACGATAGAAGCTTCTCCTGGCTGTGTCATGAGCATATATCACCTGCCGGTACGCCCGATCATCGATGCCTGCGCCTGTACCAGGCACTACGTTGAGAATGCACACCGCAGTGGCACCGGCACTGCCCTGTGTGCCTCTCTGCACCGCTAGCACGGGCAGTGCTACGTTGGTACTACTACGCCAGGCCAACCATCAGTAGAACGTCCCATCTATGTGTGGGTGTACCGTACCATTCATTCCTTCTCATCTCGTTAATTTGGAGCGCCAGCTCCCTCCTAGAGACTGGCTCCAAGTGTACTCCATGCCATCGCCACGCTAAGGACTGTGGATAGTGCCCTGCTGTCCATAATGCTTCTCACGCTAGTGTCCGTAGCTGCGCTCTTTGCTACTCTGGCTCTCACCCCCAGGTTCCTGACGACAACTCTCCATCTGCTCGCTCTGCAGCTCCACCTATCGCCCCGCGCCGCTGGTCTTATACTGCTATCTCTGGGCAATGCCTTGCCGGACATCCTGACCACTATCACTGCATTTGCTCATAAAACTGAAGGGCTCGCTATGGGCGAGGTTTTGGGCGTCGTGAACTTGGGAATGCTGTGGCTCTGCCTCATTGGTTTCACCACAAGTCACAAAGACGAAGATGGGGCCTGTAGCAACGCTGATAACGAAGTGCTGGAGAGGAGAAAGATGGAGAAGACTTTACTGGTGGATTTGTTTGGCTTTGGGGCTCTTGTTGCGGTGTGTCTCTTGTTCATTGCGGATGGCAAACTGTGGGATTGGGAGTGCGTTGTGCTGCTGCTCGGGTATGCCTTCTACATATGGGTTTCTATTAACCACCACGAAGAGCGTGAAGAGCTATTTGATGACGAGGAGATCATCAGCTATGAAGGAGACGGAGAGCTCTTCAACTTTGAGAGGGGTGAAGATCCAGGCCCTCTGAGTAGTGGTGCATCAATAAGGTCCCGAAGTCAATCACGACATTCTCAAGATGTGGTGGACGCGATACTTGATGTCCAGTCCCTCAGGGTGTCTGATATATACCACATCTACAAAGATCCGAGACAATCCAGATCTTTTAGTGGCTGTCTTGATGTAGCCCAAAGACCTGAACCAACCAGAGGAAGGTCACTTGATGGTCATCAAACTAAGAATTGCCCAAGCATCAACAACGCAGTACCGCAAATAACCATCACTGACACTGACGCGGCTTCAACTACGAGCTCTGATGTACCAACATCCATTGTGGAAGAACAGATCAGCGAGTCAACCTCACTAGTTCAGAACAGATCCCGCCTCCATTCATTTCCTATCAGATCATTGTCATCATCATCTCTTTCCAGGCCACCACAATCATTACCTAAAGATATGCTGGATTATTTGAAACCGCAATCCACCACACAACTGATCCTCTTACCATTGCTTGTTCCACTAAAGCTCATTATCCCATACCCATCAAATGAGCCACTTCACTCTAATCTGCTTCCTATATACTCTGTCACCACACCACTCATTCTCAACAGTGTTTCTGGTGTTCTGAGTCTTGGTACAGTTTACATCATCTCCATTGTCACTTTGGCATTAACCCTTCTGCTTGCTCCCACCGTGCCCTATACTATACACCCTCTACATCCGATTATTTCCTTGCTCACATTGCTGCCATTATCTGCTATCCTCACATCTTTCCTCATCAAAACACTCCTAGAACTGTCCAACACTCTGAAGATCCCTCAATCCATCATCGGGCTCACTATTCTTACTCTTGGCAACTCTATTGGTGATGTTGTGAGTATTCTTGGCTTAGGTGTGCTAGGGATGACTGAGGTAGGGATCGGCGCATGTTTAGGGGCACCTGTCGGAGTCGTAGGGCTAGGTGTTGGAATGGGTGGAGCAGGTGTCCTCCTACACACTAGACTTACATCCCCACCAGTGGATGTGCTGGCTCGCACAGGCAAGCATGCTAGTATACGATATATCTCAGTCGTTGTTGACAAACATTTTCTTATCAGTTGTGCTCAATTAGTCGTAATGTTGACTGTTTTAATCATTTGGTTCGCCCGTGGTGGCAGTTTGAATTGGAAAATCGGTGTATGGGGTATCGTTTGCTGGACAAGCGGTATGGCTGTGCACATTGGAAGCGAACTGTGGGTTGGTGCACCCTATTAAACATTATTGATCTCTCTCTTCAACAGCTCTATATGCCTCTCCACTAATGCAACATTCCACTCAGGGACAATACCTCCAAAGAACTCCACTGAGTCTTTGTTCAAGAGCAGTACCCCTTGCTCTACAACGCACCCTTGTTTAATCAGAAGTTTAGAGCCTAGCTGAATCGGAAACCCACTCTTCAAGTTCTTTGCTGAGAGAAACAGTAATTTCTCACACTCAATCCCGTAGCACAACTGTCCCTCTGTGTCCTGTAGCGTCAACTTGAAAAAGTTATTAATGTTGCTGTTGCTGTTCAAACCTTCACGGTCTGGGCCCCCGTGCTGCTCTTGCCCCGCTGCATCATTCTCTACATCAACAGACCTTACTATCCTCTGGCCCCCGGCATACCTCTGTCTATCCGCGCCCACGCTTTCAATATCGTTTTGCGCCATAAGCTCGTCCAATTGACTCTGTTTGGATAACGAGACGTTCTCTAACGACACTATCTGCACCAGAATGTCATGTTTCACAGCGGTGTCCGTTAGCATATCTGCTCCTAGTCGATTCTGCGCAGCCGCTCTAGCTCTTTGAGAACGATGGTCTGAGGGGAACAGCAGTTGGCTGGTTGGAACGCTAGCTATATTTGACGACAAGAATGGTGTCGCCATCCTGCTTTACTGATCTATTCGATAATCTGCCCTTGCTTCTTCGAACAAACCCATCGATATACATGGTGATGTCTGAAGGAAAGAAGAAAACATTAAAAAAAAACAGAAGAAGCTCTAAACATCAACACTGCTAGTTACATCCCAGCGAAAACATCGCCCTATCCAGATCTGACTGATATTCAATGATCCACTCACTGTATATTCTGAATAGAGCCGGAGGACTTATATACCACACTGACTTCACGAATGGAATAGTGAACAAACTCACAGCAAATGAATACCTTGTATTGGCAGGAACCATCCAAGGTGTGTTTGCCATAGCGGCCCGAACGACCCCGCCAGCGGTCAAGCTCACACAAGGTTTAAGCACTGGCGTGAATGGAGGCCTGCGAGCAGTTGAGACGGACGCCTTCACGATATTTGTGCATCAAACATTGACGGGTGTAAAATTTCTGCTAGTTGTTACTCCAAGCGGGAACGATGTGGACCAGGCTATGATGGCGGCTGACACTGTGCTAGGCAAAATCTACAGCCTGTACGCAGACTATGTGATGAAAAATCCTTTCCATTCGTTAGATATGCCAATCAGAGCGCATCTGTTCGACAGGAAGGTCGTGGAAGTTGTCAAGAGTGTTAGTTAGATTGAATAGTTGGACAGGACCACTCGAAGGAACCCTAAGGTCAGGATCTGCAATACTCATTGAACATACACCGACTCGCGACGGTCGATGGATCGAACTACAACAGGAGTTTCCATGATCAAATAAAAGTTGTTGTTTTGAGAATTAATATACAACCCCTGATGTATTAGAAAGCACCTATTAACAGAGAAACAGTACCTATGAAAGTACATTTCTTTTCCCTTTTCTTCTATCTTAACCTGTTTAGCTTCATATATACAGACAGACAGGAGAAGGCTAGCTCACTCCCCACGTTGGAGCAAGTGAAAAAGAGCAGAAGAACTAGAAACAAAACCAAAATCACACATAAATAGAGAAAAACCTATTCAAAGGCTTTCATCAATGCAATGCACATTAGTATCAATCTCTTTATTTGTTAAAGAATTGAGTGTCAACTTCCTGGATAACGCGGTCAACACATTCAGGGTTTGCCAATGTAGACAAATCACCCAGTTGGTCAGCCTCCTTAGAGGTAATCTTTCTCAAGACTCTTCTCATGATCTTACCGGATCTGGTCTTTGGCAAATCATCAACGATGACAACAGTCTTTGGACCAGCAAAAGGACCAATCTCACCTCTGACTTGTAGAATTAATTCTCTTCTTAGTTTATCTGGGGTAATGTGGTCAGCTTCATCAGCGATAGCAGAGTTTGTATCAACTAAGTAGCCTTCCTTTAGAGAAACAAAGGCAATGATAGCTTGACCTGTCAATTCGTCAGCAATACCAACGACAGCAGCTTCAGACACACCCTTATGCTCAACAAGAGCAGCTTCGATTTCAGAAGTTGACAATCTGTGACCTGACACGTTGACAACGTCATCAACACGACCTCTAATCCAGTAGTAGCCGTCATTGTCTCTACCGGCACCATCACCAGTGAAGTAGTATCCTGGGTATGGTTTCATGTAGGTATCCAGGTAACGGTTGTGGTTGTTCCAGACAGATCTAGCCATTGATGGCCAAGAGGACTTGATAGCCAACACACCCTCGACATCATTTTCGTTGATTTCTTCACCTGTAACAGCATCAATGATGGCAGCATCAATACCAAAGAATGGCAAGGTAGCTGAACCTGGCTTAGCAGGTGTGATACCAGCTAGTGGTGCGATCAAGTGAGAACCAGACTCTGTTTGCCAGAAAGTGTCACAGATGACAGCAGTCTTGTGGCCAATCTTTTCGTTGTACCACTCCCATAAATCTGGAGCAATTGGCTCACCGACAGAACCTAGTGTTCTCAATGAGGAAATGTCATACTTGTCAATGAAGTCTTCACCGACACGCTTGATCAATCTCAAAGCAGTTGGAGCAACATAGAAGTGGGTGGCTCTGTGACGCTCAATGATTCTCCAGTAACGACCATAGTCTGGGTAACCAGGAGTGGACTCAAAGATGATGGATGCTGTACCAAGGGCCAATGGACCGTAAAGAGCGTAGGTGTGGCCTGTAATCCAACCGACATCACCGGCAGTGAAGAGGATATCTTCTGGGTGGATATCGAAAACGTACTTAGTGGTCAATGCAGCACCTAGCAAATAACCAGCAGTGGTGTGGACAACACCCTTTGGAGAACCAGTGGAACCGGAGGTGTATAAGAGAAACAATGGGTCCTCTGAGTTGACTGGTGTTGGTGGTAGGTAACCTCTAGCCTTGACGGTCTCCTCATGCCACCAGAAATCTCTTCCTTCAGTCATTGGAATTCCTTCAGAACCAGTTCTCTTGAAAACCAAAACGTTCTTGACAATGTCAGTTTGCTTCAAAGCATCGTCCACAATTCTCTTTGTGTGGACAATCTTACCACCTCTCTTACCTTCGTCACAGGTGATAATGTATTGAGAGTTAGCATCAACGACACGGTCCTTCAAAGAACCAGAAGAGAAACCGGCAAAGACAACCGAGTGAATAGCACCCAATCTGACAACAGCGAGCATGGCCACGACTGCTTCTGGAATCATTGGCAAGTAGATAGCCACAGTGTCACCCTTTTTGACACCCCAGGACTTAAGAACACCAGCAACCTCGGAGACCTGTCTCAACAGCTCACCGTATGTGATGATTCTGTTTTCCTTCTCATCGTCAGCCTCGTAGATCAAGGCAGTTTTGCCCGGGTTCGCAAAGGCATGACGGTCAACACAGTTGTAAGAAGCGTTCAATTCACCGTTCAGAAACCACGAGACATCGCCATCGTTCAAGGAGCCGGTCTTGACCTTGTCAAAAGGTCTCTGCCAGTCCAGAATCTCCGTGGCCAATGGCCCAAAGAAGGCCTCTGGGTCTTCAATGGACTGCTTGTACAATTGCTTGTACTCGTCGAGCCCGCTTAGATATGGCTTTCTTGGAGCCTGCTTCTCGGCAAACTCCTTAGGAGCTTCGTAAGTGGTGGCGTGGTTGGCCTCATGAACAACTTTGTGTGGGCCGTTAGTCATTGCTTTTTGCTGTATGTTCCCGCTTGTTGCTGCTACTCTACCAACAAAATACACACAGTAGAAACGAAACGGAAAATTGCACTTCCCAATTGACACGCCTAGGGGTGGAGTGAGAGAGGAAAGAAGTTTTGTTTTTATAAAATGTTGGTCAATGCCTTTTTTTCCTCCTTTTCTTTTTGTTGTCAGTCATTCACTTTCGTCGCCGCCGACATACAGAAAATGCTGCAGGTTATTATTATCGTCGTTTATTAACTAAGTAGCTATAGCTCCTTTCTTCCCCTGAGGTCAAGGCCAATAGTGTGGGACTGGAGACTGGGCGGCGTGGCGGACATGCATCACAATCACAACCACACTATTGGTTGCACCGTGGATCGAGCATCGGGGACAGGGAGCGAGTGCAGTGAGGTGAGGTAGAGGTATCGTGCTCTGCTAGGAGGGACGCAGGGAGTGGCAAGAACAGATGACCAACGGTGGGACTAGACCAGACCGGTCTAGTCCCCCTGCTGGTCTGGTCTGACTATCAAAACTCTAATCCAACCAACCCCATAGTTGCCCCTCCGATGGTCCTACACAATAGAAAATATTCTACAAATAATAAAGATGGACTAAGGCTAAGAAAACGAATAAAAAGAAACGACGATAGCTGTTAGGATTTGGCCGAGAGTTACCAGTCGAAACGTCACATCCTTGATTGGTTGTGTCTAAAGGACGGAAGGAGATTTGCAACAATAACCTGGAGAAGGCGATTTCTGGGAACGCGCAGGCAGCAGTCGGTTGCAGCAGCTGCCCAGTGTTATAGCGGCAGTGCCAGGACTTAGACCATGGGAGGGTTTGCGCGACGGCTGAGCCGCCTGGTGGGCCTGCTGGGGTTTTTTTTTCCAGTGCACAGCTCTGATTTGTTGGGTTGTTGGGAACACAGGGAAGTGGGAGCGATCGATGTACGCGCAGCAGGCAGTAGTCTGCCACACCAGCAGCGACTCAGTGGTTTTTCTTTGGTGGGATTTAACCGTGGCAACGCAGCGTAGCGGTCGGTGATTATGTAATCGGCAGAACACGCAAACACCAAAACACCAAAACACAAACACAAACACAAAGCATCAAAGCGGGGTCATCCTCTATCTACGGTCGAAAGAAGAAAATGACGCAAAATCTGAATGACTTGGTGATGGCAGGCAGGCAAGGCTTGCGCGTGTGTGTTTTCTCCTATTTGTCCAGTCAGGACACATCAGAACCTCGCTTGTCTATGTGGTTACAGGGATCCGAAGGTGTCTTCCATTGACCCGTCGCCCGTAGCAAATTCCGTCTCTTTTGTGGTATTGTGTCTGCGTTGCTGCGTTGCCCGCCTGTGGGCTTTTTGCTCTATTGTGTCAATGTTCCGAAACAGCACGTTAGTAGGTAACCGCACACAACAGAGCACATCATTAGGCCCAGATACTTGAAGAATGGCAGCGAGCTAAAGCACACCGCGAAGAGGAACAAGCACAGCGAAGAGGTTGACGTGAACAGGACAACCATGTCCAAGCCCAAAGCGAGGTTTTGTGTCAAATGAACAAAGACCCGCATCAACGGGTTATCTCTCAGTATATCTGATACATCAACGATCGCATCCCTGGCGTGGTTGATCTGTCCCAGTAAACTGTGGGTAGAGTTGTCTATCGATGAAAGGGTGCGGTCCAGGCTCTGGACCCTGTCAACTGCGTCCCTCAAGTGGGCCTTGGTTCTGCGCGACGTCTCACTATTCTCAAGTCCCAGCAGATTCAGCTCCATTAGTCCCACTTTTGTCTTGTCCAGAACATCCATAATCAGTGCATCCCGCTCATTGATATCTTTGCTGAACTGGTCCCTGAGCAGACTCATCTCAAAACTCAGCTCCTCGTTGACGTTTTGAAACAGTGAAAACATTCCTGCTTCAAACTCACCAGTTCTTTGAACAACCATTGCACTGACATTATTAGACATCTCACCAACTTTAAACATCTGGTCTTTCACAACTTCCCAAATATCCTCAAATTGTTCTTTATTTCCCTGTGTTTGTCTGTTGATCTCTTTCAAGAACTCCATCAGCTTGATGAAAGACTCCTTAGACTCATCTTTGAACGTTTCTGTCATCACACTATACTCCTTCAAGTACTCCAAAATCATGGAGTAATGCTCGCTGACATCTAAGAACATATTGATGATATTCTCTTTCTCATAGTGAAGACTTTCCTGGTGACACAGCTCGCCAATCGATCGATAGTAACCAGAATAACTCGTCCACCATTGACTCTTTCTTTCCATTGCGATGATACACGCATCCAGGTCGAGGATATTCACTCTTTGGCATTCGCTTGGATAATCAATCCCAGCCACTTCAAATTCACATATACTGAGCGTAGCTGCTGTCCTTGATCTCAACTTGGGATTCAGCTCATTGATATTCTCCTTCATGCATTTTGTAAGTATGGGTGCAATCGCCTCCTTGACGCAGCTGTTTGCCACAAAGTTGTCTTCAGATCTCTTGAATAGAGATATCTCTCGACCTTCGGGATTCGTAATGTTCTTGTATCTTTGTATAATGTCCTGGATCGAGTAATGCACTGATTCTGTCTCGACATATCCTTTTGAGAGTAGTGCGTGGCTAGGAAATCCTGTCACCATGATCAAGAAAACTCCTCTTCTCATTTGCAAAAACTTAGCCTGAAGATGACCGATTGCAACCAGGAAGCTAGAAAGAAGAAGGAATCCCTTTTATCGACGCTTTCTCTCAAAACTTAGAAAAAAGTAGTGTATGTGTACTGGTAAGTGATGAAACAATAGTGATACAAACGAACAAGATACCACATCTTTGACATAAGTGTCGTGTGTTTATCACCATAAAGATGTTAAGAGTGTTAGAGCTACAGCCCCCATTTCCACACACAGATCGCTGATGTGTACCAGCAGCGTATCTCTATCTTTGTTAGTGAAGGTCAATACAATGCCACACACATCCCCTTAAGCCTAGATCACCCCCACCCAGATAAGAAGATCACATAACTGCTCTATCCAACGAATCAATTTTGATGAACCAGCAATATCTGCTTCTTCGGTTCTTCAATATGGGCACAACCATCTGTCAACTGATTGTGTCATAGGGTTACTCGCCTCCACTGTTGCTGTAATATGTTATGTCTGTGTTGTGTCAAAAGCCATGGATAGACAAATCGCGAAGACTTTTGCTAAGAAGAAAATTTTAATCTCATCGCTAGGGCTAAACTGAAAGCGCTCCTGTTGAAGGTTGGGAGGGCAAGAAGCTGCAAACGAAACAGGATCGGTATACTACGACTTGCTAACGCATACTCTAACAGTTTATATATATATTTGCAATGTCAGCAGAGCAAAAATTATCACAAGAAGAGTATGATATCATCATTGAAGACGCCCGGTTCGGGGACCTGGAAACGCTGCAAGAGATATTTGCTGAGATTCCAGGAGCTCAGCTGCTTGAAATCACCAACGAAGACACAAAGAACACAGCTCTGCATGTTTCGGCTGCCAATGGCCATCTGGAAACTGTGAAGTTTCTTCTGGAGCTGCTGACTCCGGAACAGGCTACAAAATGGATAAACTCGCAAAACTATCAGGGCAATACAGCACTTCATTGGGCTGCACTGAACGGGCATGTGGAAGTTGTCAAATATCTTTGCGATAACTATCATCCAGACATATTCCTGAGAAACTCGTTCCAGCATGATGCCATATTCGAGGCGGAGAAGAACGGCCGCGAGGACGTGGAAGAGTACTTCCTGGCGAAATTCAACGTGGAGGCGGACGTGCAGACCGACGACACCAGCGGCGGCGCTGAGCAAGATGTGACATACAGCAACAAAGACAAGGAATACTACGACAACATCGAGGTCAAACCAGGCAAAGAGATTGACCAGATCACGAAGGAAACAATTGAAAACCTGGAGAGCAACGAGGAGTTTCTGGAGAAGAAGACCAGCGAACTCAAGATATCGAGTGATGCGACCGACAAGAAGTGATTCAAGCCGCGTGGGCTCGCGCAGACCCTCGTGTATATGAACAATCTTAACGATCCCCTACCCGTACATACCTCATCCCTCCCCTGTATACGTACGTCTGCATTATGTAACAACTATCCCGCTTATGTAATCGCCGCGAAGTGCTTTTTTTCATTCGCATTTTCCACAAAGAAAAAATAGTCGTTCAAAAAAGAATGAAAAAGGTAGAAGAGCAGGAGCGTGAAAGCAAGAGCGAGAGAAGGAGCAGAGCGGAACGAGGGAAGTATGTCTAGTGAACCTGCAGCAGATGTCTTGGGTTTTGACCCAACACTGAAGAAGAAGAAGAAGAAGTCCACAAAGGGACTCGAGGAGTCTGTGTCTGCGGAGGGCACACCAGAAGTTGACGATGTCCTTTCCGGCCTGAAGAAGAAGAAGAAGAAGAGCAGCAAGGCAGAAGAAGGCAGCGAGGAGGCTGGCAGTATAGTCGATGATGCCGCGGATGCCCTTGGAGAGCTAAAGCTCAAGAAGAAGAAGAAGAAGGCGGCCGCCAATCTGGACGACTTTGACAAGGCTTTGGAAAAAGCTGGTGTGCTAGATGAGGCCCCAGGTGGCGACAAATCAAGAGAGGACACGCCGCTTGATACTCCACAGAACGAATTGGGTCTGCCATACGCGGACTTATTAACAAGATTCTTCAAGATCTTGAGCGAGAACAACCCAGAGCTGGCTGGTGAGAGATCTAACTCTAAGTTCAGAATTCCACCACCGGTGTGTCAAAGAGAAGGTAGTAAGAGAACAGCCTTCTCGAACGTGCAGGAAATCGCTGAGAAGCTTCAGCGTTCCCCAGAGCACGTCATCCAATATCTGTTCGCTGAATTAGGTACCTCTGGTTCTGTCGATGGTCAAAAGAGACTTATCATCAAAGGTCGTTTCCAACCTAAACAATTGGAAAATGTTTTGAGACGTTACATTATGGAGTATGTCACATGTAAAACATGCAAATCCATCAACACCCAGCTTAAAAAGGAGAGTTCTAATAGATTGTTTTTCTTGGTGTGTAACTCTTGCGGATCTACGAGATCTGTCACATCCATCAAGACTGGTTTCCAAGCTCATGTTGGAAAGAGAAAGAAGATGTGAAGAAAGCATCCCACCCACTCGAAACAGACCAAGAAGAGGTGAAACAAAGAAAAGTAAAAACGCAAAATGTATATTAGGTTCTTTAATATCATTGAGTCATTTCATTTATTTAAGTGTAGTTCCGAAAACTAGTACAACATCATCAGTGCATAATCACTCTATATTTTCCAACAGCTTAATCAGTGGGAGACACCAGGACCCAAACCCTTCGCTATTCATGATCAAAGTCATGAGCTTGCCCTTCTGTGCCTTATCAAATAGCGCTAGGGCATTGGATATCGTACTCCTCTGTGTGTCCGACAAATTACTGAACCCTTCGCCCTGGACAAATGTTTCTACTTTGAGTTTATATGATTCATACTCCTTTGATGATAATTTACTCTTCTTAGAAAGAACCTCTTTGATCTGCTCCAAAAGCTCCTCGCTGCTCACTTGATTTTCCTGCTTGGTACTACCTTCCTTGTTGTTTGTTGCATTTTTTGATGTCATGCCAGGTGGAGTTAACCTCATTAAAGGGGGGCCTTGCCCTGCTATAGTGCCAGATGCAGGCGCAAGGTTGCTGCTGCTATTTGACGTACTTGCACTACTGAGGTCATGCACGAGCCGTCTATTGTTACGCTTTGTTCTCGATCCTGAGGATGAAGATGTACGGTTACCCAACAAGGAATCAACGGAAGGACAATCGTTGTACCCTGAAATCTCAGATTCACTGACGTTTTGAAAAGACATGTTGGAACTGCTAAAACAGAATAGCTACCTAACACACGTACACACACTTGGATCCTCTCTCTCGCCTACAGTCGCTCTCTAACTGCCGTTTGTATATGACAGTGTGTTACGATGGTTGATTGGAGAAAAACAATCAATGGTGGAGAAATCTAAAGGAGAAAAAAACAAAGTGAAAATGTTCGTTACAATGGCTATGTAGAATGTCAAAGGACATTGTCTCGTAGTAGTCTCATTCATGGATGTTTGCTCTCATCCCAGAATGCGCTGTATATTCAAAGCTCGTGCCAGCACCTCCTCTATCGTTGGCCTCTGCACAACATCAACAGTCAGACACCATCTGATTAAATCTAGGGTCTCCTCTGAGTATACATCGGATTTATCTCGAGGGATAGAGAACTTTCCACTTCCAATTGCCATGTTCATGCTTCCGCCCTGCATCTCTTCGTACTCGAACGGCGAGCAGTTGAATAGCAAGGCGTATAAGGTGCATCCGAGAGACCATATATCCACTTTCTCATCGATAGTAGAGCCACTTTGCACATCCAGTAATTCCGGGGCTCTGTATGGAAGCGTGCAATGCTCAGCGAAGAAGTCCTGTAGTGCAAGGGCATGCTTCCGTGAAGTGACCTTGACAAGTGCTTTGGAACAGCTCCCTAAATCACATAGGACAGGTATCCCGTCCTTCGATATCATCACATTCGCTGGCTTGATGTCCCTGTGCGCAAAAGCCACTATGTTTCCCAGCTCTGTCGCAGATTCAGCGCTCGCCGCGTTGCCGTCGTGGTCTTCGTCGTCGTCCTCCTCCAGAAAACCAGCTTCGTGAATCAAGTCCCGCACACTTTCTCCTTCCAGCAAAGCATCTCCCTCGTGGGTGCTGTTTATCTCCATCTGGCTATTGTCGTGGTGCTGAGATGACCGTCTTGTGACCTCGTGCCTGTGCATAGTTTGTAGCCCGCGACATATCCCTACAAAGTATCTGATCGCCTCTGCCTCCTCCATCTGCACCCCGTCCAACGTGTTGGCCGTGATCTTGTCCTGTAGCGTCCCGTTGGCAAAGAATGGCAGAAGAATGTACACGACTTTCCCCTCGGCGTCTTGGACGACCGTATCGTCGATTGAGCTGATGATGAAAGGCGATTTGAACTCCTTGTAGTTCGCCATTTCCCTCACCGCCAGCTTCATTCTCTCCCTCCCCTCGCTTCCGGACCCACAGCGGATCTTCTTAAGCGCGTAAACTGACCCTGGCGAGCTTGTGTCGTGCACTAGGTAAACATAAGAGTACCCTCCCTCCCCCAGCAGCCGGTCAATTCTGAAAGACGTTGAGTTTATTGTGAGGTTCGGGCTCGCGTAGAAGCAGGGCAAGCAATTGCTCAACCAGCTGAACATGGTAACTCGCTTCTTCCTATGCGCCAATCAATCCCATAGCACTGTGAATCATCCCATCCAAGAATGGAGCTCTTTTTCTTAGTTAACGCTACACGTTAATAGCTGATTATGTAAATCTACAAGGAAAAATTTCTCAATAAAAAATCAAAAACAGAGCGGCCACGGTGATGGATACTTAGGAAGGCAAAGGAAAGGACAAGCTAGAGACGGGACGGAGAAGGAACCAATTCGTGATTAGAGACCAAGCCTGGGAAAGTTCAAGAGAGGTTGGAAATGTCTATTCAAATACAGTCTTCTGCGGAGGACAGTAAGCCACTGTCGCTGATTGCGGCACACTCACACATTACAGGATTGGGTTTAGATGAGAACCTGGAACCACGCCAGGACTCCTCGTCACAAGGGATGGTTGGCCAGAACAAGGCACGGAAATCAGCGGGTGTGATTCTGAAAATGGTTGAGAACGGGGCGATTGCAGGGCGTGCGGTGCTGATTGCAGGGCCTCCGTCGACAGGTAAAACGGCTATCGCCATGGGCCTCAGTCAGGAGTTGGGGACTGGTGTTCCGTTCACAACGATTGCGGGATCAGAGATCTTTTCCTTGGAGCTCTCCAAGACGGAGGCGCTGACCCAGGCGTTCAGAAAGTCGATTGGAGTCAAGATCAAGGAGGAGACAGAGATCATCGAGGGTGAGGTCGTGGAGATTCAGATCGATAGATCCATCACTGGCGGACATAAACAGGGGAAGCTGACTATAAAAACGACAGATATGGAGACCATCTATGAGCTGGGGAATAAGATGATTGAGGGCTTGACATCTGAGAAAGTGCTGGCTGGTGACGTGATCTCTATCGACAAGGCCAGTGGGAAAATCACCAAGCTGGGGAGATCGTTTGCAAGATCCAGAGACTACGATGCAATGGGTCCAGAAACCAAATTCGTGCAATGCCCAGAAGGTGAACTACAGACTAGGAAACAGGTTGTCCATACCGTTTCGCTGCACGAGATTGATGTCATCAACTCTAGGTCTCAGGGATTTCTAGCTCTGTTTTCTGGTGACACAGGTGAGATCAGATCAGAGGTTCGTGATCAGATAAATGTGAAGGTTGCTGAATGGAAAGAGGAAGGTAAAGCAGAGATTATTCCAGGTGTGCTGTTCATCGACGAAGTTCACATGCTGGACATAGAGTCGTTCTCTTTCATCAACCGTGCGCTGGAGGATGAGTTTTCGCCAATCGTGATCATGGCCACCAACAGAGGTGTTTCAAAAACGAGAGGTACCAATTACAAATCACCACACGGGCTCCCACTAGACCTATTGGACAGATCCATTATTATCCAGACCCACCCTTACGGCGAAGAGGAAATTAAACAAATTCTGTCTATCAGAGCACAAGAGGAGGAAGTCACACTGTCTGTTGATGCTCTGAACCTGCTCACGAAAATTGGTCAAGAGACCTCTCTCAGATACGCGTCCAACTTAATCTCCGTATCAAACCAACTTGCTCTCAAGAGAAGAAGCGATACTGTTAACCTAGAAGACATTAACAGATCGTATTTACTCTTCTTAGACTCGAAAAGATCTGTTAGTTTCCTGGAAGAGTTTTCCAGCCAATACGTTGACGATTCCGGAAATGTCAACATTGGGGGTGCGTCTGTTGACAATAATGATGATGTTCAAGATGCAGATGTTATGGATACTTCTTCCTAGTCTTCCCTGCATCTTCTCCGAGACACACACAATAGAAGCAGGGAGATGCTATGTAAAAACAATACATGTGTATGGATTCCAGTATACTTTAAAGGATGAAAACAACTGTCCTGTAGTACAGAATAAATCATGCTGGCTGCCTTACGGTGCGCCTGTAATCTATTCACATACTGTGTCTCTCGCTATCCTGTCTTCTCCTTTCTCTAGCACCTTTCTCTTGTACTGATGAACACGTGGATCATTCCATTGTCTAACTAAACATCAACACTAAGAAAAAATTTAAAAAACAGATGTTAGACACACCATATTCCGTGGTTGTATTCCTAGAACAAATCTGTAGAAGACTAGAAGGAGGACAATACAGACACTCGTACGGCGCTGTTTATTGACAATGCCTGTTGATAAGAAGAAAAAGCGTCCTCTGTTGTCTCGTAATCAAAGCGTTGTCTCAATAAAGCCGCTTGATTATATCTACTCTGTTGATGATGACTTGGAAGAGTTAGAGGAAGATTTGGAGAGGACATACTTGGAAAGTCATAATGATCCAGTTAGGTATCGGCTGAAGAGAGGCACACATAGTGTGCGTGAATCTCCGATGCAAACTCTGTCTCCAACTGCAAGCATTAATGACTACTCACGCCAGAAGGGCGGACAAGGACCAGCCGCCACAGTAACGGCAACAGGAGTGGGAACCGGCAACAGTGGCGGTGGCCAGGGTTCCTCTGTGGATGCTTTGAAGAAAACCGACACAGGAGCAAATCAATCCCAACGTCACGCTACACATCATCATGCGCTGTACCAGCAGTTGGAAGACCGTGGATCACCGCAATTGCCTCAGTTGAAACCTGTGGCTAGTAGTAGTGCACGATACACTAACAGTAACAGCACAGAAATTGGCGATGATCTGATAGCTTCTACCGCGCCCAATCAAATTGTGGAGGGTGGTATTGATCCTGATGATGGGTACAATCAGGATATTAGCTGTGACGACGATGATGATGACTATGACAACCATTCACTCACATCCATGGAATCATTCACTCTCAAGGAACGCCAAAATGCGATCAATAAAACACACCCTTTCGGTATCAGAATATGGAAACCAGCATTGTATAAGAAGGTGAGATCAGTTGAGCGTGAAGCCGACCATGATATCCATGAGGTTGAGTCTGGAGACTCCACAGGCGACCTAGATCCAGCTGACCCTTTATGCAAAAAGCATCGTAAAGAAATCAGCTGGACTGTACATTTGACAAATGTTATTTGGGGCTTGACATTTGGTCTCTTTCTATTCTTGGTGTGTTTCATCGGCTCCATAATATTAATGATCATAGAAGGCTTCAGTGGTGATCTTGGTTATAGCAAAGTGTTTTTTAACTTGGGACTTTACCTTCTCTGGCCTTTTGGAAAGATTGTGTACTTACAAAGAGATAAGAACTATTTGAGCGAGGACCAGAATGAAGGAACAACTATCCATGAATACCAGCTGTGGAGAACCCAAGAGCAAACGAAACTCTTCTTTTCTCCCTCCAATTCGCAGCAGGCTGCGGACCAAGAGCCAACAAATCATGGCACTTCTACCTCATCATCACAATCACACCAACAGCAGCATCAACCTGCTGACTGTAGTGACTCAGAAGGTCAAATTGACGCTGATGACAAAAAGTTGCGCCTATTTGGTCGTGGTAAGTGGTCTCTCGCGAGAATCATTTTCTACATATACTACTACATCTTATTACAGCCTATCATGTCGCTCATCTGGCTCTTGTGTTGGCTCCTTATCGTCACTATCCCCATGGCCAAAGTTATCAATGTATTGACAAATCATCTGAGACGTCACCCCCTTGCTATATTTTTCCAAAGTGACAGATATGTTATGCCATACAACAGGATGAAAAAGGACTCTGTTCTTGTCTCAACATATCGTTCATCTGGCTGGCATTATTGGAAATACACGGTTGATGGTACCAATGTGATTCTGATCAATATGCTATTCATTGTTTTATTCACGATCGCAGACTCATACATTCTCAAAGATTGGCTCAAAGTTGATTCTTTCCTAGCCAATGAATCTCTGATATTTGCACTGTGCTTGCTATCAATCATCCCGCTAGCATACTTTATTGGTCAAGCAGTGGCATCGATATCTGCCCAATCGTCAATGGGGGTTGGTGCTGTAATTAATGCATTTTTCTCTACCATCGTGGAGATCTTTCTATATTGTGTTGCCTTGAGCCAAGACAAGGGCTTGCTAGTTGAAGGCTCTATGATTGGATCTATTCTAGGTGCTGTGTTGCTGCTTCCCGGTCTGTCTATGTGTGCAGGTGCTTTTATTAGGAAGACGCAAAGATATAACCCAGCTAGTGCAGGCGTCAGCTCAACTATGCTTCTATTCTCAATGTGCGTCATGTTTGCCCCTACAGTTTTCCACCAGTTCTATGGGTCCTATGAAATCAGATGTGTTCCGTGTGATACGGAGAAGATCTCACTACAAGCCTCTAATTCCCCATTCAATTCACTATCACTACCGAAGAAGGAACCATCTTGCCAAAGCTGCTACTTCTTCCAGCCACCATTATCAATTGATAAGCTTTTCACTGATGTCTTGAAGCCGTTTTCTGTTGTCTGCGCTATTCTTTTGTTTCTGGCATACACTATTGGTTTATGGTTTACGTTAAGAACTCATGCTGCCTTGATTTGGCAAACTCCCATCACAGAGCCGGTGAAGAAACCAGAACTTTCAGCTCAGCAGGATTCCCAGCTCATAGAACCACAAGGACATGAAGCACCAAATTGGTCCCGGCAAAAATCCACTATTGTTTTACTTACAGCAACTCTACTATATGCGATTATAGCAGAGATTTTGGTCAATTGTGTTGATTCTGTATTGAAGAACTTTCCAATAGACTCGAAGTTCCTGGGGATTACTATATTTGCTCTTGTTCCAAATACAACGGAGTTCTTGAATGCCATCTCTTTCGCAACGCATGGTAACGTGGCATTATCCATGGAGATTGGTTCAGCTTATGCATTACAAGTATGCCTGATCCAAATACCATCCTTGGTACTGTATTCGTTGTTCAGTGCTGACATGGAGTTTGGGAAACAAGTCCGGGACAGCATGTTTACATTGATGTTCCCTAACTGGGATCTTGTTGCATGTGTTGTGTCTGTTGGCATCTTCACCTACATCTACGCTGAAGGGAAGAGCAACTACTTCAAGGGAAGTATGCTGATTTTAATCTACATCGTTGTCCTTTATGGGTTCTGGTATACAGGCGAAATAGACTCATCTGGTGGGTGGATCTCGTCCTTTAAGATTATTGTTTAGAAGTGACTGTTACGGGTACTGTGCGCGTGCCACGACGTACAAACGACAAAAGATCACTTTAAGCCAGGGTTTAGTAACTCCTCATGTCATTATATTATTATCGCAGAATGAGAGACTCGGTATCCACAATTTTATATAAGAAGTTAAATGATTGTGCTCCTTCTTAGCTTAAATAACCAAGATTGGTTTAGCACCTCTCACTTCAGCGTCTTTATGACTGAAGAACTCGATAGAGTCCTCCTCTTTCAACTTCAAAACCTTTTTGAACTTCTCACCGATCTCAAACAACTTCTTCTTTTCAGTAGTTTTGGTCCACAACAATACTCTGTAGGCGAAAACTCTGTTGTTGATGATGATACCGTTAACTTCATCCTCGTTATCCTGGATGGTTTCACCAATCAAAGAAAGCATTCCTCTCAACCAGATGTCATTGATGTCGACACCGTTCTTGTTCTTGAACTGGTAACTCCACTTACCACCATTGGCGTTGGCGGTGTCTTCCCATTCTGGCTTGATTCCCTCTCTGAACAAATGGTAGTCACCCTTCAAAGGCAAGTCCTGTGCTGATGGAATAGAGTTGAAGATACCCCAGAACTCCTCCACTGTGCTGAATGTGATGATTGGTTTCAACAAGTCAGCCCAAGATTCGTTTCCGTCGCCTGAAGGTGGCTTGGTGTACCAAAGAGTCCAACTTGTGTTCAATGGATGCTTCAACTCCACTGATTCGGCGTTCTCAGTGCCTGTTGAAAGTATGGTTTTTGGCTCAATGGAAAGCTCCTTGGTGGCTTGGTTCAATTCTTCTGACATCCTTACTGTTCTGGAGCTTGTTGTTGCTGTCTGCTGTACAGTTGCGATGATGGTACTCGGACGGGAGATAAAATGACAAGGATCTAGTTGTACTGTCAGAAGGTCAAGAAAGGTTCAAACGAGATTAACTAGTATTATGGCGAGCGGTGAGAACTCGGCAAGTAATATGCGTTTCGTTAAGATAGGTTGCTGGTTGGGGGGGTGTATTATGTATGTGTAATATTGTTGATTGGGCGAGTTTGCACAAGGGAAGTAGTTTTTGTGGTAGCTTTTTTTTTCTCTCCCTTTGTGTGGTGTTGGTAGGAAAGAAAATTTTTTTGGTTTAGCATCGATCGATCGCGAAAAACTGCCTGCCAGTAGAGTCTAGGTCGGACTAGGTTGGTCTAGGTCAACCTAGTCCGGTCTAGACTATCGCGTGGCCTGTCCAGTCTCTGGTCTGGTCTCAGTCCAAGGCCTCGGAAAAACTCGATGGTCTAGGCGAGTCTAGTCTGACCTAGACCCTCAACCCGGGGCAGTGGCCATGGAAGATGCTGCCATGGAACAGTGTGGGTGTGTGGATGTGCACTGGGATTGGTGGTTATGACCGATGTGGCCGCGGCTCCCGTGTCCCACCGGGAAGCAAACAACCAACAACTGTGTTGACACAAAGATCTCGTAGTTCGTGCACACGTACACAGGCCTCGCTATCTCGCTCCCGCACATACACACGCTCATCCACATATACACACACACATTCTATACACATATCCACGCGTCGCCGCAGTCGCGATCCCGCCAGCAGCCTCAACTAGCAGACCACAACGGACATGGGAGAGATGAGCTCTCCAGATACCAAGTCACGGCTCCAGAAAGTTGTGATCAAAACTTTGGGCCACATCCAAACTACAGCTGAGCAGTACGCAGACTCGGTTCCGGGCCAGCAGAGATCGAAACGCAAGTTGGCAGCTGCAACAGCAGCTTCTATCATCAGCGCCAGCTTGGACAGAGCGTCCGATGTCACGACAGACGAGGAAGACGGGGTGCTGTTCACTGCGGGAATGAGTAAGGAGGAGAAGAAGATGGCGAAGCAGAACCATTTCATCGATATACTACTAGAGAAGTTGATTGTGAATGCAATCCCCGATACGCTTCCCAACAAGGGAGAGTTCAAGTACAGAATCAATGATCCAATACGGAAAGAAACTGAGAACTTATCATTCTCCAAGTTCACCTCAAACCTAACGCAGTTGACATCTAAGATTGGTGGCATTTTCCAAGCACAGTACTTTATCCTAAGGATATTCAGTTGGCATGATCCGTCCTTGACGTTAACTTGTCTTATAGTCTACACGATTCTTGTGCTACATCCCCATCTACTCATAGTTGTGCCTTTATTATGCCTGATGTACGGTGCGATGGTTCCAGGATACCTCCACAGACATCCGATACGCAACAAACTACCTTCATCTCTCCCACCTACTAAAGAACGAGGTGACTCTTTGATAGAAAAATTTGCCCGTCTGAAGGACAGTAAAAACCTGGATGATATTATTAGCGGAGCTAGTGACGACAAGGGCGGAGGAGGCGCCAACAATTTAGCCCACGCTGACTTCGATGAGGATTCCGCTGCTGTTGATACATCCACCAAATTATTGAAGAACCAGATGGAACTCTTCATCAACATGAGAGACTTGCAAAATTCTATGACAATGATGCTCAAACTAAGTAACAAACTCGAAGATTTCTGGTATGGCACCGCAGGTTTCAAAGACGAGAGGCTGTCTACTTCACTGTTCTTCAGTGTATTTCTCTGTACTATAACACTATTGGCAATTGATCCTTTGATGAACTGGAAGATCGTCTTCATAGCACTGGGATGGATACTTCTCATCGCTATCCACCCAAAGATTCTGCCTCATGTCAAAAGGACGCACGAGGTTATTGTCAAGCCACATAACGCTAGGCTCACCAAGATGGTGAAGGAATCGGAAAGGAAGGATATAATTATAGATGAATCTCCTGAAATAAGAGAGATTGAAGTTTTCGAAATCCAGGACAAAACCAACTCCTCAGTCTGGACCTTCTTTCTCTATTCCAACAACATATTTGATCTTGCAGATGAGTACCGTAGAGCTCAAAAACCTCCACCTGGTGTGTCCACTTTAGAGGAAGTGGGATGTCCTAAAACCTGGAGGTTCCATGATAGTCAATGGAATATTGACTATGACTGTGCAGAATGGGTGAAGAAGCGAGGCTTGAAATTGAATGGAATGACGATTGATGTTAGAAACGAGTTTCTCGTTGACGAACAGTTTAGAAGGCGCAGGCATTATAGAAACGTCATAAGATACTCAAAACCTGCGAAGAAACCTCCTCATCTATCATAACTGCAGGAAGATACCTCTCCAGGAGTGTTTCCACGTATCTTCTTTGGTGAATCTTCTCAGCCCCCATCATCGTCCACACCTTCCATTCCCTCGAAGAGACGCCCATAGCATTCAGACTGTATATCGTTGTAGTGGTCATATGGGTTGGACTGTTTGAGTGATTCACCACAGAGATAGCAAAAAGGTTCTGAACAAACAAAGCATTTCATCTTATTGCAACCGTCAGATTTGATAACTACTGTCTTGCATTTGGGGCAGCTCACCATTTCATCGTCTTGTTCCACTGCCTCCTGGAACATTCTATCGGCCAGAAATGCATCAACACTGAGTCTCAAGTTCTGTCTGCCATAGACCGTCTGGAACTTTCTCAGTATTTGCTCTGAAACGTCTCCATCAGCTATCCGTCTAACCACATCAGGGGGGACAGAGTTCAGTTTCATACCACACGAGTTATTCTTCCCGTGCCAGCTATGGTTGCAATCAAAGCAGTATGCCAGCTGGCAGTATCTGCAATGCATCAGTTTGTCATCGACATTATCTCTGAAGATCCATCGTTTGCATCTAGGACACTCTGAGCAAGAGAAGGGGTAAACTGTCTTGAATTTCTCAAATCTAGCAAGCTCCAGCAGTTTCTCATACTTGCTAATCACATGAGGCTCCACTGCCACTTGTCGAAGTGTCTCTGTACTGACTTTATCTGTGAACAACAAGTCTTTCAACTCACCGGTGGACTTATCACTCAAATTCTTCAAAGGCACTATGGGACAGTTGGGGCACTGCACCCTGAGCACGTCGTCGGAGTTTATTATGTTCTCGAAGAACTCTTTTATACAGGGCTTACAGAAACAGTGATCGCACTCAAGGAGCACGCCATGGTCTTTTCCATCTTTCTGGTCAAGACATATAGAGCAGGTGAATCTTTGCTTTTTGAAACTATCCAGTCTGGCTTGCTGGGCCATCAGACGGTACATTTCAAAAGTTGTCGGGCTGTTGGTGTCTATGCTTTCTGGAAAGATCCGTGATGAGAACCCGACCTCCATTTCGTTCATGAAGAAATCCAGTCCTGTAAATACAGACATAATGTCATCCGTTTCTATACTCCCTTCCTCCACTGAATTTGATACCATTGACTCTCTGATATCTTCCGTGATGTCTTGTAGTACTTGCTCGCTCAGCCATGAACATTTCAGGCTAAGGCTCGGTCTGGAGACAGGCACACTGAACGTGAGGGTCATCTCTTCAACGTGGCTGGTGGCAAACGTATCAGCTACCTCCAGATCCTCCTGGCTGTCCGCTTCCTTGCCTTTTCCTTTCACAAGTCTGAAAAGGATCGGCTGTGGCGGCGCCAGCTCCTTTGATATCTGAAACTCCAGCTCTGCTCCGTCTCCCTTCCCCTGCCTGATCTCGAGCTCCGGATAGATCGATGTGAGTGCCATCATCTGCTCCTCTTTTGCAACCTCACCCACGCCACTCATGATTACAGACTTTGATTCCCAGCCTTCCTGTACTCACAATGTACGCACAGTGCTAGCTCTCACTCTCCTCCTTCTTCCTTCCCTCGCCCTCGCCAGGTACAACAGCAACCTCTGTCCAACCTCTCCTCATCGGGTATTTATTGAAAAAAGTTGATGCCAAAAAACATCGGAGCAGCAGCTCAGCGTAACAAGTAGAAACCTACACCCCTGTGCAACTAGTAATAGAAGAGAGCGCAGCATTGCCAGAGTGGACACACGCGTGCTTTGTGTAACCATGGAAAAGATACGAACATTTGATGCCTTTCGTAAGTAGGCAGGAGAGAGGGCTGCGGTTTATGGCTGCTGATCAGAACAATGAGTACTAACCCCTCGAAACAACTACAGCGAAGGTTGCGAGTTCCCACACTATCAGATCACAGAGAGGAGGGCTGTCGACGCTGCTAACGGCCTTCTTCATCCTGTTCCTCACCTATGTCGAACTAGGGCATTTCTTCGGCGGACACATGAACTACCTCTTCCAGGTCGATAAGGCCGTTGGGAAAACACTGATGATCAATATTGATCTGGTCGTGTCAATGCCTTGCAACTTTCTCCACACCAACATCCGTGATATCACACAGGACCGGCTCCTCGCAAGCGAGGTTCTGAAGTATGAGGGCTACTCGTTCTTCATCCCGCCTAGCTACAAGGTCAACGACCGGAAAGACATCGTTACCCCGTACATTGACGAGATCTTAGCTGAGGGTATAGTGGCTGAGTTCAGAGATCGTGGCGACGCCAAGGACTCAGGCGCTCCCGCTTGTCATATTTACGGCAACATCCCAGTGAACAAGGTCAGTGGGACATTCCAGATCACAGCAAATGGCTGGGGCTACAGGTCGAGCCAGAGAGCATTTGTTGGAAAGGAATCGTTGAACTTCACTCACGTCATCAATGAATTCTCCTTTGGAGAGTTCTACCCGTACATTGACAATCAGCTGGATGCCACTGCGAGAACCACTGACAAGAACCTGCAAAAGTTCACTTACTTCATGTCTGTTGTTCCCACTGTTTACAAGAAGCTTGGTGTGGAGATTGAAACTTACCAGTTCTCCTACACCAACCAAGATGCTGTATTTGCTTCCAAAACTGGTGTTCCTGGGATCTTCTTCCAGTACAATTTTGAGCCAATTACATTAGTCACAGAAGACCATAGAATTCCATTTATCACTTTCATTGTCAGATTAGCTACTATATATGGTGGCATCATGATCACTGCCAAGTGGTTGTATAAGAGCATTGATAAGATTCTCATACTGGCTTTTGGCAAGCGGTTTGCCTCCAGGGGAGAGGAAAAGCCAAATGGATTGCTGGATATCGATGAAGAATGAGCATCAAATATACAGACAGTTGATATTACATGTTTCGCTCAGTACATCTCAACTCGTATTTTCACTGTGTAGTTTGAGTACCTCTCCCACGAGGTATAAACTTCCACAGACCACGATGTTAGGGTCATTGGCAACGAAACTGAACACATTCGCCAGAGACTGAGTCTCAAGAATGATATTCTCAGTGTAGCTATTGAGTTCAATATGCTTTTTGATTTCCTCAGCAGGTGTGGGCTTGATCCAGGGCATTCCATCCACTGAGCCAAAAGTTGTCACAATCACTCGATCCTTACGCTGAATGCGCAGCTCTTTGAAGACCTCGTTCAGATCTTTCCCCTTGGTGAGTGCAACGACAAAAGTCAAGGGTGTGCTGTCACCGTACACGGTGGAGAGGTATTTCCTCAGCTCTTTCGCAGACTGAGCATTATGGGCGCCATCCAGAAGAACTGAAATACTCTCTTTCGATGGATCAAACTTGAAAGATTCCAGACGCTGCAGTCGTCCGGGCCATGTGGTAGAGCTCACCCCTCTGCGAAGATTGTCTTCTGTCAGCGTGAGCTCTGCAGGGTACGAGCTTTGAAGAAAAGGGAAGACGATCTCCATGATCTTCAGCGCAACAGACAGATTCTGTACCTGGTAGTCTCCCTTCAGGGGGATCAGCCTCTTAGGTATGGACCATCCCGCCACAGTCTCTATGGCATCCGATGGCAACTGTGAGGCGAGTATTTCATGGTTAACTGAGCCGTTAACGCGAGCTTGCTCCTCCACTACTCTCAGGACATCGTCGTCGTTGCTCCCATCCACGACATTAGGAATGCCAGGCTTCACTATACCAGCCTTTTCGAACGCAATTTTGCCCAGGCTGTTGCCCAGGAAGCTCTCATGGTCCATACCGATCTTCGATATGCCAGTCACCAAAACGCCCTTCTCAAGCACCTGGCAATCTCTCTCTCCAGTTTGGACGTCTCCTTGACCCTCTGCTCCACCCTTGAGCTTGGCCCCAGGTACCACGTTCGTGGCGTCAAGTCTGCCACCGAGACCGACCTCCAGAACAGCCAGGTCGACCTTCTCAAGCTCGAAGATCTTGAATGCAACGACAGTGAGTATCTCAAACTCTGTGCAGCCCGTGTTGAGCTCGGTGTCCATGCGCAGCACATCCTCCTCAACTTCACTGAATAGCTCCAGTCTGACAGGGCGGTTGTTGAGCGTTATACAGTCGTGGCGGTACATGAGATGGGGTGAAGTGAATTTACCCACTTTGAAACGGCTCGAAGTCGTGCATTGTATGATGGAGCTGAGGTATGCGCAGATTGACCCCTTGCCATTCGTACCAGCGATGTGGATGTAGTTTTGAGCAAGATGCGGGCTCCCCAGTTTGGTGAGTAGGCTCACCACCCTTGCGATCCCCAGATCAATGGGCATGGCTTCCGTTCCTTCTCTCTCCTGCTGCGTGCACTCGTCGCAGCCCGACGCTCCAGCTCCTCAGTTGTACTGAAGAAGCACTATGCTCCCGGCGTGACTGAGTCTCCTGTACCGAGATAATTTTTCAGATGCTGTGGACACCGGCGGGAGTGCCGTCGGATTGACCGGTCCCGTTCAGTCAAACAGGCCCTCTGCTTGCAGCGAGTGGACGAGCACACACACACACACACACACACACACGCATGCGCGCATGCACCAACGACCCACCAACACGTCCACGCCCGCACTGGGCATGCCACCACCGCTACCACCACCACCACCTTCCTCACCCAATACCGGCCCAGCTACAATTACATAAGCAGCTTGTTGATGTTGAAAATAAACGTCAACAATCAGCCGGCACACACAGAAGAGAGAGGAAGCGGAAAGGGTCACCAGCAAGACAGAGATAGGAGCGAGACCGGGAGAGGCAGAGCAAGGAGAGAGAGAGTCGCAGCAGCAGCAGCAATGTCACTAGAGAAGAAACTCAAGAAAATATTCCAGGCGCCGCGCAAAGGAGAGACGTACGAGCTGAGGGCTGGGCTTGTGTCGCAGTACGCCAATGAACGGAAGGACACGATCAAACAGGTCATCGGCGCGATGACGGTCGGGAAGGACGTCTCGTCGCTGTTCCCCGATGTGCTGAAGAACATTGCGACGCACGACCTGAAACAGAAGAAGCTGGTGTATCTGTATCTGATGAACTACGCAAAGACCCATCCGGAGCTGGTGATTCTGGCCGTGAACACTTTCGTTCAGGACACAGAGGACCCCAACCCGCTTGTGAGGGCGCTGGCGATCAGAACAATGGGATGCATCCGTGTTGACAAAATGGTTGACTACATGGAGGTGCCGCTCAACAAGACGCTGAACGACGAGAACCCTTACGTGCGCAAGACAGCAGCGATCTGTGTGGCGAAGCTGTTCGAGCTGAACCGTGAGATATGTCTAGAGAATGACTTTATCGGGAAGCTGCAGAAGCTGGTGGAGGATTCCAACCCTATGGTTGTCTCCAATGCCATCTCCGCCCTGGCTGAGATCCACGATGCCGATCCAAATTTGGAAGTTCTGAAGATCACTCCACCGCTCTTGAAGAAGTTTCTACTTGCTTTGAATGAGTGTGCCGAGTGGGGCCGTGTCACGATCTTGACAGCACTCGCCGAGTTTGACGCTGCCGATTCAGAGCAGGCTAATCACATCATTGAGAGAGTGGTTCCCCAGCTACAGCATTCGAACCCCTCGGTGGTGCTGTCCTCTATCAAGGTTATACTATTGAACTTGGAAAAGATAAGCTATACAACCGAGTACGACAACATCATAAAGAAGCTGGGTGCTCCGCTGGTGTCTCTGGTGTCCACTCCCCACGAGGTGCAGTATGTGGCGCTGAGAAATATCAGAATTATTATGGAGAAGTATCCTACGATACTGTCACATTACTACAAGGTGTTCTTTGTGAAATACAACGATCCTCTTTACCTGAAACTGGAGAAAATTGAGATCATAATTCGTCTAGCATCTGAGTCTAATGGCTCTTTGGTGTTAAACGAGTTGAAAGAATACGGGTTCGAGTTTGAACCTGAGTTTGTTAAACGTTCAGTCCGAGCAATCGGCCAAGTCGGCATCAAGATTCTCAAGTACCGTGAAAAGTCTATAGATTACTTGATTTCGCTTTTGAACGAGCGTGAGCTATTTGACAGCGTTGTCGTTGCGCTGAGAGATATATTGAGAGCTTATCCTGATTCTTCATCGTTAGTTGTACCAACTATAATACAGCACCAGGATAAGCTCGTAGATGCAGAGGCCATTGCCAGTTTGATATGGATATTTGGCGAATTCGAGGCTACTAAATACGGATTCAAGTTGAATGAGTATGTTGATAACTTTCTGGAACTGGAAACGCAAATCCAGAGCGCACTGGTTACTTCTTTGGTTAAAATCAACGTCAAGACCGGCGAGTATAAGTCCCTGTTAGCAAAACTGTTCAATGTTGTTGATCAGGTGGAAAATGTGGATATAAGAGATCAAATATATCTGTACTGGAGAATTCTGTCTCTGGACGATTCTTCGCTCCTGAAGAAATTAATCTTGACCAAACTTAACAAGATTCAAACCACAATCCCGCATTTTAAACCAGCTCTTCTTGAAGCTTTGCTGAAAGATCTATCTACTTTAAACTCTGTCCTTTTCACGACAGGTAACTCCCGTTATGCAAAGGCCATACAGATCACAAAGATCAAAGACATTCAACTGAATGTGCACAACAACGATGAGAACTTACTCGATTTTGATGCCACAAGTGCGGGAGACGACGATGAAACCTTGGAAGAACCAGAGCTATTTGGGAACGAGAGACAGATCAATATACTTGAAGAACTGAACGATCTGTTCACATCCACCACAATTCAGCCACCACCAGTACAGCAGCAGCAACAGCAAGCCAGTAATGCGCTCGATGACTTCTTTGGCCCTACAGCCACCACTGCACAACACCCAGCAACCTCCTCTCTCAATACAAATGCCCCAGCAACCAACAACAACCCTGATAATAGCAAGAACTCACAAGATCTTCTCGACCTATTCTAACTCTCCTTCCCCACTTCGACCATCACACTGCTTCATAATAATAAAAATGATATGTGATTTAACATACCAATGTAGGATTCATGAGTTTGACCTTTCTTTTGGTGAAGTTCACTCTGCGTTTTCCTACAGATTTGATGTACATTTGAACGGCATCAATAACTTATGCGTGCGCATTTTACAGTTGCCAGGAAAATAAACTAAGAGGCCCTTTCGATTCTTTGACCCGTTTGGATGGGATTCTGGGTAGCGAAGGGGTAGAACAGGAGGCATATGTATGAATAGGAAGGAGAGAAGAAACTAGGCAAAGGGATTTTGGATAATCGTAAATTTCATGAAATCAAGTATATATAGTAATGTACAAACAGATGAACGGAGGAAGAACTGAAGGTGAAATGAAGATGCAGCTAGAATAACCAGGCGATGAAGGTTTCGTAGAACCACTCTGGATTCTTCTTACCATTCTTGAGTCTTTCTTTCTTTTCAGCCTCCTTGATCTTTCCCTCCTCCTCTTCCTCATCGACGAAATGCTTCAAGGTTATCAAGTCAACCTCCTCTGGCTTTCTGAATTTGGACCCTGTGATGAGAATGTGGCCGAAAAATGCAATGATGTAGACTGGGATACCAATGTAACCCGTAATGAAGTTCTTGTAGTTGAAGCCGTTGATGAAGACTGTGAAGTTCTTGATGAACAAAATCAAGACACACAATGCAAGGGCAAAGTAGGTACCGAATGAGTAGAAAGGCGCAGTGTAAGGCAACTCGGATCTGGAGATACCTTGCGCTTTTAGAGCCTTGTTGAACCACAAGAAGGTCAGAATGATTGAGATCCAGGTTAAAAGACCAAAGATGGATACCATATTGACAAAGTAACCGAAAACAACTTGAGCTTCAGAGGAGACACACATGTACGCAAGACCACAGAAACCAGAACATAGAGCCAGAGAGAAGTATGGGATACCGTACTTGTTGGTTTTGGCAAACAACTGTGGAGCGTGACCATTGACAGCCAGACCGTATAGAGTTCTTGAGCCAATATACAAGTCAGAGTTGGCTGCAGAGAAGATGAAAACCAAGATACAGCCGTTGATAACGTGGTCAAGCTTGCCAATACCAGCGTTCTTGATTGCAACCACGAAAGGAGAAGCATTGGCCGAGGTGGAGGACTTTGTAGCGGTAATCAACAATGGGTCATTGTAAGGAATGCACATACCCAATAGGAAGACGGAGCAGACGTAGAACACCAAAATACGGTAAAAGGTCAATCTGATAGCTCTTGGGACGTTTCTTCTTGGGTTTTCAGCCTCAGCAACGGTGATACCAACCAGTTCAGTACCAGAGTAGGCAAAGACGGCCGTAACTAGAACGTTAACAAATGACACAAACTTAGCAGTGGAGACATTGGCGATTCCAGCGTAAGGCTTGAATGCACCCGGATCTTTCCAGTATCTGAAGCCTAGACGGTCATGGGTAGGTCCCCCACCAAGCATGATAATAAACAAGGTCAAAATCAAGGCAACCATAATAATGATCTTCAAAGCAGATAGCCAAAATTCAAATTCACCAAATAGTTTAACACCGAAGATGTTGATGAGGATGATGACAATCAGAATCACAGTAACCCACACTCCGGGATTCACAACATCGCTGGGTACCCAGTATTGCATAACAAGAGCAAACGCCACAATTTGGTTTGGAGTAACAATAAAGTATTTGAACAGATAGCAGTAACCGACTGCAAAACCAACAGCTGGGTGACAGTAACGGGAGGCGTAGTCGGAGAAACCTTGGAGGGGGATGTATGTCGCCAATTCACCCAAGCAGCACATGACGATATATACGATGAAACCAATAAACGTGTAACCAATGAGCAGAGGAGCTGGACCTGATGACGACAACGCAGCACCGGATCCAATCAACAGACCAGTACCAAGAGAACCACCAATTGCAATCATAGAGATATGACGAGCTTGTAGATCCTTTTTCAAACGGAAACCTTCGTGTGTGACCAAAAGTTCATCTTCGTCAATGATAGGCTCCATCACGCCCATGCGGTTGCTGCCTGCGGCTTGCTTTTCTATATCATATGTAGTAATAGACTCGAGCTCTGATTTGGCCATCGAGGCCTTGTCGAAGTTGACACTCATTTGCTAACGGGTGTTTTATTTGGATTGGGCTAGAACAGTTACACTTAGAGAATGTGTTAAGAGGGAATCAGATAACTTTATATATGAACGGCACTGTGAGTGGGGTGGGGAGGAGGCGAGAAAGATAAAGAAGGCAAGGAGATTAAGGGACGAAACTCCGGCATTGCACGGCACATATGTCACACATTCAATCAGTTCAAGTGGACATTATAAAAGATACTGGGAAAAAGAAAAGGAAAACGCAGAGGGGGAAAATAATGGTTGGTGTCAAAAGGTGAGAATTTTTCGTTTCTTTTTCTTTGCCTGTGTGGACTGTAAAACCGAGACCCGTACACAAATGCTCACTGAAGTTTTTTTTTTTCTTTTTTTTTTTCTTATGTTTTTGCATCAGGATAAACTACGGCGGGAGAAATCAATGAAAATAAAATAAATTAAAGCAAAGTCTAAAACAGAGCAATTCAAAAAAGAAACTCCTCACTACTCTGGTGACGCTGACAGCTCAGGGAGGTGATGCAGCCAGGCAACCCAAACCATAGGGGCATGAGCCACCAAGGATGACCGATTGTGAAGGAACTAAGATTGTTATCTTTTGGTGCATTGAGCAGTTGCCGTTTAGCAGCACAGCTGATAAATGAAAGTGTGTGTGAGAGAGAGTGTGTGTGTGTGACTATAGTTATGGGCCGTGTACCGCCGTGTACCGCCGTTTCCCAGTTTTTACAGTCAAGTTTCGCGTAATGCATGAAAACGGTCCGTGACCCCGGATTAGGAAATTCTTAGCCAGCTGCAAAAGAAAGTTTCTTTTGGTGTTATTCCCTCAGAAATAGAGTTTAGAGTTACTTTCATATCGCGCTGTTCTCTTTTGTGTGGGGAAAGAGGACGAGATGGCTGTTGAGTCGAGGAGTGTGTTGAGTTTTTACCCCGGGACGCAATATACTGCTTCCAGATGGGCTGGGAAGCCTTTTTATGCATAGCTGCCTCTAGCATTTCTCCACAGTAGCCCTACCCTGCCCACCACGATTGGCAGAAGAGAAAAAGAAACACACACACCAGGGAATAATACTATGGCGTTTCGTTTAGTTCTACGAAAATCAAGGGTTCCTCTTTCGTGGTTCTGCAGTTTCCTTGTACTGTCTGTTGTCAGTGTAGCGAGGCACAAACCAGTCCTTCCATGCCGGCTATAGTTGTGCTTATTTGGTTCAATTCACAGTTCTCAATGTCCAGAAATTGAGAGAGAATTTGTTTCCCGCTTGTGGTTGCAATGGATCAACAGCACACAGTATCGTACATCAAAGTAGGATATCGTCATTCCTAATTAGAAAACCAATTACGAGGTTGTATTGCCCTCGTAATTGGACTCAATTTAGCGTTTTTTGCGTTGCCAAATTGGCAGATTATCAAGTCACTAATTCTACTCCTGATAGTAACTCTGTTTGATCTGGAGGAAATTCTAGGTATTAATGCGCTTCATCAACAACAGACAGGCAGCAGTTGTTTGTGCAGCAGTGTTTGCTACTGGGATTTTAGCATTTGTTGCCCGAGGCAATGTATACAGCACTATAGGTGACTTGAGCAACAGCCGTGGTGATGATGTGTCATCTGGAGTGAAGAACGGAGCTACCATTGTAGATAACAAATCCGAGGAGATGATTCAGAAGCATCTTATTGAGAATAAAGTGAACGAGCTTTTAAAGAATAAAGTCGATCAGGAGCTGGAGTACGAGAGAGGACTGCTCCAGAAGGACAAAGACTCACTAAAGCAAAAGCAGGAGAAACTGAAGAAGGACATCAAAGAATTAGAAGAGAGTATAGCACAGTTTGAAAAGACGGCCTTCGTCGATGTAAACACAGACAAGGTCGAGGTGAAGGACACGTATACGAGATATGAGTACAACTACCGCACGATTGAAGCGAATGGTAAGAGAGAGATAGATTACAATACAAATGACAATGTTGTCTTCTCCCTTGTGGGCAACTTTGGCGAAGGTCGCACATACGAGGATTTCTTGAAGGTCATTTCATCGCTTGATCTGGAAAAGACGAAAACAACGATTGCTTTGATGGTGCAACACGAAGAGACGCTAAAATCGTTAGTGGACCACTTTGCCAGATACTTTCACGATTTGAAGAAATGCGAGACAACGAATGACTTGGAAGGTAAATACTCACGAGTTATTCTTGTTTCAGCACCCACACTTACTAAAGAATTGAACATGGAATGGTCTGATGACCCAAAGGTGAGTACCCAGCGTCATAAATTAGCTGCTCGTCTACGCAACTTCCTGATTTCACAAGGGCTGGGAAACGAAAATTATGCGCTTTTCTTGAATTCTAAGTTATTGGATATTCCAAATAACATGGTGAAAACCTTCGTGGAGTCACAGAAGGACATCTCGACTCTGCTCGTTTCTTCCAAGAGCTCGGGAGATGCGGCAGCTGCGTCACAGCATGACAAAAGTACATGGATTAGTGCTGGTGATCAAGCATCTTCAACGAGAGGTAAAAACCTGTTTGACGTGTCATCTGACTTAAAAGGGCATAACTTATCAGACGAAAAGGAAACTTCTATAGCTGTGGACTCGGTGGGGTCTGATGTGATCTTCATCAAAGCACCTATACTAAGACAAGTAGGAGGGGGATTTCCAGCCACTCCGATAGTAGGTGCCAAGTGGGGGGCAGAAGGCACTGATGGAATTGACAATGAAGGATTATGCTATTTGGCGAAGCTTGTAGGCGGGTGGTCTTGTTGGGGCTTCCCAAACTTGAAAGCCTCAATTGCTAGTTGAGCGAAGGGCCATGTACATACATCAAAATACACATTAGAACTTCTAGAACTTCTATGAATGGTGCTCAAACAAATAAAAACAATCATTTTCGTTTCTTTTTGAATACATGTTGAAGAATTGAAGGTTGATTACCTCCTTTATCAGTAGCCTTTCTTTTTGGGGCTCGCACTCGCACTCTCTCGGATACAGTCTCTTTCTTTATAGGGACAGTTTTGCTGTCGTCAGCATCTTCCTCCTTCTTGACACTGCCTTTGAAGAAAGATTGAATGCCAGCACTCTTTTTCTCAGAAGGGACAGGTTCGGTTAAGTATTCTCCTTCTGTTGAGGTCTTCCCCACATCTTTTGATACTTCAAACCATTGCAACAGCTGGTTCCCAGATTTATTTAAGCAGTCGGCAACCTGTTCGTCCCATTCATGTTCACTCAGCCAAAGATTCCACTCCTCAGTCCCTGGCTCAACAAGTAACGGAACTCTGTGATGAAGGACGCTCAATGCATTATTGGTGGCTGGCCCTGTTATTATAGTGAAACTATACACATCCTTTTCGTCTTCACTTTCATGCTCATCTTCACCTTTAGCTTGCCAGCTCACTTTGCTCCAAAATCCAGCAAGATACAGCAACTTCCGCTCCGATCCATCCTTCCTCGTGATGAAATGCGGCACCTTACTCTCCTTTCCTCCTGTCGAGCCATCTCTTTTCTGCCACTCATAGTACCCTTGAATTGGAACAACTGCTCTTCTCCCATTCCTCACTGTTTTCCAAAGTCTGTTTCCTTCGCTTATTGACTCTACTCGTGCATTGAAAGTAGAATAGCGGCTTTTCTTGAGCTCTTCCCTCGATTTGATCCAAGGGGCTATGAGACTCCACGACATGAACTGCAGGATTGGTGCATTTCCCTGGTCATGTGCCAGGAAATAGACAGGACATACATGTGTGGGAGCGATGTTATGAGATGGCCTCCAATTGACGTCGTTAATCACTGCTGTTGGCTCTGCTACCCCGTCTGTGTAGAAATGATCCAGCAAACTTGGTGTGTCCTGCAAGTGTGCCGTTAGTTTCGAAAGCTCAGTTCATCGCAGAAGCATAATTGTAGGTTACCATACAATAGATAAAGCGTATCTGCCACACATAGCAAAGTGACATTGAGCGGTTTGTGGTTTTCTTCGTTCAACGCGAAGCTTGGTATCTTCAGTGCTGCTACTTAGCTTCTGTTCACTGTGTTGCTGTTCCATTTTTTCCCCTTGAAAATGAATAACAAAATTTCCATTTTGTTAGTTAACACAACAGCTAGACAGAGACTAGCTAAGTGCTACAGCCACCAAACTGCCGAGAGAACTGTTGATTATGGCAGCAAATCAAGCTATGCGAACAGCTTACAGATCACTGTGTACAAGCAGCCTCAGAATCGCTGGCAGTGGCAAGAAACAGCTAGTGCCATACTGCCACCGCTTCTACCATAGCCACAACCAGTTCCGTGGAGGAAGGGGAAACGGACCGCCACCGCCGCCACCTCGATCCCGCTTCATACCCAAGCTCCTCACGTCGCTTGGTGTCCTCTCAGTGTTGTCGCTGGCCGCATGGTGGGTGTACTGGCCCCACCATCCGTTCACACCTACAGTGGCGAAAATCCTGCGCCAGGCTCTTTGGGCTGAGCTTTCGAAGGAAGGGCCTGATTACCAGCAGGCCCTGAAGCATTACATCGAGGCGTTGAAGCTAGCAGATGTAGAGGGCATGAACCCAGTGGGTGATGAGTACACAGGCATTCAGCTGAAAATTGCAGAGATGTACGAACGGTTGAATATGAACCAGGATGCGCTGATGATCTATTCTGAGATTGCAGCCATGTACATTGATCAGCTCACTAGCGGGAAAACCACTGACCCAAAGATCCGTGGACACATTATACAGAAAGATCTGAGAGTGGTTATCAAGATGGTTGAGCTTAACCAAGGTAATGTAGAAGGGTCCAAAATGTTGCTGATGACGCATTACATTGTCGCACAAGAAGAGGTATCCAGAAGATCTAGAGAGATCAAGGATCTGATTGACCAGGACAATATTGACCTTTTGTCAGCCAGCCGTAAAGTACACAGCCATCAAAATCAGTTTCAACAGGAAGCTGCTTTGAAAGAGTCGTTTCCACTGGACGAGAAAGTATTTGTGAAGAATCCCGAGGCATGGAGTCCATTCCGTGATGAGCTCTTCAATGTGAGAGATCTTTATGTTGCCATCTGCGTGTCTACAGGCGATTTGACCAATGCATTGAGAGCAAAGATAGCCACCACTGCGTGGATGCTCAATGCCGATTGCAACCCTGGCGACATTTTAATGTCTCAGACTAACTTGGGGAGCATCATGTATTTGCAAGCGGAGGAGTTTGAAGCGCAGGAGCTGAGCTGTATCAAGGAAGGCAAGAGCACTGAACTGGTGGAGGAAGCAAGATCGTCTAAGGAGAGATGTATAAAGCTGTCTACAGACTGTTATGAATCAGTGCTGGAGTTCACCAAGAAGCTGCCTGCCAACATGCGCAGACATGAGACGGTGGAGGAGTCGATTGCGCTGTCTACGTATGGACTCGGGGTGATCAGACTGCACCTCGGGCAGCTGGATCTTGCGAAGTCGTTGTTGAGAGAGGCGAGACTCAGAGGCAAAGGGTCCGGGTTCTCTGATATAGTTGTCGAAGCGGAGAGGGAGCTAGCCAGTTTGCAGAAGGAGCTTGACCAAAGAAATGAGACCACCCCGCCGGACGAGACTGACCGAATCAAGCGACTGCTGAAAAGACAAGGTGATCAGCCTGACATTGAACTGGATATACAGTTCGTCAAGCAGAAATGAAGCTTTCCGCAAATTGCAAAGCTGTATAGAAACCGCACGACGCCAATATGCATGCACATACATACGACATGTTGCTAGTAGTTTAGCCCACACACTTGTAAGAAGCACCTCAGCAAGAATCGATCCCATGACCAAAACCAACCTACGAAAACCGACCAACCGAGACCGGAACTCGGGAGCGGAGAAGGCGGAGAAGGCGGAGAAAACTTCGGAGATGATAGATGACGGCGCAGGGAGAGGCCGATAATGATGAATAATCTCGAAATTTCTTATCTAGATGGATGACTGTGATTTATAATAATGTTGCTGTTGTATAAAGAGCGGAGAGAATGGCAAAAAAGTTAGAGCACTTTTAAGGTTCTCTTTGATTTAGGAGTCATAGCATCCACTACACGACTATACAATAACATAAGCTGAGAATAAAGACATAATGACTGGTTTAAAGATTAATACCGCAGTACCTGTTGAGCTCACAACTACTAAGGGATATAACGATTTCATCCAGTCCCCAGTAAATAGGGATCACTCAACAGTGTTCCCGGAAAATGGCCAAACGGGATACGTCTTGGTTCGAGACGAGATCGTGGCAACCGTTTCAGGCGAAGCGAAAGACCACTTGTTCCAATACACCGAAGACAATAGCCATTACGAGTCACCATCACCGTTGGGTTCTCCTATCAGAAACTAACTAAGCTGAAGTAATGCGCACACCTGGAAAGAGAATCGACCGGTACCACTGGCTCGATTCCAGTTTCACTTCCGCCCCGCCATACACACATACATATAAAGCAGTTTGTCCGTTCGCTTGAGTTTCCTGTTTTCCTTCCTTTTTTGTTGATACCCGATTCGTTAGAGTTTATCATCAGTCGTCCATTTCTGTATCTTTCGTGGGTTTTCCCATACGTTTTTATCTTTTCCACACTATATAGAGTTCTGTGCCCCTGGGGGGTACAGCTATTCCCTTCTTTTCTCTTGGGTATCTTGTTGTTTGTCCATACACACTCATTTCAATGTATATAATAACTTAATTCTTCACTCTTCTACAGTGTCTCTTATTCTTTGCATTATACGTATTTTCACTCCATCCTGTCTCTGTCACAGTACTGAAACTACTAGAGGCAACCCAAATAAAATCTATTAATATTCATTAACAACAAGACTTAGTTGGTGGTCATGACTTGCCAGACTCTGATAACGGAGTCAGTGTAACCAGCAAACAAGTTTTGACCGTCAGCAGACCAAGCCAAAGAGATGGCCTCTGGGTCCTTAGCCTTACCAGAAGTAGCAAACTCTGGCTTCAACTCATCAACCAACTCACGCTCTTGCAAGTTGAAGATCTTGATGGAAGAGGAAGTGGCAGCGGTCAACCAGTATCTGTTTGGAGAGAAGACCAAAGAGTGGACTTCGTCACCAGCTGGCAATGTGTATAGAGTGGTTTGTTGGTTCAAGTTCCACAAGATGATGGAACCATCCTTTCCGGCAGAAGCAACCAAAGTTCCATCTGGGGAGATGGTGATGGTAGAAACGTAACCAGTGTGACCAATGTAGTCAGCAGACAATTGGTAAGTGGACAAGTCCCAAGACTATTTTGAGATTATTGTTAGTATTCAAGAAAAGACACCACATATCGGTGCACAGAATGGAATATAAACTTGGAAGGAAGAAAACAGGCCCAAGCAACTGAAGAATACAGCGTATTCACATGGTTGGTTGGCATTAATGGAGAAGGAAACAAAAAGCATCAGAGATCTTGGTGATTAGATATGTCTCATTCGAAGCTGGTAGGCGACGTCTGAAGTAGCAAATATAGGTTTAACATCATTTGGAATTTTTCCCTTCTCCTTCGACTTCCTCTTTTCCCTTCCTCGAAGATTATAGCCATCTGTACCCACCCAACTAAGGTCGATGGGCAGACAATATAGAAACGAAAAATTAAAACTTACCTTAATCAACTTATCCCAACCAGCAGAGATGACGGTTGGCTCGTCAGCTGGGGAAAATCTGACGGCAGAAACCCAGTCAGAGTGACCGTTCAAAGTGGCCATACAGTCACCTCTGGTGTTCCAGATCTTGATGGTCTTATCACGGGAAGAGGAGACGATTTGTCTGGAGTCCTTGGAGATGGAAACAGACAAGACGTCACCCTTGTGGTCAGCAAAAGTCTGAGAAGTTTCACCAGTTTCCAAGTTCCACAATCTCAAGGTCTTATCCCAGGAGGCAGAAAGAGCGCATGATCCATCTGGGGAGATGACTGCATCTTGCACAATGTGAGAGTGACCGACCAAGGACTTCTTTGGAACACCGTATTGTTGGTCGTCACGGGTCAATTGCCAGGTGATCAAAGTCTTATCACGGGAAGCAGACAATAGCAAGTCTGGTTGAGCGGCGGTGGTAGCCAAGGCGGTGACCCAACCGTTGTGGCCCTCAAGGGTACCTCTTAGAACTAGAACTTCTTTACCAGACATTGTATACACTGATTATTCCTTTGAAATGTGTTCCTCAAGCACCTCTGTACATCCACACGATGTGAAAAATTCTTTTTGATTTTTTTTCTTTGCGAGAATCTGCCATTTTCGCCACGGTCAAAAACGGACGCGAAAACGTGGCTGTACCAGGTAGATTACTTAGTGCTGTGCTTTACCCATATTAACTATTGCACATCAGTACATTTCAGCATGAGAGTGACTGTGCTTTAGGAGTGAATGTGTCCCCTACCAGAGAGATCAGATGCACTTGACCAAATAACCCAGACACCCGTACATAGCTCCGCTGTGTGGGGTAACTCTTTTCCGGTTGCCATGGCTGCATAGATAGGCAGGGTAACATGTAGTGGTTCGAAGCACGGTGGTAAATCGCTTACCCGGGTAGAGAGCCGTTACCCGGTGGTTGGTTACCGACAAACAGTATAAGGAAGGAGCCAAGTTCGTGTAATGAGTGTGTCTGCGTGTGGGCGTGTCTGCGTGGTGCCTCGTGCTAGATCATTCCACTGGGTAGTAGAGGCTTGGTCCTCCACAATGAGCAAGAGAGAACAGCACCCCTACGTGCAAGAAAGACTCGAGAGACTCCATGAGATCGATTCGGTAAGCGTTACAGGAAGTTTTTGTGTCAACCAGCCAATGCTATTCACCAGCGACATGTACTAACAACTCTGCTGCTGTGCGCACCTGTACTCAAGAAGCTAGTTTCGATACTCAACCACTCGTCGTCCACTCTCGCAGACCTCACGAATCTGAAGAAGAATGCGTCGGACGAAGACAAGCTGCTGAAAAGCAAGGGTGACTTCCAAGAGGACATCAGGAACTTCCTCACCGATCTTGAGTGGGCATCGACGAACCTGAAAAGGGAGATCAAGACTCTGGACGATAGAATTGGCAAGACGGATTCCAACGGTATCACTATTTTGCCTATCAACATAAACAAAAAGGCAACCTGGGCCGGCGAGGAGAAATTGCAAGAGCAGATGGGTATACTAGAGAGACTGATAGAGGGTAGTGGCGACTCCGCCAAAGACGCGCACATGGCAGACGAGAGTGTCAAGGACGAGAGCGTACCGGCCGACGTGCCGGCTGTGAAACTGGAGCACGACGTCGAGGCTGTACAGCAGACCACCGTGGACGAGGATGATGATCAGCGGGGCCTACCGGTCCACTAGTCTGAGCCCTTCTGCCCCATCCTGGGACGACTGCGTAGTAATACGACCGCTAGCAGCATCCCCTTCCATCCAAATACATGGCCATCCCCTTCCATCCAATGTAGCTTCTTCTCTCCTTCCCTCGTAGCCCTAAGCAACTGATTTTCGGCACTGTTCGGCTCAACTGTGACCTTATTACAAATCAATATCGCAAACAAGAAGAGAAGAAGGGAGGCAAATCCAGCTATAATAGAGGAGGATTCTCTGCAGCAAGCAAGCAAGCAAGCGTGGTTTGGTATCAGTAACTACACAGGAGCGATAAGATGAGCCAGAAGTCTGTTCTCAAGTACACACCCATCGATGAGATTCCTGCTAAGGTCCACTTCTTGAGGGACTCCTACAACGCAGGGAGACTCCACTCATTGGAATCGCGTCGTGACCAGCTGCGTAAGCTGTACTTTGCGATCAAGGACAACGAGGAAGAGCTCAAGGCTTGCATCAAGCTCGACTTGAACAAGTCTGCTGAGGAGTTTGAGATCCAGGAACTTCACGTTGTCAAGACTGACATCCTGGAGACTATCAACAACCTGGAGAAGTGGGCCAAGCCTCGCACTCCAGAGGGCGTCAGTGGGATATTCAAGTTTGCGTCCCCAAAGATCATCAAGAACCCACTGGGTGTCGTGTTGGTGATTGGCGCCTTTAATTTCCCACTGAACCTGAGCTTGCAGCCTTTGATTGCTGCGATAGGTGCAGGGAACACTGTCCTGTTGAAACAGTCAGAGCTGGTTCCGAACTTTGCTGCGCTCTTGACTGATATATTAGCCAAAAACATGGACCCTACTGTCGTGCAGACCGTTGATGGGGCTGTCGAGGAAACAACAGCTGTGCTGGACCAAAAGTTTGATAAGATCATCTACACTGGAAGCGGTATGGTCGGTAAGATTGTTGCAAAGAAGGCCAGTGAATCTCTGACCCCAGTCGTTTTGGAGCTCGGTGGGAAGTCTCCTGTCTTTGTAACAGAGAACTGCAACAACTTGAGACTTGCTGCGAAGAGAATTGCTTATGCAAAGAACTCCAATGCTGGCCAGGTCTGCATCACCACCGATTACGTCCTTTGTCATGAGTCCAAGTACGATGAGTTTGTTGAGAATATCATTGCAGAGACAGACAGAATGTACGGAGAAAGCAGGGAAGGTGATAACTATGGACACATTGTTCATGACGGTGCGTTCAAACGTCTTGAGGCTGTTCTGAATCGTACTAAAGGAGATGTGGTGTACCAAAATGGGGAGGCCAACGCATCTAGCAGATTTCTGCCTTCTACTATTGTGAAGGATGTAACCTTTGAGGACTCACTCATGGAGGGCGAGATTTTTGGACCAATTCTACCAATCATCAAATATACAGACTTGGACGATGCCATTTCTGACGTCCAGCATTTCCATGACACTCCATTGGCTCTCTACATCTTCTCCAACTCCAAGCATGAGCAAAATCACATCATCGCAAACATCAGATCGGGGGCTGTTCTGGTGAATGATGCTATTATCCATGCTGTTATCAGTGCCCTGCCTTTCGGTGGTGTTGGACAGTCAGGTTATGGGAACTACCATGGTGTCCATGGGTTTAACACATTCTCACATGACAGGGCGTACTTGAGCCAACCTTCCTGGACTGAATCATTGATGGAGGCCAGTTATCCGCCTATCAGTGATTTTGATCTCAAGCTCACAAGATTGTTTCTGCTCCCTAGCGAGAACATCAACAGAACCGGTAAAGTCATTAAGGCGAACTACTTCTTCCATGCTGTTACAGGCGCTGTTGCATTAGTTGGAGGCTATTTGGGATTCAAGGGAGTATGTAGAAGTTGATGATGAATCACATTCATACGTTCTGTGCCTATACTACTACCTGGACTATAAGTAAATAAATAAGTATGCAATAATATAAATAATAACTCACATGACACATCATTCTCCTCTCTTGGTTGTCAGAATATATCTATATGTGTGTATGTCTAATCTCTCTCACTCTTATAGCTCAGTCTCACCAATTAACGCCATAGCTTTGGAATCACCTTTTGAAATCTGTGGCTGGTCCAAAGCTTCAGCAACACATAGCCATGGATTTCTTGAACCACCCCATTTCAATACGGAGTTTTTGAACTTCTCTCCTTTCGCTCTATCCAATGGGTTCTTGGCAAATAGATGCTCCCAAACTTTCGAAGCTATGGCTCTGTCAAGAAGGTAGGAGTAGTACGAGGCACCGTATCCAAATAGATGGCCGAACTTGGCCTGCCAATTGGAGTACAAGTCAGCAAATACTCTAGACTTATGCTCCAATCCGTGATAAAGAGTGGTAGAGTCAAAATTTTCACTCAGGACAACCTCAGAGTGTAACAACTGATCCAACAGAGCCATTTTGATTTGAGAATAAGACTCGGCATTTTTGAGGAAGTCTTGTTCTTTTTGAAATGAGTGGAGAAGGGAGAGAGGAATAGGTTCATCGGTGAGATAGTGTCTAGCAAATGTCCGAAGAACTCTTGGATCTTTGGCAAAGTGCTCCATCAAAACACTTGGTAGCTCAACAAAGTCCGTAGCACAGCGAGTCCCGCTAATGTTGTGTAGAGAAGTTCTTCCCAACATCGAGTGCATGGCATGTCCCATTTCATGGAAGATAGTTTCCACATCATTTAGTGACAATAGACACTTGCCAACACTTTTGTATTTCTCGAAGTTGCACACAAGAGAAATAACAGGAAGTTGAAACTTCTCCCCACTCACATGTGACTCACCAATCTGGATGAGTTTGAGTTCGTCCTCAGTTTCATCTGGGTAGATTTTCCTAGAACAACAGACGGTGAAATGTGCAGGATTTGGGGTTTTGCCTTGTCTTTGGAATAGATCACAGTAAACAACACCGATAAGGCCATCTGTTTCGCTCACCACGTCCAATCTTCTAACATCGTCATTCCAGGTTTCACCTGTCTTGACCTGAGAAGGAATCAATTGGATGCCATAAATCCTGTTGAACAAGTTGGATAGTCCCTGCATCACAACACCGAGAGAAAAAAAAGAGCTGATCTGCTCACTATGGGAAGATCTTCTACTCGTAGCATAGATATTGGAGTAATAGTCTCTATCCCATGGCTTTAAGAATTCAACAACCTCATCGTCACTGAGTTGACGGCCTTGTTGTTTCAATTCTTTTTGTTTCAAGTCCGCGAGAACTCTCAACTCTGCAACAGCGTGGCTCTTAGTTTCGTCTGCAAGCTTTGAAAGAAAGTTCATGACATACTCTGGCTTCTTAGCCATTTTTTCATCTAAAATGTACTCAGCATAGCTGGACTTCCCCAAAACATGCGCCAAAATGCCTCGATATTTCAACATTGTTTCCAATAGTTTGACCTGTTCGTCTGTTGTGTTGTGAAGACTTATCCATACAAGTTGTCTTACTGACTCACTTTTGCAGCTTCTGAGAATGGCGTGGGGGAGATATCCTGACGTTGGAACTTTGTACTTGCTTCTGGTGAGGTCCATGCCCAACTGGTTTAATACCTGAGCGTCGAGGTCCTTAAGATCCTCGACATCTATATAAATATAGTCGTCTTTTGCATATCCCAGTCCGTTGGTGAAGTATTGGCCATTGACAGCAATCTGTTGGGATAAATCTATGAAACCTTTTCTTGTCTCTTCATCCATATTAATTCCACTCTTTTCGAAATCGGCTAGTAGGATTTGACCTACCTGAATCTCTTCCTCAGAGAGTTGATTTCTGATCTCTGGTGTATTCAATACTCTCTTCAAAATCTCATAAAGTTCCACATTCGTGTTCAAGATATTCATAAACTCAAACATCTCCTCATGACTCTCCTGCGCAGCACTGATGAAGGATTTACTTGGATGTGTGACCCTTATGAACTCGGCCAGATCGATGACACGACATAGAACGTCACTCAAACGGTCTAAGTTCGTGATGTAGCTCTTGAGACCCGCTTCTGACTGGTCAGAGATCATCTCGTCAACGATGCCCTGTGCACGGGCAAGTGAGTCTTTGGTGAAAGCCCTGAATCCGGACGGGGATGTCAAATAGGGGTTTTGAAATAGTCCTGTTTCTTTGGTGAACTTGTCCAATATCCCGATTGAAGACCGGCGTTGTGACTTGCTGTAGTTCTGCCAAAATGTATCATCGTCGAAGATCTTCCTTATCAGTTCATTGTCATAGTTGATGGGTACATGCTGAGTCGCACTTGGCATCGGTTTCGGGAAGCCCGATTTTATCTGAGGTGGCGCTACAGAAGCTGACCGTAGACTCCTTCCTGTAGCTGTCACCGTGTTCGAGGATACATGGTTGCGTAGTGCACGGACAGTTGTGAAGGTCTTTGTCAGGAGCGAGAGAGAAGAGGAAGTCCTCAGTGGCGCGACCCTTCCGGACCTCACCAGCCTTGACGCAGGTGGTTTCAACATCGGGGCAGTGGAGAAAGATATGTAGATTGTGCACAGCTAGCTTCCAGTATGAAAGGATAGATGCGCTTCCGTGGCAGGCGATGGTATTGTGTGTGTTGTTGGTTGCGTTGTAGGTTTGATTGTTGAAGTATTTTTGTGTCTCCACATCGCTTCAAACCAATTTTTAGTCTCGGTCGCCGGCTCGCAGACTAGACCGAGACTGAAGGGTTTTCGATTTTCAGGTGAGTCCCACGGGACTAGACAAAAAGCTAGTCCAGTCCAATTACAGACTGGTCCAGTCCAGACTAGTCCTGTCCTGGCTTTTGTCTCCAAGAGGGGCTAATGACAGGACCATTTCCAGATCTGGGAAAACGAAGTTAGAACGTGTATGCGAGCATCTAGCGAGTGACGCGTTGTGGCAAAACATACACACTCTGTCCCTAGCGAACGCAGCTGCGGCGAGACCACAACAATAGCGATATGCACACTCTCTATCTCAAACTCGTCAAAAAAGGTAAATTATGTGCCTACCAGAGAACCTAAAAAACACCCCTACGCGTAATAGAAGAAAGAAAAAAAAGAAAGCTTGAAAAAACAATGCGAAACCTTTGAAATTCTGGAGTACGTACGCGTTCTCAGTAAAAGCTTGCAGGCAGGTGTTGTTGTTTACACCTCATATCACTAAAAAGTGACATCATGTCTACACCATCTCCCGTGCTACTGTTTGGTTCTCCCTCAGACCTTTGGTGGGTGGTTGTACAACGTGCGAGTCTAGACTGATGTCATCTGATTGCTTTTATTTTTCCTCTGGACTCGTAGTCCGGACTAGTCCCTGTCCCTGTCGGAGCTCGAGACCAGTGCGCGGTGGCAAGACCACAGCTTAGTCCAGACTAGTCCAGTCCAGACTAGACCCAACCTTCGCCAAATCTCTCATCATAAAGATCTTCCTATCGCTCTTTGTTTTAACTGACAGCAATTCCGACCGGCTCTGTTTGGTTTTCACTCACACCAAATAATTATATGCACGTTCCTGCGAGGAACGCGTGTGGAAATGAAAGCGGAGTGAATAGGAAATGACACCAGTCCTTTAGTCTACTGGAAAAGGCCCTAAGATTTCTTTTTGTCTGCTTGGAGTAGAGAGAGGAGGGAAAGCCAAGCACAACAAGAAACTAGAAGGAGGTGTATCTGAAAATATATGACACGTAGATTAATATCGCTGATTATTATATATATATATATATATGCCATATCTTGTTTCATATCTTGCGCAGTTTGTGCTTTGCTCACAACATATCCCACATCACAACCAACAGACATATTGCTCTATCATGAAACTCCTTAGTTTGGCCCTTGGTGGACTGTTGACCAGCAACTTCGTTTTCGGCCTAGAGCAGCACGAGCACCATCAACATAAACGTGCAGTGGAAACTGTCTATGTAACGAAAGTTGTAACTTTCAATGGACCAAACGTCGGGGTTCCAGCACAGCCAAGCACTCCTGAAGAAACTGTTGTCCCAGCGCCAGCTCCAGCTCCAGTTCCAGCGGCTGACCAGGTTGACCAGATTGATCAGGAGGAAGCTTCCTACGTCCCATCATCGTCTTTCTCCACTGCGTTCATTGACTCTTCCTCTTCCCAAGATACAGAATACTCGCCATCATCCCCGGTACCGTCATCATCTCCATCATCTTCCTCTGGTGGTGCGATTAACCCGGGCCTCGAATTTGCAGCGGGTGCCAAAGGAATTACCTACTCCCCTTACACTAACCAAGGAACATGCAAAGATGCTGACACAGTCAAGTCCGACCTTGCAAAGCTCTCACAATTTGAGATAATCAGAATCTACGACACTGACTGTGATAGTGTGCGTAATGTCCTTTCTGCAAAGGCTTCTCACCAGAGAGTCTTTGCTGGTATCTACTACCTTGATAATGTCGCTGCTTCTGCCAAAATCCTTGCTGACACTGTAAACTCCACCCCTGGCGGATGGGATAACATCTATTCAGTTGCTGTTGGAAATGAGCTGGTGCAAGACGGTAAAGCGAACACAGATGCTATCAGTGCAGCGATCGGCACTGCACGTTCTATTCTCCAAAGTGCAGGATACTCGGGCACTATTGTCACCGTGGACACAGTTGTGGCCTACGTCGGAAACACTGCGTTGTGTGAGATCTCCGACTTCATCGCTGTCAATGCTCATCCATATTTCAATGGCCACCTGTCACCTGAGGATGCGGGCACCTTCTTGCAAAATGAAATAGCGCTTCTGCAACAGACCTGTGGATCTAACAAGAATGTCTTGATCTGTGAAACTGGCTGGCCAACACAAGGCCAATCCATCGGCAGCTGTGTTCCATCTATTGAAAACCAAAGGACAGCTGTTCAGTCTATTGTAGCTGCTGTCGGAGAACAATCTCTACTGTTTACCACTTACAATGACTTTTGGAAATCTCCTGGTGCTTATGGCGTTGAGCAGTATTGGGGGCTGTTGCAAGATTGAACATGCATCCTAGGTACATTTTGCATATAGAAACTAGTAACCTTCATCACATCAAACTAGTTTGATTTCAATTCTTCAACACTTATCGATCGTTTATATCGATTTAGTATCGTTTTGTATAATAGCCTCTTTTTTTTGTAACAGATACCTTACCAATATAATACTAGATGTAATGGTGACATATGTAGAGACTACAGGCAAGGAATGATACAATTGTTTTACATCCACACAGGAATTCTATAGAGAAGCCTTTGCTGCTTCCAGTTTGGCTAGCTTAAACGCCACATACTTTGCGCTGTGCCCTATTCTTACATCTCTAGGATAGTCTTCTTCATCCCTCGAAGCTTCATGCTCCTCTGTGTCCTCGTCAATCTCTTTTCTCTTTTCGCCCCTTGATACGATCTTGTTGAATGTCAAGTACTTCCCGCTGGGTAGGATCCTCTCCGTCACGTTGACTCCTGGTGCACGGAACCACAGAACGGGGCCCACTGAAGGAACATCATTCGTGATCCCCATTAATCTTCTTCTATTGTTACTGCCATCCATTCTTTCGATTGCCTTGGTGTGCTTCGAGTCTAGTTCAATCGGCAGTGTAAATGAGGTAGCGGTATTAGACGGAACATATGATGGGGTCGCGTGATAAAAGCCAGTACTCAAGTTCTGAATTGCACCTGAATAGCCATGAGAGCCTGAAATATTTAGTCCTGAGGTAGTCATACTTGAGATTGTAGGTGTTGAGTGCGCAGAGTTGGCATTGCTGGCTTGTTGCAGTGAAACCGCATTTCGAGGGTATGAGATCGATGGAGTAGCCGTTGCTGCAGGGTCGTTTGATGGGGGGTCATTAGGTCTAATGATGTACTTTGGGCAGATTCTGGATGACGAATACTGTCCTAAATCATCAGTTTCATCGATTCCACGAACATAAACAGCGCCATGTAACGGAGGAGCATTTGGCGCACCGATTGTTGGCTGTGGGATAGGCATGTCGATCGTGGCGTTTGCAGGCAATAGGTGCTTCAAAGGCGACTCGATCTTCTTGAATCGACGCAATGAAGTTAGGGGAATGATAGGGTCCTCATGGTCACGCACCTCATCCGGCAAACAAGCTTTCCACGTTCTGATCTTATTGAAATTTTTGTCATTGTCATTGTATCTGTACTCACAGATGAAGAGAGGTCCTTCAAGTTTAACTGCTGGGTCTCCACGCTGGTAACGAGTGAAGTACGCAACGTAGCATTTTCCCACAATCTCATCTGCGAGATGATCTCTATATTGGCCAGACTTGACCACTTCATTATCGTAAAACAGACGATCAACTCTATGCACAGTCTGTTCTGGTCTCAGATACCAACAAACATTGATCCAACGTTGGCCATCTTGTGTTTGCCAGATTCTAAACAGCTGAGCAACAATTGGCTTAGTGCTGTCATTTGGATTGTTAATAAGAATCCAGTCACCAATCTTGAATAGAGATCCATGCAGCTCAAGCTGATCCAATGGGATCTTAAGAGAGTCAGTCGGTATATAGTCGGAATCAGGTCTTTTGAGCTCAACAGCAGTAGTCTTCAGGAATACGCCCTCCAAAAGTAGTGCTTGCTTGTATACAAGTGAGTCCTTCTCATTGTAGTATTTTGCATTTGCAAACATCAGTTTCATGTCCTCCACATACTGTTGAACGTCTTTGTATTTACGCTGTTTGATTTTCTTTCTAACCTCATCAAGCGAGATGGGCTGTGCTATAGTGCTATAGTAGTCTGGATACTCCCTTATATCAGGCAATCTTTCAAAAGGAGTGGAGAGAAATTCGCCGTTTTGCAGCTTTTCCTTTCTCAGAACTCTCATTATGTTCTTTATTCTTTGTTCGAACGGCTTGTCGATGACAGGAGGTCTTCCTCTCTTGTATGAATGATCTTTGTTATAACCCTGAGTTGTGATACCGGAGATATTGCCAGCGTTAGTACGTCTCTTATTACGCACAACGTGGTGATGATGGAGCTGACGATCTCCTCCTCTGATATCGTCACGGTCCTCTGTTTTGTCGTCAAACCCGGGCGTTGATAGTTTGGAAGAGCTCATAGACGAAGGCGCACCTCCCACGGGCGCTGACGATCCCGGCGTTGGTGGCACGTACCCGTATGGAACCAATGCTCCCGCCAGATTGGGGGTGATTGCAGATGTGTCTGGGTATCCCACATCGTAGCCTTGCTCGGCAAATTTAGCGATGACTTCGTTCTTGATAAAGTCATCCAGCTGCTCTGCATACTTGTACACGAATGAGCCGGGCTCGTTGTAAGTCTTAGCGTTCCAGACTATCTGTGCCAGGTCCTTGATGAAGTCATTGCACGACTGGTAGCTTGCATATCTCTTTTTGATCGAGTTCAGTGACGTTGGGAACAGAATGATATCGTAGTAGTCTGCGTATGTCTTCTTATCTGGGACAACATGAAATATCGGATAGATCAGCTCTCCGGTTTCTTTATCTTTGATTTGGAAGATCTTGTCAAAGAACCCTTTGATCTTCTTCGAGAGTGGTGATATCTCCTTCATGCTTCTCCTTCTTCCTCTACTTCGACTAGCACTTCCACTTCTGCTTAGTAGCTGTAGCACCTGCTGTGTTTTTGTGTTTGTGTTTTGGAGTCAATTTTCATTTGTGTATTTGTGTGTTTTTTTGTGTTTTTTGTGGTGGCTGATAATCGGAATTTACCGCATACGGACAAACGAATTACCCGCTTTAAATAGTGTGGTGGTTATGTGCGTTTGGCCCCTGCCAGAGATGGGAGACAGACACAGACAGAGACGAGACAGACACCGGACAAAGACAAGAGAAAGGGATTGTGTCTGAGTCTCCGTGTGTGTTGTGTGTGTCTGCGTACGTGTATATGTTTGCTCAAACTTTGGTAGTGCGATAATGAGCAATGGGATCAATAAAGCAGACTCGTCGGACCTAGACTCGTTCCAAGACTATCTATTGAACTCCAGTGTCATCCTCGCAGTGGTCGGGGCTGGTCTCTCAGCGTCATCTGGGATAGCAACATACAGGGGTCAAGGCGGCATCTGGAGGAACTACTCGCCTATCGACCTGGCTACCCCAGAGGCGTTCCAGATAGATCCGGGACTGGTTTGGCAGTTTTATAGCTCGAGGCGTCACTCTGCGATACAAGCGAGGCCGAACCAAGGACATTTTGCTTTGGCAGAGCTGAGCAGGCGATTGAAGAATAGGTTTCTGACACTGACACAGAACGTGGATGGGCTGAGCACAAGAGCTGGTCATGACCAAGCTGGAATTCTCGAACTCCATGGCAGTCTATTCACCCTTAAATGCACTGGCTTTTTATGCAACTATACGGAGACAAACAACAGAGACCATCCCCTGACGCCTTCCTTGCTAACACCAGAGGAGAAAGAAATGAATGCCCGACATTCTTCGGAGACTACTACTCTGCCATCCGAGAAGCAGCCCAACAAGAGAAGAAAATTACAAGAACCAATGGGCTTCGCTGTGCACGGACTGATCTCGTCAAATGGGTCATCAACCACGTCATCTCCTGATCTGAAACCCGTGGAGTCAATTCCAGAACGCGATCTGCCCCATTGCCCTAAATGCAATGAGCTACTGCGACCAGGCGTTGTTTGGTTCGGAGAGTCTCTGCCTTTGGCTGTCATGGATTCGGCAGATGAGTTCCTTGTCAGTAATAAGGTAGACTTAGTCTTAGTCATTGGAACTAGTGGTTCTGTTTGGCCAGCAATGGGATACGTTGAACGAGTTCAGCGACAAGGTGGAAAAGTTGCTGTATTCAATACCGAAGTAGATGTCAAGAAGGTGGAGGAAGATGGTGGCTGGGGATTTGTTGGAGATGCTGCTAAATGGCTACCCATGGCTCTGGAGCCTGTGATCGGTAGTAACTTTTTACCCAGAAACTGGAAGAAACTCTGAAAAATGGACATGTGTATGTGTATATTTGTTTATGTACAAGGTTGTACGGTGAACAGAGGAACAGTAACATCCCTTTCGAACTACTGATGAGGATTTCTTACTTTGAAGATCCTGTAACATCGCTGTTCTGTTGTTTGATCAGAGCGACTCTTTGCAAGATGGGGATAGATACATCTTGCACTGCTTTTGACAACTCCCGCAGTAATGGAACCGTTATATCACCGTTATTTCTAGCTACCTGGATCCCCTTTTTGGCCTCATCAATCTTCTGCAATAGCAAGCCATAGTCCTCATCTTTTTCAATGATGCTTTGGAAACTTGAAATGGCAATCTCAATGTCATTCAGAACCATTTCTGTATTTCTTGCACCTTCAAGTTTGTTCTTCTTTATTATATCTTGCTCTTTGTTCTCTTCGCCTTCTTTAACCATCTTTGTGATTTCGTCTTCTGTCAAACCAGTATTATTGATGATAGTGATGGAAGTTTGCATTCCAGAGGTCTTTTCCCTAGCAGAAACATTCATAATTCCATCAGCATCAATGTCGAACGTTACTTCGACTTGAGGAACTCCCTTTGGAAGAGGTGGAATTCCCCCCAATTTGAAATTTCCAATCAGCTTATTGGCATCTACAAATGACCTCTCTCCTTGGTATACTCTGATATCAATTCCTGTTTGATTGTCCACCCCTGTAGAAAAAATCTCTGTTTTCTTCACAGGAACAACACTGTTTCTCTGAATAATTGGTGAGAATATGCCTCCATGAACTTCAATACCTAAACTCAAAGGAGCAACGTCCAATAGAAGAACGTCTTTTATAGCACCACTCAAAACACCTCCCTGGATAGCAGCACCTAGAGCAACGGCTTCATCTGGGTTAACGGTCGTGATAGGCTTCTTGTTTAGTACTTCTTCAACAGTTGTGCGCACCTTAGGCATTCTAGTCATACCACCCACCATAATAACCTCATCAATCTCATTTTTGGTAATTCCTGCATCCTTTAAAGCTTGTTTGATTGGGGGAATAGTTCGCTCAATGAGATGCTGTGACATGTCATCCAGTTCATCTTCTGTAATTTTGAACGAAATGTGATGGGTACCAATAATGAAGGGCAAATCAATGGTCGTTTCTTTGACATGGGATAATGCAATTTTGGCCTTTTCTGCAGCCTCTCTAATTCTCTGAATTCGGTCCTTGTCTTGAGACAGATCAATACCTGTATCCTTCTCAAATTTTTCTAGAGTATGCTTCACAAGCAAGATATCAAAATCTTCACCTCCCAAATGGGTGTCACCGTTTGTGGCACACACTTCAAATACTCCATCCTCAATGTCAAGAATGGAGATATCAAAAGTACCTCCACCCAAATCGTAGACGGCGACTATGCCATCTTTTGTTTTATCCAGCCCATAAGCTAGGGCAGCTGCAGTAGGCTCATTGATAACCCTCAGCACGTTAAGGTTGACGATCTTCCCTGCGTCTTTGGTAGCCTGTCTTTGGGCATCGTTGAAGTACGCAGGCACGGTCACAACAGTGTTTCTCACTGCTTCTCCGAGGCCAGATTCGGCAATCTCTTTCATCTTGTTCAGAATCATTCCACTTATCTGTGGAGGCGAATACCTCTTGCCAAAGCTTTCCAGCCATGCATCCCCGTTCTCTGCCTCCACTATCTTGTACGCTACATGATCCATATCATATCTTGTCTCCTCGTCGTCAAATTTCCTTCCAATCAGCCTTTTAGTTGCGTAGAATGTGTTCTCTGTGTTCAGCAACGCTTGTCTTTTAGCTGCCGCTCCGACGAGGACTGTCCCATCCTTGTTGAACGCAACGACTGAGGGTGTTGTGCGCCCTCCTTCGTCATTCTCGATAATCCGGGGTTCGTCACCCTGCATAACAGCTACCGCTGAATTCGTGGTCCCCAGATCAATCCCAATCACTGTAGTGAACTTGGGCTTAGAAGCTGGAGCAGGAGCTGTCGCAAACGTCCTATGGCAGAACGCAGGAAAGCGCAGTCTCCTTGATGATGATGATCTGAGCACAGACATTGTGAGCAGGCACTTCCTGGATGATAGCATGCCCTGGTTTTACGATCGTGTGAGCTTAAGTACCACCAAGTGTATATGTGCATCACTGATGATGATACTGAAGGGGTGCAACTTTGCTTTGTAGAAGGAAGTGTTATGAGCAATGACGTTTTACGATGTTATGTGCCCTTGTCCTTAGATTTTCCATCTGGCGATGAGCACTACGATGAGGACAGGGCTATTACCAGCAGTATCCACCAGGACTAGTCCTCATGTGGAAACAAGGTGCTGTGCCAATGAATAGGGATGATGTGTGCTCAGAGCCTGGAAAAATTCTTTTTGCACGGGTGTATTGCTTTACGAGATCGATTCGTTGTAGTCTGCGAAGCGGGTACTTATCTTTCTGGGCCCTTAAGCACACCTGTAATCAAAGCCAACTGGACAACAGCGTCGTCGAGAAATGAATGCTACTACTCGCCAGTGATATCCACTTATCGCACCTATATTTATGAATCTCTTTGTTGGTAGAGTAAGAATTAAAAACAGACAGGTGTAATGTGACTAAGCTGGAGGAAACCATGCGCATGGATATTTACAAGGGGCCATATCTGCATGGTACTGACGCTTGTATGGGTAGCACAGGAGAATCCTGCCTATCTTCTCCAGAAATCCATAAAGCTGTACCATCTTTTTTTGGGTATGTGCTCTTTTTTCCCCTCAAAACCCTCCGGCATACTCTGGCGCAGGTCGTCCAGTTTGCTTTCGACAGTTTGCAATTTTACTATTGGTTGCAACGTTAGTACAGTTTGTGCTGGACGGCTCTTGAGCCTCTCTAAGTATACTTACTCTTGAGCTCCTTTTCTTTCTCCTCGTACGCCAAAGTCCACCAGAGCCAATGTAGTGTTACATATCCAGTTGAGGCGACCAGGAAGAATAACACGATAGGTCTGAGAAAGTGCGATAATCCTTTTGAGTTTTGGTTCTGTAAAAAGACGAGCAACGATGGGCTTTTTTGTTAGTATCACTCATACCTTCATATGTTGGGCTGCGGGAGAGCAGACGGAAGTGACTTACACGAGACGCCAGACTCGCCTCTCTTTCAAGCTTATCCAGTTCGTTGATTCTGTCTTTAACAAGGATGCTAAGTCTTTCTATTTCCTGGGCGTTCTTTGTCTGAGGGTTGGTTGGTGTGGATGTGAACGTTTTGGCACCACTCGCTACCAGTCTTGTTCGTGGTTGTAATAGGGATGCTACGCTAGACGTCGCTCTTGTGGAAAACCGATACATGGCCGCTATGTCGATATTATGTGTCTGACTCTCTGTGCCCTGCGGGTGAGAAGTGTCCAGGGCAGTATCCGTGGTTAGTATCTATCACATTGATTTAAAGTAATGGTGACAATTTCGCTGCCAATACTTGTGAAACAGAAAACAGGAGATGACTTCAGCTTACGGGCACATAACCATATCGGTCATCTGTGGGCAGCTGGGAAAGAGATCGAGACTAGACTAGACTAGACTAGACTAGACTAGACTAGACTAGACCAGACTAGGCTACATAATGCGGAGTAAGGACTAAATAGTAAGAGATGATGTGGTTAATGGGCTCAGTGCACACCCGTGTGTATGTAGAAAATAGGCTGTCAACGCCGTACAAGGACTAGAATATCCCAGCCCAGTCTAGTCCCAGTCTAGTCCCAGTCTAGTCCCAGTCTAGTCCCCTTTTTGCTGGTCCTCTTCGGGACCTCGAGACTGAAGAATTTCACTCCATCGCATTAAACAAAGTTTCGGGTTTTGTTGGGACTTTTTTTTGCGAGAAGAATGTCCCCACACACACACATACGCGACTGCATACGCCGCACCATCACCTCTGAGACGTGGAACGTGGCAATCAAGTAAGTGCCCACGTCCTATCACCTCAGTATAAAGACGAGCCATACTCGAGCACTCCCTCCCCCTCCCCTCCCCTATCTCGCTATCAGTATCATGGAGGAAGCTTATATAAATGTCCTAGACTCCTCATTGACACTACCAACAATCTCAGATAAGCACTTATCCACTCCTTCGTCCACTTCGTCCACTTCGTCCTCTTCCGCGTCATCTGACAATGCCCTGTTCGATAGAATAGTAACCAAGCTAGCCGGGGTCAACTGGTTCAACCTCTACAGTGTGAGCGGCAGCCACTCGCCTACCAACAACGATCTGTTCCAGGAGCAGTTTGACACTATCTTCTACAATGATTCTCGTGTCGAGAACCACATCAACTCCAGGGTGCAGTCTGAAATAGCAAACGGGGTTCTGAATGCAAAGTACACGGATCAGAGAAGAGAGCAGTTGCGCAAGTGGTTGCACGACTACTACCTTGCAGAGATCCACGGCATCGCGAACACCACCAAGTCCACACTGACGGATCATTACCTACTACTGAAGATTGCGTACATCACATTTGCAACGATCCTGTCCAAGATATTCAGGGACGGGATTTGGATCCATAAGTCTTCTTTTGCAAACTTCCAAGCTAGACTAGCACACCACCGCGAGAATGTTCTATTGCTTCCCAACCATAAATCGCATATTGACTACATCATTTTGCATTTCCTGTTTGTCAGATTCAACTTAGAAACTCCTGTGGTGATAGCCGGAGAGAATCTCAATGTTCCAATATTTGGGCCAGCACTGCTGAAACTTGGCGCATTCTTCATTAAGAGGAAGTTTTCCAATGTAAAAGACTTCTACTACCTGAAAACAATCGAGAACTTGATCAGACTGAAAATCAATAACAACACCAGGATCGAGCTGTTCATCGAGGGGACAAGATCTAGGAATGGGAAACTGATGCACCCAAAAACTGGGTTTCTGAACATCCTGATCGACAGCATTGGTAAAACCCACGGAGATGATGATGCAAATGTGATCGTTCAACCAATATCTCTGGTTTACGAAAAGCCATACGAGTTTGAGGAGTACCTTATCGAACTGAATGGACTTGACAAGAAGCAAGAATCGTTCATGTCAATGCTGAAGACTGGAACTTCATTTTTCCTAAGCTCATCCACATCCCATGCTTCTCACAACTTTGGCAAACTGATCATCAACTTTGATCCCAATGAAATAATCTTCAATACTGCTCATTTAGATCCAGAGGGTCGTGCAATCTCGAGATTAGCTGAATCTGTGCTGGAGAAAATACATAACACTAGCTATATCACAGCCATCTCTGTGTTGAGCTTGTCACTTAGTCTTTTGTTCTATAAGCATATTGAAGCGGTTGTTGAGATCAAAAAGGGCGACGTTGTTAATGTCTTCAAAGTTTTGATCTCGAAACTACAAAGTAAGGGCGATTTGAACGACAATTATGAGCTGACAGAGCTAGCAGCGCTCCCTGCGAAGGAGCTAGCAGAGCAGTTCGATAGCTTATTACACAAGTTTGTTCTCTCGTTATCGTCTGTTCAGCGTAATAAGGAAATTGAGATTCTGCCCACGACTTACTTGATTCGCAATGAAATATCTTTGACATACTTCAAGAATGGCCTGCTGAACCACTTCATCTGCGAAATGTTTCTGACAAAGGTTTCCAAGAATAGGAGTTTCAACCTCTTTGAGGAGAAGGAGCTGAAGATCCTCAAAACCTTGTTTAAGTTCGAGTTTTTGACCTCATTGATCAACAACGAGGCTGCTGCTGCGTATAGATTCACGCATGCGGATAGCGAACTGTTTGGGATGCTCTTAGATCCATTTATTGAATCCTATGAACTGGTGGCTGACAATCTACAAAATGTTATCTCCATATCGTTCAAGCAGTGGTTCCACATACTCTATGGATCAAACAGGGTCAGGTCAACGAGATACAGAGAAAGCTTGAATAAGTCTAACTTGATGTATGCAATCTACACATTCCAGAATTTGAGGCTGCTGAAGGTTGTGGACGGAAATGTTGTCACTGTTCTTGACGATAGAGGGTTGGGTCTCATAGCACGATATCTACGTATCCTGCGCACAAACGGCAACTTACCAGCAAGTCTTCAGGATGAAATATTCGCAAAGTTCTACCCTCTAGTGGGCAAGCTGTGATTTCCGCCCAAGGCCAGAGGGACGACCGATCTGTGTGTACTGTTGTTTATAGACTTTCTTTCACTTACCACATGTATGTTGTAGTGTTGCCGAAGCACTTTGAGTCTTGAGGTGGAGCCGTTAGGAGCTCTTCTGGACGGAACGATATCGGTAGACTGGTCTGGACTGGCCTGGACTAGTCTAGTGTAATCTAGTCCAGTCCAGTCTAGTCCAGTCTAGTCTCGCCCCTTTTCTTTTTCTGCTTTTTACATTTTAGTACACGCGACTGCATAACACTAGCGGAAATATAGGGGGAAAAGAGCTAAATTTTATTTCGCGCCAGACACCTTCTCAAAGCCTTGTTTTGTCCCATTTCCACTATCTTTGGATTGGAATGGGGTTTTAGTCTAGTCTCTCTTTGCGTAGTCTCAATATGGTCTAGACATACGTCAGTCGCTATCCTAGTCCCTGTACTCGACTAGACTAGACTAGTCTCAACTCTGGACTGGTCTAGTCTGGACTGGTCTTGGCCTTGTCTTTTGTCGTCTGTCTTTTTGTCTTTGTAACATCTCTTTTGTCCTGTCCGCTCTTTTTACATTTTGTCTTTTCCATCACAGCCTCCTCCATTCTTCGATTGTTAATTTTTTCTTTCTTATATTCTCCTTTATATACACATCACTCTGTACGCTTCTGCTTTCGATTACACTTGTTTTGGTTTTGGTTTTGGTTTTGTTTTGTTTGTACTATTAGCTGTGTTTGCTCCTGCTGGCTGCGCTTCGTCCTTTACTGTTCTTTGTTCTGCTCCCACTGAACCAAGCCTTGGGTTTTCTCGTCGTGAAGCAGGATGAGAAAAGAGCTGCAGTACCTCATTTGGGGACATGTTGCGATTGTCGTGTTCCTGCTATACAATGTGTTTGATCTAATGACGCTGATGTACGACGACTCGTTCGAGGACCAGCTCCTGGATATCGAGCTGAACCCAGGTCCTAACATGCCCGCACAGCCTGAGCTGATACCAAAGATTATCCACCAGACTTACAAAACTACAGATATCCCAGAGAAGTGGCTCCCTTCTCAACAGAAGTGTCAGGAATACAACCCGGACTACCAGTACATATTGTGGACAGATGAAATGGCCAGAGACTTTATTGGTGAGAAATACCCTTGGTTTTTGAAGACTTTTGACAACTACAAGTACAACATCGAACGGGCTGATGTTATCAGATACTTTGCCCTATTGCACTACGGTGGCATCTACATTGACCTTGATGTGGCATGCGAAAGAAGCCTGGATCCTCTTCTAACCGTCCCCGCGTTTGTTAGAAAAACTATGCCAACAGGTGTCTCGAACGATGTCATGGGCTCCATCCCAAGACATCCATTCTTCTCCAAAGTGGTTGACAACTTGCAGAAATACGATATCAACTATCTTGTGCCGTACATCACCATCATGTACTCCACTGGGCCACTGTTCCTCTCAGTTATGTGGAAGAGGTACAGACGCTGGAACGTTCTGCCTGATATGGCCAAGGTCAGAATAATGTTCCCTGAGGACTACAAGAAGCACACTAGATCTTTCTTCAGCGTTCTCCAAGGCTCTTCGTGGCATCTCGGTGACGCCAGGTTCATCAAAAGAATGGGTGATCACATAGCTCTGGCCGTGGTTGCTGGCTTCTTGATCGCAGGAGTGCTACTCTATGGAGAATACAGACTTTACTGCTGGATGATCTCTGGGAGCTACAAGAACAACTTTGTCACCAAACTCTGGCGCAAGTACGTTTCGAAGCCCACTGTGAAGAGAAACCGTAAAAACTCCAACATTGAAGGCTATGAGTTGATCTCAAACAACACAGCCACCCCCTCCCCGTCCTCCTCCAACCCCAATAATATAGTTGCACACAGTAATTTCAACGTCTGAGGAGAGGTTGCTGTATAATACCCCTGTAGAAAGAGAAATGATATTCATATGAGCTAGTGATAGTTCTCTGTGTTTTAACTGTCAGTACACACCTCACAATTTCAAGTAATTACTCAATAGCAAAAGTCATAGTATTCTCTCAAGCTATATCCACGTACTATGCAAATGATAGTACAGTGCACATTATATCCTGAATTTTCACTATTCCTGCAGACACGTTCCCAGTAGTTATCCTACTGGGAATCTCTTGCTTCTAACGTTGCGAGACACCCGGCAACCGTCGTACATATCAGTTAGAGTTATCCCATAGTCAAATTACATCAACAAATTTCTCAGTATTTGTTGATCTTCAATCACCATCTGATTCAAAACCTTACGTGATTCCTTTGGACTCTATCACTATGTCCAAAATCATACCGGAAATGTACATGTAGTACTCGTTGAACTACCACAGACTTCGTCCTAGAAGATCTTCAAAAGAGTAGATAGATACATATACTTATACAGCAAGACAACGGAAAGGAATAAACAGAGAAGGAAAGAAAGCAACTTTTAGTTACAGCTATAACCAAGTAGCTTTATAATAGAATAAAAAAGCACACAAAAATAAAGAGACAGGCCTAGTATACAATGGAAATGATTATGGGAGAGTGTGTTCAGTTGTACCTTAGTCCACCTCGCCTCACCTCACCTTGATTCAACAAAGATGAGAGCCTGTGGTGTTTAAGCTATTGGAGCAGTACCACCGGAGATGGATAGCCATTCGGAGACTTGCCCCGAGCTCAAACCAGAACTGAAGTCAAAGCCGTCGTCAATCTGAGCAATTTGAATGGTTTTGTCGCTGTTAAAGATAACAGCACCCTTGAAAGAGCCTGAAGTTGGTCTTTGGAAATAGTCCTGGGAACCACCACCACCGTATTGGGAGCCATCGTTACCTTGACCACTGTGCAAATGAGAAATCATTCTGTCATCACCGTTGGACAATACCTCAAACAGGTCCAGTTCACCACACCCAGTAGACCAACAAGAGCACGAAGCCTTACCGTACTGTAGTGTTCTAGAGACTTTGGCATTTAGCAGCCAGATGGCTGGCATGTCCGGGTTGGAACCACTTGGGTTGGCCTCCTTTGGCATCTCAAACTCGAAAATGAGGATCTTTTGCTCACCTCCAAAACCGTGGTAAGCAGGGATACCTTCTCTGCTGTAACCACATTCAGTGCCTGCAGAGGATGGACCAGAGCAGGACTCGCCCGAAAAGATGGCGTACTCCTGGTCTGACTTTAAGAGCACATCTCCCAGTGGTGTTGCACCAGAAGCTGGGTCAACACCGTTGGCAGCAGCATAGGACAAGGAGTTACCGAAACATCCAGACCAGACACCTGATTCGGAGCCACCCTTGGTGTTTAGGAACACACAGTTGTCCGTGGAACCTGGGGTGTAGTAGGAGAATCTACTCCAGTCAGAACCAGATGGAACCTGTGGTGTTGAGGAGGACGAAGACGATGGTGATGCTTCCGAGGAAGAAGGTGATGATGAGACGACAGCAGCAGAACTTGTAGCTGGAGTTGTGTCGACATCTTGGTTTTGGCTGGATAGCGTAGTAGTGAATGATGGTTTGTCAGGGGTGCTTGTCTTTGGTTGGACAATCTCACCTTGGCCGTTCACGAAAACAGTTTGGGTGATCTGGACAACTTCGGTGGCCGGTTCACGCTTGTGCTTGTGGTGGACGTGCTTCTTCTTGTCCTCGTCGCAAGCCTCGCCATCTCTCTTGACCTTTTGGTTACCACCGGATGGGTAGTAAGCAGCAAATTGGCGGAGCTTGAGGGGGCCTCTGAAGTGGATAGCAACCTCCTCATTCAATGGGGCGTTAGAGCCGGAGAAAGATTTCGGTTGCTGGATACACTCACAGGTCGTCTCGTCCATGCTGACAACGTCTTGGTAAGTGCCAGAGTAGCCGACGTTGGTGTAACGAACAGCACCAACTGCGTTGCAGAAGTAGTTACCACCTTCGTAGGAGCAGCCTGCAGAGGCCTGGGAGGCCAACACAGACAGGATAGACGCTAGGATAGTGTTGGAGAATTTCATCGCAAGCTCGGAGTGAGTATGGTATGCTCTTCTTTTCGCCTACGGATACTTTCGAGGTTCAACAAACGATTGGAATGGGTGTATGTGTGTGTGCTTGTTCTCTGAATGGAAGCAGCAGTAGCTAGAGCTTTCGTTCTTTATTATAAAGGAGTGACTGAGGGTGAAGATAACTGTAAGAACGAGGGTCTCTGTTGCAGTGAACGCAAGCAATAAACAAAGAGTGACAGAGAGAACAAGAACCTAAAAAAAAAAGGAAGAAAAAAGAGAAGACCTGTCGAGTAAACAACACTGCCCGAAATGTGCGTTTCAAAATTGTTTTATACCTGGCATCTTTTTATCTCAAAGGGCGAAGCCCAAAGCGGAAAGGAAAATCCAGAATTTCGTGGTCCTGCCCGCGCTCTCGCCGCATTTCCTGTACAGTTATGCACAGTGGTCAGAGAAGGCAGGCCAGAATCAAAACAGAGAAAGCGACAAAATTATCTGCTTTGGGAATCGCAGATGGCGTACTGCCTAATGGGGAATGACGCTTCCTGCCAAAGACATTTGCTGGCACGAGTGGCGAAAGTGGCGAGATGGCGAATGGCGAAGTAGCGAAAATGGCGAAGTGGCGAAAATGGCGAAAACAAATATCGCCTGGTAACCGTTTCCCTGGTAAAGAGGAGTGCTGGCTGGTTGTTTGGCCAGATCAATTACATCGATTACAATCGTTTCGCTATGACAGAGAGTTGCAGGTCCAGCCAGACGCTGTTGCATGCCACCAGCATGTCCGCTGTCGCGCTCTAGGCTTCTCCTTCCACGGAGAAGCTACAGGGGGGCTGAGCCCCCTCCCTCCTTCACGCCAAGGTGCTGTGCTGTCTGTACCTTCAAATGTGTCCTGTTGTTGTTATTGTTTGTTTGTTTGTTTGTTTGTTTTCGGCCATTTAGTTTTTTGGTGCGCAGGGAGCGGGAAGGGGCGGGCTGCTTCCAAGGTAACGACCAAATTTCAAGTCGAAAAAATATAAGTAAAACACAGGCGAGATAATATACTAACGGATACTTTCCTAATTCCACTGCATCACCACAGCTGCAGAATTATTTTTTGTGCGGTCTACAGCGATCACGTGACTGTTTGTAGGGTCCGGTGTTCTTCCAGAGTCTCGGCACATTTGCCAAACTCAAACTGGGTGGGTTCATGCCCGCGTCTTACAACTAGCAGCATGGCTTCAACTTGTCTCACCTGGTGGTACATATGTCTGTGTATGTGTGTCCTAGGGGGCTTTTACCGGACTTAACCCATTCCGTGCGAGATTGAGGATCTAGATATCAGTGGTTGCCCATGCTGCACTAGACTCCGAACGTCGCACGCATATCTGCACATGTCTAGAACACTCACTGGTCCATGGTACTTGAGGTAGGTATTGAACTGAGAGGGTCTGTCTCGCCACAACATCAGTGGAAAGGAGAGGAGGCTACAAGTGCGCAACCAATCAAGCCAAGCTCAAGTACAATCAACAGGTCACGGTGCAGTGGTGGGGGCGATGGTGTCCATAAAATGAGATTCTGGTAATAGTCATGTAACCAAAGGTTACTGCAGCCATTAATCATTTATTTTGAGACTTGAGTTAACACATCGTCAACTTTCTAGATCAAACAACGACCAAAAAAATATAAAAAAGAAAAGATATGTAAAAACAGAGCAAGAAAAAAGGGTGATAATACGATACTCACGAAGGAATAATAGAAAGAAGTTACATAGGGTCTGTCATATGGTGAACGTTGAAATTCTTCGCCGGCATCCCTGCAACAATATCAGACGCCGCCTTTCAGCAGCACCGTTCGAAGATTTAAAGTTTAAGTTATGACGTTGGAACTTAAAGCTTATTCAGACTTTAAGTTTAAAAAGAATCTATGATGTGCATATCCGGCTCGAATATGTGCATTTCTGCACTTACTCCATCCACAGGGAAAGAAAAAGAAAAAAAGTACAAATTACGGCAACAAAAGATCTCTCTGCATATAGGAAAAAGTCTGTCATTATATTTCTTCATCTTCCTTCCAACTATTTCAAAGAAGTATACGTGTGCTATTTGCCTGCGCCATACATATTCAACACAAGGTTGCCTCGAATATCTCTTCTAGAACGGACTTGGAAGTAGAGGAAGAAGTATAGGGGTCAACACTTTCATAAGAAAAACGGTAAAAAGAATCCGAACGTTTCAACGGAGAAGATTGTTGTTAAGCTTCTGTCCTTTTTTCTGCGTCCGTTATCCACTTACATCAGCGCACTGGGTAGTACTCTTCTTTACATAGGTCTGCTTCAGCACACACATACACACACACATTGCCTGTGTTGAATAAAACAGGGACAAGGATTGCCATTTCTAGAAGAAATAAGGTCGAATATTCTCGTCCGAAATACCTTTTCCCCGTTCGTCTAATACCACAAAATACCACATCAATATGGTCGCTGCCAAGAGCAAGTCCAGTATCGACTATGTGCTCAGTGAGGGCTCAACGAACACCCCTTCCAGAGGCAGCAGCACCAGTGCCAGCAGTGACAGTGCTCTGCCATCACAGTCCCCCAATGAAATGAGTGAGAATATGGTTGTTGAGTATAGATGTTCCTCCCCCAATTCCACCAAAAAGCCTCGCAAAGTTTGTCGGCCTTTGAACCCTCAGCTCTCGCTGGGAATCCTCCAGCAACCATCTCATGCCAAAGTCACTGCACCGATACCAGCACGAGGGTACCCTCCTCCATTCACCGAGCATCGTCCTATACATCCGCCTCCTGTTCTACAGCTCAAGGTGAGTGGACAATGCTACAGAAGAAAAAGCGACTCCGAGCGACAATGTGAAAAGATTCTGTCAGAACCATTTCTCAGCAGGCTGGTTGATTTGGAGGAGCATAAGTCTGTTGAACGCGTAGAGGAGCTTCGGGTTGTGCGTGAACTATCGAGGAACAAAGTCCCTTCATGGACTCTCTATTCCACGTTTTTTGTCATTGCACGTCTATGCCATGCTCAAGCTGACTTGACACCGTCTTCCTCGACACCGTCTTCCTCGTCCCCCTCCCCATCGAAAACCGATGACAAACCATTGGATGATCTGCTTGTTGGCACCAAGGTCTCTTCGGGGATGTCGGTTCCGTTGAAACTGGCATCACCGTCCAACTCTTTTCTGAAGGTAATGCTTCCGCTAGAGGCCCAAAAATCAGCAGACGTTGCAATAACATTCGTCTTCTCAGATCTATCCGTCAAGAAAGTTGGGAAATTCAAGCTGAAATTTGACCTATTTGAACTCTACAATGGAAGTATATCGAAACGGGGCGAAACCATGTCTGAACAGTTTGAGGTGTTCGCACCAAAGAAGTATCCTGGATCAACTCCCTCAACTCCCCTAGCTGCGTTTCTCTTCAAACAAGGCGCAAGGATACGGCAGCGTCGAAGAGTGGCGCAAAAGCGTCCGTTACCCTTGCCCAAGACGGGCTCACAGACCGTCGATGAGTCTGACGAAAGTGCTAAGAAGCACAGGAAATCAGTAAAGACCGTGGTACCTCCCTCATCTCCACCGGCTGCAATCTCTTCTCCTGTGGTCTCCAGCCAAAGATTATCGTCTTCTAGTTCTCAGTCTCAGCTGCCACCCATAAGTAAACTGTCTGACTCGGTGGTTTTACCACCCCATCAGCGAGTCTATATTCAACAGTATCGACCAGATGGCTCTGGCCGGGACAGCCACCACCGTCAACACCACAGTCACTATCCACAAAACCAGGATGCATCCCGCTATCAGTACGACAACCCCCAGACTGATATCCCTGGCTCTTACTTCCAGCAACATCATGACGCACTTCAACATCAATATCAACATCAGCACCAATATCAACACCTATATCAACATCACCAGCCATACCAGGTGTATCCCCATCTCAAACCGTTCTCTCCAAACGATGACCAAACCCAAGGAGCAATCAGCCACTTTGTCCCTCATGCGTCCTCCCTTCACTATCAACCCCGTGGATCATTCCCACCATCGGAATATTATTATCCACATCTATACCAACACCACTACAATTTCCAAAATGCATCGCCTTTGCACCTGTCTTCAACATCATTGCAGCAACCTCATCCACCGCATTCGTATCCACATACTCCACCATATCCATACAGCCAACAGTATCAACAGTTGGAACACCAACAACACCCTCATCTGCCTTATCGCCCGTCACCAACCGAAGTTCATCAATTGGCTTTGACTTCACGTCCACCACATCCATCTTGTAGACCAAACTGAATCCAAGATACCATTGTATGTCCCATGTAGTGATTCCTCCTTCAATGGTTGGTTGCCATCTGTGTACTCACCATCTACGGTATTATAACTCATGTTACGCTTGTTAAGATTTCTTGTTCCACTGCTTGTATAAACTTCTCATTGGCATAGGTATTAGAGCCCAGTCTTCGCTTCTCTTGCATCATCACCGCACGCCCTCACGCACTCACCCATCACCCAGCGCCATCAATCAAAACTTTGACCAGCATCAGCTCTCGCAGCCTTCTTGTCCAGCTCATCCCAGTCCTCACCCTCACTCTCTTCATCTTCTTCACCTGAAAAGTCACTTCCAGAGCCATCGTCGCCTCCGTCACTGTAGTCCTCTTCACTCCCCACTTCTTCATCACTAGGATCCAAATCACTCGCCTCGAATTCAGATTCTTCTTCTTCACTCATCTCATCTTCATCGTCAGAATCACCAGCTAAGAAAGACCAACCACCATCTAGGAAGAACTGCTTTGGATCTGCTTGTAAAGTCTTCATTATCTGACCCCAGTTCAAGTTGATGGTACTTTCACTGTATGGAATCTCAATATCAGTTAGCCAGCTTTTAACATCTTCTAGAGCCTCCACAGGTATAGTATTGACTTGAACAACAGGTTTAGTGAAATCCTTGAAAACAAAGACAAGATCAAAGTTTTTCAACCCGAATTGTACTCTTTCTAAGTGGGCAATTTCCACCTCCTCTAATGGAACAACTAAAAATGGCTGATCAATCAGCTGGATCAAACAATCCCTTGTCGGCATGAGGAAAGATGACGCTCTAGATGATACACCCTGGAAGCCCAGCTCTCTGAATGGAATATCAAGATCCACTAGACCTTGCGAACTTTCGGAAATAAGCTCACCAAATCTTCTGAACTCCTTATCTAGTAAAGCTTTCCTCTTTCTCTCTTCTTGCTCTTGTTCCAGCTCATCATCATCACCGTATCTTCTCTTTTGGCCTCCTCTTCTTGAACCATTAGTCTCATCAATAGTGGCATCGCTTGCCTCTCTGTAAAACTGAACATCAAGAGTCTTCTTCTTTCCAATCATCAATGGTGTCTTTAGATGCACATGAATGATAACAATGAGTTCATCTTTTGAAGGTTGGAAGAATAGATGCTTAATGTTAGAAAACAAAATGTCAATTCTGGAGTCGTTCTTCAAAGGAGATTGGTATCTTAACCCATTCTCGTGAATAGATAGAGAACCAGGTACTCTCTTTGTATCTGGCGAAGGTCTGACAAAAACATTTTCAAGCCTTCTCAATCTTCCAGGTTTGGCTTCTATCAATCTTGCTTGTTCCACAACATCTGCTAACTGCTTTCGTTCAGTCTCCCTCTTCACACTCTCCTTCTTCAGCTCCTGGATTTTTCTGAAAACGTCATGCATATGCTCAGAATCCTTAGATCTTAAAGTAATAGAACGAATGAACTCTTTAGTGTTATCATCCTCGTAAGGAAGCTCTTTTCTGGAAGCGTTACCACCAATACCTGGAGAGTTGAAATTCAATCTCAAATATGTGAATTCACCTTCTTCGTTTTTAGATCCGTTTTTGTAAGAGTTAATGTGGAATGGGACAGGTCTACCTGAAATTGGAATCAAGATTGTTTGATTTTTGACATCCACGTGAATTCTCAAATCTTTCACCATGGTTGGAATCTGAGACTCCCTGATGTAAGAGTCATACTTCTTGAATATCACCTTACTTTCATTAGGATCAGCTGCAGAAGTGTCACTGAATCTTGAAAGTCCCTCTCTTTGTCTCTTTTCGTGAAGAGCTTTTTGTAAGGCTTTTTGAGTTTGTTCGGCACTTTCTTCTTGGTGTTTGCTTTCAGTACGCAGTTTAGATTTGAGAATTTTTGAGTTACGTGTTGAAGGCGCACCATTTGGTTCTCTTTTAACGATAGAGCCTGGAAAGTCGCCCAAATCTTCAACCTCTTTTTTGACACTGTCCTCCTCTTTAAAATAGAATGAAATATCTGATCTAGCTTTTCCTTGTTCAGTTAATGGGGTGACTTCGCCATTCTGCAATTTGAAGGTATCAATGAGAAGTAGTGAATAGTTCTTCGTTTTAGGATCCTTTGAAGCTTCATTTGTCAAGTTATGAAAGCCGACAGTAATGTTAAAAGTGGACTTGTCGTGAATTCGACGGTCGTTTTTGGAATTTAACATAAATGACGAGTCTTTGAACTCCAAACCAATTAACCAACCGACATTTTTGAGAAAATGTCTTTCCAAATCAGGTCTTTCACTTTTCACGAATGCGACCGTGTCGTTGTACACTGAAGAGCCAGTGGCACCCTCCTTGAGCAAGGAGATAACTTGTTTCTGGACTTGGAGTAAGAAATCATAGTTCTTCTCGACTTCGGGTGTTGGATCAATTAGAAAAGTACGCCCAATATTTGAGCAGTAGGATTTATATCTAATACCAAGGGATGATACAACAACCCCTCCGTGTAAATTGTCGTTGTTTGATTGTGCACTTGGTTTCAAGTCGTATTTCCCCCCAGACTGGATAATGGGAGTGTACGACCAATCTAATTGGTCAACGTCTAGCTCTGGCCCTAATTTTCTCTTTAGAGTTTTCAAGAAATCATCTCTATCAATTTGATTCTCAACTTTTTCAGTGAGCTTTTCATGGGATATTTTTTTCTCTTCGTCTACTATGCTCACCATTTCATTTTGGAAATACTCCATGAAGAGGGATGATGTTTTGGCTGCAAGTCTCAATTTCTTCAATTCATCATCGTCCTTCGATTCCAGGGACTGCGATAGCGGAATGGTCACGTCAATGAGCTCCAGCTTTGGTTTCACCTCTTCAAAGATCGGCTCCCACTCGACGATAAATTTGCCCTGGTACTTGTCCTTTGGGATATATCCAATCTTCTTTGTAGCCTCCAAGGACTGCGCCAGATCCTCGAAGAGTTTCTTGTTGTGCTCCGCGTCCTTTGTTCTTGTCCAGATCTCCACGTTGCTGCCATTGATCCCTGTCAGGTACTTTGCCTTGCCCGCAGAGGTTATGAATACAGTTTTCTCCTTAGTGATGAAAATGAGTGTTGCAGGGAACTCGTACCCTAGCAGCCAGTTGTGCAAGACAGTAGCTTTCTGGTACGGGTTCTGGTCGTCAGAGGATCCAACCACCACCAGAAAACCCTCAGCGCCCGAAAACGCATTGTCGGATATTTTCTGCTGGATTACTGCGATTCTTCTCTTGAACGCAGCGGCGTCTACTTTCGGCTCGCTCATGATGGACACTCTCCTGTTACTCTCTGCGTGTGCGTGTATGTCCCTCTATTACGCAATACGTTCCTGTCTTTTGCCGCCGGCGGTAGTTGACGGCTATCCAGCGCAATGGCAATTGATGTGGCGGCGGTGTCTCCCAGTAGTGACAGCTGTAGCGTGGGTAGCGAGTCGCGTCAATATTGGTAGGTGGATAATCTGTCTGTCCACTGCCCAAGCGCTGTTCGTGGCTGCGTGTAGTGTGTAAGTCAACTCAATTGAAAGGGAGAAGAAGAAGGAGCAGAAGAAGGAATCTCACTGACGCGTCCAACAAGAACCACAAAACCAAAAAAAAATTACACAAAACCGCCGCCCCTACATTGAAAACCGATGCTTTGTCACGTGATATGAGCAATGTGCCCTCGTAACTCGTTTTGCTTCCTGTTTGGGTAATATTCCTGATTAGGTTGTTGGCGCGCGAACGCACCACACAAAAAACACAAAAAAAAACTGGACAAACAAACAGCAGAGAGAAGAAAGTTTAGTGTGGTGGACCAACTCAAATTGAAACTGAACTGAAGTGAAGTGATCCATCGATACAGACAGCTTCGTTCGTATAAATCTATTCTGCACTCCTATTCACAGGTTACTTAATTGGTAGGGAAGCGAGCAACCACCTTTTTCCTTCCGCATTGTACCCTTTCCCTACTGAAGAAGAAGCGGTAGTCAGTAGTCAGCAAGAACACAAGAAGACAGATACACCTGCGCAGTCGTGCTGTTGTTTGTTTGTTTGTTTGTCTGCTTGCTTGCACGTTAGTATCGGATCGTCACTGCCCTATTGTTCTTCCTGAAGCGATCCAGAGGGAGCAGCAGCAGCGCATTCGCTTTTTGGATTTTTCTTTGGTTGTCACTCACTGATTGAGTAGAGTACCCTCCACGTCCGTCGCAGCCAGCTACATCCACCCGCTACACACTCGCAGATACATATCCAGTGTGTACCACACCTCTAAGATAAGATGGCAGAAACAGATGACTACTCGTACGAATATGACTACCTGTTCAAGATAGTGATGATCGGAGACTCAGGGGTTGGTAAATCCAACCTACTGTCGAGGTTCACGCGTAACGAGTTCAAACTGGACACAAGATCAACCATTGGCGTTGAGTTTGCGACAAGAACAGTGGAAATCGACGGTAAAAAAATCAAGGCACAGATCTGGGATACTGCTGGTCAAGAACGTTACAGAGCAATCACTAGTGCTTACTACAGAGGAGCAGTGGGTGCTTTGATTATTTACGATATTTCCAAATCTGAGAGTTATGAAAACGTCAACAAATGGCTGAAGGAGCTGAAGGAGAATGCTGACGAGAACATTGTCATTGAACTAGTTGGAAACAAGTCTGATTTGGATCATTTGAGAGCTGTGCCAACCGACGAAGCTAAGAACTTTTCTGCTGAGAACCAGTTGCTATTCACTGAAGCCTCTGCTCTGGACGCTTCTAATGTCGATCTATCTTTCCAGCAGCTGCTGAAGTCCATTTATGAAATGGTGTCGAAGCACCAATTTGATTTATCTGACTACCCATCAGGCGCCTCCAAACCGCCAACTGGACAAACCATCTCGTTGACACCAACACAGGGGAATGAGGCAACAAAGAAGGGCAACAATTGCTGCTAATTACGCGTAAAGTCTTTGCATACTAGGGTTTCTTTATGTTGTATTGATTGTGCTGGTGGATGGTTGGCCCTTGACCTTGGTCCTTTGGCCACAGAAAAATGATCATGAAGGTGGGTGTCGATAATAGCCATGATAATTGATGAAAGGGAAGCCGTACCGGTATCTGGCCTAAGTAGGGGCGTAATGTAAAGAAAGGGGGAACAAAAACAGATGAAGTCCTCCACTCAGAGTGCCCACTAGTGCATGGACGGTCCGTTGTGTTTTTACTTCTGGTTTTACTATTGGTTTGGTCTCCTGAGTTTGCCCTCCGGTCGTTACTGTAAATTGGAAACAGCTGTTTCTATATTGAATAATATGAATAAACAAACTTATTGTTGCTTGGTTTCGTTAGCTTCATTGAAGTCACCATCTTCCTCGTCGTCATCCTCCTCTTCTTGCGCGTTGCTGGTGGTGGCAGCGGACGCGTCACCATCTTCAGCAGCTGCGGCGGCGGCTGCGGCTGCGGCCTTATCTTCTGCATCCAGCTTCTCTGCGGTTTTGGTATAGTCAATAGTTTTCCCTCTAGTTCTTCTCCCAGTAGTGATGATGTTGGACGCGTCAATTTCCGCTAGATCGTCCTCCTCGTCGCCGTCATCGTCCTCTTCCAGTTTGGCATCTAGTTTCTCATCATCTTCCTCGTCCTCCTCGTCATCGTCTCCCTCCTCTCTTTCCTCATCCTCTTCAGGACCGTCATCATACTGTCTTCTGCGTCTCTTTTTCTCTTTCTTCTCACCGCTTTCGGCTTTTCTCTTCAATTCAACCTCCTCACGAGGAGCTTCCTCCTTTGTAGCATCTCCCCCGGTGGCGTCCACTGTACTGCTGGCCCCTACGACTGCTTCCTTTTCTGCTTCTGACATTGGTCTTATCTTCTGGCGGCTAGGTGAGGAACGGAGTGGAGTGTTGCTGCTGGTATACAAATTTAGAAATCTGCCATGCTACCTTTCCCACCACACAGACGCAAAGAATTCGCGGGAAAATCCCAGACTCAGACTTTGGGACTAGAAACTCGGGACTAGAAACTCGGGACTAGAAATTCGGGACTAGAAATTCGGGACTACGAGACTAGGAGACTAGGACTTTGGGACTAGGACTGGGACTGGTAATATTTGATTACATAAACAATAGGTAATCTGTAAGCTGGTGTTTAGTAGAAAAGTTTTCGGATTGTGTTGTCACAGGACCTCAGCAACTTCAGGAGAAGAAGGAGCAGCGCGTCAGAAGCGATTTGTTCAGGCTAAGTTTCGCATCGCAATGGTAAGTTTCTATACGGCACTGCACGTGTGTACGAATTGTACCCATACTGACACGGAAGCTCAACACCTGACAGGCACCAACACAGACTACAACGTCCTCAGGCAAAAAACAACGATTGGTAAGTTATACTCCCCGCCAGCTTTGCCCTGGCTTTGCCCTGGCTTTGCCCTGGCTTTGCAGAGCACGCAACGACTAACGGTGGCCAACAGACTGACATCATCAACTTCAAAGTTCGGGTGATAACGCTTGACTCTCGCGAGCTTATCGGAGAACTCCTGGCATTTGACAAGCACTATAACCTCGTTTTAGCAAACACGGAAGAGTTCAGACTCACTAAGAAATCGCTACTATCGTTGAAGGACAGAGCAAACAAGTTACAAGCACAGCAGGGAGTAGGTCCTGGTGCTGGGGCAGTTGAATCAGCGGCAGCAGGAGAGCCTGAGTCCAAATTTATACAAGAGGAGAAAAGATCACTGGGGCTGGTAATTTTAAGAGGAGAGCATGTCATCAGTGTAACAGCAGAAACACCACCAGCAACCCCTTCACAGAAACTGAAACTCAAGGCTGGCCCTGGTGTGATAAAACCTATTAAGAAGACCACCAGCACAACGGCAACTCCGTCAAACAGCAATAACATCAAGTTGAGCAATCCTGTAAGATCGAGTGTTCCTGGTTTTTCTGGTGCTCCAAGAGGGTTCAACCCACCGCCTGGGTTCTCTAGGTAGGACCAAGGCCATTGGATTGGATGGGTTTAATGGTTTAATACACGTGTGTTTGTATCTGATTATTCCCTTGCTTACTTCCGCTAATTCTCGAGGGCAGACAAGGTGTGTGAGTGAGATGTGAGATGAGTGTGTACTGGAGTGTGCCATTGTGCCAACTTTGCAAAACTGCGCTGACAAGCGCATCAGCAAACATCACTCGCTGGCGTCTTCACCATGGGCGCACTGCATTCTTCAACAGTCCACCACCCCGCGTCGACCCCGCCCGCCGCATGCGACTCTACGGCTATGTTATACTGTAGTCATCCATGAGCGCACGCACATCTCAGGTTCTCGCTGATACTGAAACTACGCGATAAATAGTTAGTTACCAATTGAGATAATTGAGATAAAAACATACATAATACACCGCAGAAGTCAATTGCCGAGAGTGTGCTGCGCGCCCACCCGCCCGCATTCCCAATCACTTGCTTTCTTCCCGCCCGCCAGTGTACCCACGTATCCCATCTTCCTACCTGCACTCCACGCATCCGTCAAACCACTTCACTCACTCCACCATACGCTAACAAAGCTTGTTTCACCCGTTCTTTTCTTTTCTCCATCCTTCTGATCCAATGGAAAATCCAACCGACGCGCATGGAGAATTTTTCCGAACTTTTTTCCTTGGGAAAAAGAAACGAGCGACATCCATCACCACATGGGTAAGAATAGCATCACCTCGTATGTAAATATAAAAATGAAAAAAACAGCCCAGAGGGAAAAAAACTGAAGCCATTAAGGGGAACAGCGAGAGAGAGACAGACGGTACAGCCGTGGCCGAAAGGAAAAGAGAGGAACACGCCGCAGAGAGGAACACGCCCCCAAGCAGAGGAATCGATAGATTAATCGCGCGTGAACAAAGACAGGCAGGCCCCCACTCAGGATACCCTAAGCGCACAGTTCCTACGTATCTCACTTGCAGAGGCACTTCTGACACCCACTATCAAGCACCGATCCAGCAGACAGCAAGATGTCCACTGCAGCAAGCGTTGAGCCTGAAGCCTCGCCGAAGCAGAATTCGCCGCTGCAGAGCAGCGACCCCTCAAGGCCGTTCGTATGCAGTGTGTGCTCAAAAGCGTTCCACAGACTGGAGCATCAAACAAGACACATGAGAATCCACACTGGCGAGAAGCCATTCAAGTGCAGCTTCTGCGCAAAAAAGTTCAGCAGAAGCGATGAGCTAACCAGGCACACCAGAATCCACTCCAACCTAAGAACAAAGAAGAGTGGCAAGTCCAAGTCCAGCTCTAACCTAGCGGCGTCTGCAGCATTGAACCAACCAGTCACCTACTACGTTACCCCTTTGCCACAAAAGTCTGCGCTATTAGCCTCCGCTGGCACCTCGCACTCTTCGGACGACATACAGCATCACCAGCATCCCCCCCTGTCCTATCCACACCACAACTTGCAGAATGGACTGCCCCCTATCCAGACTCCATCGCTTTTCGGAAACATTGGCAACGGGAAACAAATCCACTTGCCCAACATACAGTCACCTCCGAAGATTATGAAGTCAATGTCCTCGCAATCGTTCCAGACATCCTCCCTCTTTTCGTCTTTGAGCAACTCCCCTATCAGTATGTCACCGCTCACCTCCAAATCCAACTCATCCACATCTCTGTCCTCCATGATACAGACGGGCAGCGGCGCAAGTGGCGTCGCTTCCCACAACCCTCTCAATAATGCTCTATCCAATTTAAAGAGAATGACTCCCCTTTCATCATCTTCATCTCCTACAGTATTGCGGCCGTCGCTATCTACGTCAACTCTTTTCCAGCATCACCACTTCAATGGCCATCACCAATCTACCACCGCACATACTGAGGACGATATCCAACAACGCCATTTCTTGAAAAGATCGATACCAACATCACCACCACCTATGTTTCAGTTCACTGAAACTCCCCTTGACACTCCTCTACAGAGTCCGAGAATGAATCCTGCCACCCCAACAGTCCAGCTGCCAAGCATCAAGAGTCTGGATTTACCAAGCTTAACTGGTAGCCATTCTCTTACCGAATAAGGGCATTCTCGAACCTGACCTTCAAAATGGGTAAACTATCTCTGCATCTGGCGAACATCGCCTCCCCACTAATATATTTCAAGTGCGTCCATTCTAGACTTGTAGACTTACGCGGTAGAGGTTTACTCGGTTACGGCTGTTGTATAGATACAGATACAGGTCACGTTGATAGATTACATTCAATATGCACATGTATACATCACCCCAATACGGACACAGTAACGGTCTCTATGTACTGCGTGTATTGGTTGTGGCTACATTCCCGATTCAAGCAATACAGCTTCGTCTTTCTAATTGATTACTTTCCTCGCTGAGACCATTCCTCATCATGCTAACTGGATTGGATATGTGACTTTGGGGGTTTAGTGCAGATTTTTTACATCTCAGGACACAAGGTGATAAATGATAATGGTTCCAAGTATGGGAGGACAGATTAACAGCATGGCTTTTACGGGCCAAGTAAAGAGAATTGCCCCCGTGCACAAAGTTGTTCATTATTGGTTAGACTCCTTGTCTTCGTATTGTGGATTTTGATACTGGGGAGCATAGCCATATCCATATTGCGAGTACTGGTAAGGAGTAGATGTAGGCTGCTGTGTGCCAGTAGAAGCAGCAGTGGCGGCTCCCCCCTGAATAGAGGAGTTGTAACCACCATAGTGGTACTGTGGATAGTATTGGTACTGCGAAGCATAGTACCCTTGGTGGACGGGTTGAGGGGCGGATCCCAACTGTGGGATAGAATATTGGGAGCTTGTAGAGGCAGTGGCTTGGTGTTGAGGCATATGCTGTTGTTTTGGATCAACAGGCAAAGATGAGGTGGACAGTGAGCTAGGAGTCATGTACGGAGAAACTTTGCCGAGCACTTGAGGCTGTTGAGCTGCAGTCTGCGGTTGGACTTGTGAGCCTGTTTGGGACTGCGATGCTACCATTTGTTGCTGTTGTTGTTGCTGTTGGCCAACTTGTTGGTAAGACCAAGGTGAGCTGGAGCTTTGAGGTGGTGCAGGGTTGGATTGAGGTTGGGTAGTGGACCCTTGCTGGATTACTTGTTTTATATCTCTAACGAAAAGAGGATACAAAAGGTCCACAATTCCCTCCCTTTGAGCCATGGCGAGAGCTCTTTCAAACGGAATCCAGACACCTTTTAAGTGCATGGACCCAATCTTAACGACATCACGAACCTTCTCGGATTTCAGAATACCATCTCTTCTACCCCTGGTGATATGGGCAACGTTCAGAAGCTTTGTACCGTTGATCATGTTATTGTCAGCTCTTCTAACGACAGAAACACCATTGGCATCCACCTGGTAGCATAGAGTCTTTTCATCTTCCCACATTGTAGTGGTTACTCTAGGTCTTGATCCCAGAGGCTGGACTTGGCCTACTGCGTTGGAAGCGGTAGTTCCAGCTGGGACGCTGGACATGGCGTATTGACCAGCACCGGCTGAGGATGACGAGTTAGTGGATCCACTGGATGGTTGGACAGGCACTCTGTTATTAGCCGAGGCAGAACCTTGTACAGCGACAGCACCATTTGTTTGTGGGAGAATTGGTACGCCAGTGGACGTGCTTGTGGTGCTGGAAGCACCTAGGCCAGATGATGAGTTTAAAAGAGAATTCTGGTACATCGGCATGTAGTTTTGACCTGCACCATAGGACACTCTTGAGTAATCAGCGTACCCAGTTGAGCCACCGTAGCCTGATGGCTGCATCTGCGCTGCTGTGGCACCACCTGCTGATGCTGCTGTTGATCCAGTGGTTTGAGAGGATCCCATTGGGTTAGTCTGGTAGTATGGGTAGTGATATTGTTGCTGACTGTAGGTAGGTGGGTAGGAATAGTACGTGTATGGTTGTTGCTGTGGGGCTCCGAGTTGCTGTTGGGGTGGCTGCTGTTGAGATTGAGGTGGTTGTGGGGGCTGCTGCTGTTGTTGATGCTGCTGTTGCTGCTGCTGCTGTTGCAAATGATCAGCACTCTGGTATCTATATGGATCATCCAAGCCTGGTGTTGACTGGGCTTGGCCAGCTTCACTCTTGCTCACAGGGTTGTTCGCTCTATCTGCAGCATTGTCTGCAGCGGAGTTGCTTGTGTTGTTGCTAGCACTGCTGGCACTGTTGTTTGAAGGAGCAGGGCCGCTAGGCCCTGGAGCACCAGACCCTGCGGCTCCACTAGTGGAGCTGTCCCCTTCGTCCTTTGCTGGTGGGAGATTGGACATGAGAGAATGAAAAGAACTGGTGGGCTGGTAGAAACTGGTACTAGTTATTCCCCGGTCAGCAGTGGTTCGGGAGTTGTTTACTTGATTCGCTTCGTCCGGAACACAACCTAACTAACTGGAGCGCAGCGAGAACAGTAGGGTGATGGAAAGGAAAGACACGAACTGGCAAGAAACCGAAAGACCAGATAAAATGCTGAAACAGAGTAATTAAGAGGAAGGAAACAAAGTAGCCACACACAAACAAACAACAAAACAAATCAAATCAAGGAGGAAAGAACTGATGATGATGGTACACGAACTCCAAAATAATAAAAAACAGTGATAAAAAATAAATAAAAGGTTAAAAAATAATAATAATAAAGGTTAAAAAATAAAGTTGACAAAAGTCTCACAGCTTGAGGAAAGCAGCCCGACTAGACCAGCGGCCTGTCTGGTGCTACTCTGTGTGCTTGGGCGTGTGCTGGGGTGTGGTATCCTTCCACTCTGCGCTCGTGCCTTTTGCTAGCCTAGCACGCGTCGCAGTGGCGGCACTGCATGCGCGCGCCCTTCTCTCCCTCTGTCGCTCGTCCCCAGTCCGTAACGCTCAACTTACTTTGTTGTTGTTTGGTTTTGCGTTGCTTTACACTGCATTACACTGCACGGGCGCTGTCCAATGAAAACCGCCCTTGCGAAACATGCGCATGAGTGTGCAGAAGGCCACCATGTTCATCTCTAGTGCGTTTTTGCCTGTGTGTTTTAAGTACTCATTTCACACGTCTCGGGTTCTCCTTTTCTATCACGTCATAGCAGATGGAGGTCTGGATCAACAAACCATGCTAGCTCTAATCCTCGGTCGCAGACGTTGATCGCCCCCAGCGGAGTTCCGATATCTGCCTGTGCCCCCTTCTGCTGTTTTAGTATGGATTGCGTGTGCTCAGCCTGCTCCTTCCCTGCTCTCCTCTTATCTAATTATTACAAATCGATGTGTCCTTCACCTCCCCTCTGAATAGGGAAAAACAGCAGGAAAAAGAAAAGAAGGAACCATCTACTCCGCCCACCTCAGACGCCCTTCCAGTACAGGTAAACAGTGTGGTTTGGTGGGATACGTGTTGCACGCCACCCACCACGGCCTTGTCTGTCTCCATTCAACCCGTGGCTGCGGAAAATATCTGCGACTGCGACGGACCCTGCTACCACTGCGCACTGGCGACCACTACCCACCGCCTGTACCCCCATAGACATACATATCCATCTCGATGCTGTCGACGAAGACGGTTATGTATAATGTATGCTGGCTGTTGGAAGAGGTAATAATGTCCCTTACTTCCCCAGCCAACCAACCACAGTACAAATAGGGCAGCCGAACAAGGGAGGAGTAGGGAAAAAAAGCTTTATGCCTGCAGATACTACACACATACACTGTGCGTGGTGCTTGGTGGAACGGTCATGTTACCTTTACCTTATTTTTTTCGGTGGGTTTTGCAGTTATGAACAGAAAAATGTAACCAAGCCGTTGGGACGGCATGGCATACATCAAGTGAGTGGGTGGGACGGGGAAAAGAAAGAAAAAGCCAATCTCTCTTGTGCGCAGCAGACCGGGGGCAGGCGCGAGGCAGTCCAGCACGCAGGACACAGCACGCAGCACAGCACGACCAGAAGGTCGCTCGTGCTCTCCGTGCTTACGGGGTTTTGGATTGCATGGCCAGGAATGTGGTGATCATGTGATGGTGTAGCATTCCGGTGTTGTCCTGTTCTTTTCTTTTTCCTCTGTGTCTGCCCCCACCCGTCTGCGGCCGTCCCGCCTTCTGGTTGACTGCCTGGTACTGTGCTGGTCCTCGTGGCCGTGGCCGTGGCCGTAGTGCTTGCTGATCTCAGACACCTATCTTCTTTCGCCCACCCATTCGGCGTGTATGCCATGCTAACAACCTAGTTTGCAATGTGCGTGTCTGGAATGCCTCCGCCCACACCAGATCAACCTTGTGGCTGCTTGCTTTGCAGGTACCGGGGTGTATGTCTGGGTCTCGGTGTGCGTCTGTGTCGATGTGGGTGTCGGTGTGTCATGGTCTCTTCCAGTCGAAACACCACCTATACCTACGTCTCGAACTGGAGACAGCTTATCTGTTACTCTGGTCAGCCCAGCCCGCTACTGCTACTCAGGGCAGAGTAGCACCACCACCCCTCCCCATACGTCTGTGCACAGTCCCGATGCTCTCTCTCCTCCCTCTATCTCCTCCCTCTCTCCTTCTCTCTCCTTCTCTCTCCTCCCTCTCTCCCTCTCTCCCAATCACCCCCTTCTGATGTGTGAAACTGACAGCCTTCTTTCCCAATCAGGAGCCCGCTGCCACAAGAGCATTAGATCACAGTCACGTGAGCTTTGAGCCGCCTCAAATTTCACACACCGGAATTTCTCCAAAAGATGCTGTGGCGCAGTGGGAGGTGCATGCTCGAGGATCAAAAGTGTGGGGAATGAGAGGTTCGCAGTTCAGTTCCCGGAAGCGTACATCTGCGCACCAGCTACCCGCTACGCCGCTACGGTGGATACCCACATGTGACACGCTCCTCTCCATCACATTATCAAAAGAAATATACAAGTAGACGTGATCATTATCATTCCGGCTGATGATCGAACTCATTGACCCATTGGTCAAACCACCGCAGATTGCCCAAAAGATCAACATTTGTGAGTGAGAAATCGTCAGGATTACTGTCATTCTGGAAAAACTGGTCTGTGGAACTGTCTGAGTACAAGACGGGAGACTCGGCGATCTCATTTCTCTCCGTGGCTTCGGTCTTCTGTCTCTTCAGAGCTGGGCCCTCCTCTTCTCCAACCTTCCCAAACTGTAAAAACTTGACTTCGTTGACATTACCAGAGCCGTGGTCGATGCCAATGTCAGTCAAAACACCCACACACTTCTTCATCCTCTCTACACACATGTGGTTCAGCATTTTCAAGACCCAAACGCACTCCTTTGCCATGTGCGCCTTCGGTTCCAGTTTTTTCAACAGTCTCAGTGTCCCTCTTAGGTTAGAAACGCAATGGTTATGATAAAGACCAGCATTTATCAAAGTGACATCAATCAGTGCGATGTTGAAGAGGAGCACCAAGTTGAGCCACCATGGAATGTATATCATATCCGCACTATCAATTTTTTCGAATCTTTCTAGAACCTCACGGCTTTGCTGGATCAAAGTCTCCATTTGCTGCTGTGAATCGTCTGGGTGGTACACCCTCTGAACAAGTTTGAAAAGCACCTTATTGTTAAAGTTCAAGAGAATGTCGTGATATGTCAGATAGACTTGGTCAATCACCAACTCCTCGTACCCTTCAGAGTTAGCTTTGAACCACTCCTTCCAACGGGCCAACTGGCCAGTAACCTTTTCAATAAAACTGGAATCCTTTCTATAGTGGCCATTAACAAAGTTTTGAATTTCACCTGAAATTCTTGCCAGATGGACCATTGCAAGGGCAGGTTTGCTAAGCCATCCGTCTAGTGAATCCACTGATAGCTCTGGGAAAGGAGTGACAATGGTTCTGTCCTGAATATCGTAGCCTTTACCAGACTGAAATCCATGAAGTCTATCCCAAGTGTACACTAGCCAGAATACTCTTCTTGCCTTAGTCCATTCGTATGGTTTGTCGAGCATTTCTGGAACAAGATTCATATTCAGCGACATTCCCTTGCATATTCTGATAGCACTTCCCAAAGACATGTAGGAGGCATTCTGCCGATAGGTGGTTCTCAAGAATAGAGTAACCAGAATCCAGCATTGAATCAACTCATAAGACTGCCACTCAAAGCTCAGCTGTGTGACAACATTGTACGCAGAATCGAAGAGCTTCTCTTCCAGAAGTGGTGTGATCAGCTTCTTGATTCCATCTGGCAAGTTAGGATCATTTTCTGAATACCTGATTGAGATGGCAAAGATCAGGTATAGAAGTGCGCTGAACAGTCTGGTAAGCTCAGAGTCGTCATTTTTTTGAAGATTGAACAAGTAGTTCCTGTATTGATCCCGAAACACTTTCTCATGAATAATGGAAAAGAGAGGGTTAATGTGCTTCATATAGTAATCCAGCAACCAATTCCCTAGCTCTGCTTGTTCTGTCAGGTCAATCAGATGAACAAATGGTGGGAGTGTTCGCTGGCTCAAAAAGTGTCCACCCGACATATTCCAGCCGTAGAATTGAATCCTCGGGATAGTGAGCTCCCCAGTTTCTTCAGGATCAAGGCTTCCCGCGATCGTCTTTGCAAGTTCCTGTGGTAGAATGTTCTGATATCTTCTCATGATCCTGTACTTGTCCTTGGAGAAAGTGTACATGTTCTTTTGAAAAGTTTCTTCAATGTCGTCAGCATTGAATGTCTTGTGGTCGATGTAAGATTCCAGTTCTCTGACCTTGTTTTCCAAGTATCTCACGTACGTATGTGCCCCAGCTTCTGAGGAGTTACTAGGGTCGTAGTGACCATGGTTCTGCAGAAAACTGGAGCCCCCGCTTGACGAGGTCTCTGAAGGCTGATTGGAAGAGTATGTGCACCTGTACTGGTGTCTCACGCAATTTTGGCATGGGTTTTCATTGTTACATTTGCTCTTCAGTTTCTTGCAGCGGTCGCATGCCTTTCTGGCTCTGAGTCGACTTTTGCCTTTCTTCGTCAAGTTCGCTGGGTTCAGCGGCTGCCCCATAGCAGCAGCACCTGCACCGCCACCAAGAACTTCGCCAGATCCACCTGTGGCGTTTGCCCTTATTACCAGCGGCAGGATGCTGTTGGGGACCTGCTGGGGCTGTGCCTGCTGGGGCTGTTGTTGGGGTCCTCCTGCTGTAACAGGCGCTCTGTTGCCGCTGCCAATGAAAGGTTGGCTCAAGCTTGAGTCGTACTGGACGGGGACCTGTTGCGCTGGCCCTGGCCCTGCCTGCTGAGCCTGCTGAGCCTGCTGCTGGCCCTGACCCAGTTGGTCCACCATCATCTGCTGCTGCTGCTGCTGAAATGGCGGTGGTAAGTGTATTCTGTTGTTGCCTGGATTGTTCATAATAATCGGTGCGCTCCACACTCAACCGAACCGCACAACGAGATAATGTATTCGATGTGCCAACCGGTCAATGCCCTTAGTTCATGTACACACACCCGCGCTGAATAGATCCTGATCCTCCTTCCTGCGACTACTTGTTTAGTTCCATACATTATATATAATTATAGAGCGCCGCCGCGCCGGATACACTCATTATATTTATTATTAAGGGTGCTGCGCTGTTGCTGCTGCTGCTGCTGCTCATTGTTGTGGCGGCGGTCGTAGGCTCGCTCGGCCGCAGGCGCAGGGTGAGGCGGGGAAGCGGCGGCGGCGGGTGGTGGGCCGGCGACAGGAGGGCGCAGGCACTGGGCATGGCCATGGCCACTGGCTGGTGTGCGGTGTAGCCAGGCGGAGGAGTCGGGCTCCCTCCGCCTGCACGGAAACCTCTGGGCGGACAGGCAGGTGGGAGGCGCCCGCGCTTCGCGCACGGTAGCGGCGGGAGCAATCAGAAAACAACACTCACTCACTCAGTGAGGGCCGGTCGGTGATGAGTGAGTCGTGGCGTCCAGCGTGTAGTGTCAGAGTGGGAACTAGGTGCGTCTGATGAGCGCCAGTGCAGCCGCTCTGCGTGGCATGAGACTCACAAGGAAAGTCACGCGGGCAGCGATCGTCGCAATCGTGTGCTCGCTGCTCCTCTGCGTTGGCGCTTTCGTTGTTCTCTTGGGGAAACAGCAGCAGAATGTGACACTCACTGGCCAGAGGATAAACGCGCCCAACGACTATGGGTATGTCATCACCGACATCAAGGTTGTATCGTGTTCCATCGTCGCGTCTTTGGCCTTACGCGGCGGCTGTTGGATGAGCGGCAAGGATTGGTTTCTTGTGGACAAGAGCTTGAATTACAACGCAAGGGGAAAACGCTTGTACTATGGACTCCTGTTCTCCCAGAGGATGTACGTCCAGAAGAGAAGACTCGCCGAACTGGATCCAACGCGTGACGGCGGTGGCACCGATGCCATTGTCTCGTTGCATGCCAACGCTCAAGGGTTTGCTCCAAAGTACGAAAAGTATGACCCTGCCACCCCCGAGAGATACTACTACAACTTGGACGTGCTCTTCGGAGTCGATGCGGTTGATCCAAGGCCAGACTGGGAGATCATGTCGGTGATGCAGCAACCGCAGCCGCTGGCAATGATCACAGGCGAAGTGCCCACATATCTAACACTAAAGAGAAACCCCAATCCACCTGTTCTACCAAACGTGGAAAACCTTTTGACCATCAGTGGAAGCCAAGCGGAGTATAGCATCTTGCAAGTTGCAGACTTACACTTCAGCACAGATCAGGGACTATGTCGTGACCAGTACCCAGAGGTTCCGAACTGCAAGGCCGATGAAAGAACTTTGAGGTTCCTATATAAAGTACTAGAATTGGACACTCCTGATCTCGCGGTGCTCACAGGTGATCAAATCTTTGGAGAAGATTCCTTTGATTCAGTGACCACAACGCTAAAGCTCCTGAAGCCTTTCATTGATAAGAAAATCCCATATGCGCTAATGTTTGGTAACCACGATGACGAAGGTTCCCTGAACAGTAAAGAATTGATGGCTCTCTTCGAAACGTTGCCTTACAATTTGGCGTCTCCAGGACCAACTGATGTTGACGGTATTGGTAACTATCATTTTCAGGTGAGCCGGTCCGAGGACAGAGATAACGGCACCACCATCAATAACAATAACATCATGACATTTTTCATCTTAGACAGCCACAAGTATTCACCAAATCCAAAGGTCCTTCCTGGGTATGACTGGATCAAAGACAATCAACTTGATTACATCCGACATCTGGATAAGACATTAAGTTACCATCCCGATAACTTGAAATTTGCATTCTTCCATATTCCTCTACCAGAATATAGAAACCTCCATCACCAGCCACTGGTGGGGAACTACAAGGAAGCAGTCACTGCTCCTAAGTACAACACTTTTGCCCGTGATCTCTTTCAGGAGATTGGTGTAAAAATAATCAGCGTTGGACACGACCACTGTAATGACTATTGTTTATTGGACTCTAAAGATGAAGATAGTGATAATAAAATCTGGCTCTGTTATGGAGGCGCATCAGGAGAAGGGGGCTATGCTGGCTATGGCGGAACCACGAGAAGACTGCGCACTTTTAAAGTGGATCTAAAGACAAGAAGCGTCAAAAGTTACAAGCGGTTGGAAACTTCCCCGGAAGTGACCTTCGATGAACAGTATTTAGTACGCAATGGTGTTGCCGTTGCTCAATAATGGATTAATGACTCCTTTTCCTTCAAAATATCTCTAATGTTTCTGTCCAAAAGCATAACTGCGTATTGAAACCTGTAAAAGTGATTGGTATAAAAAAGGGGAAATGCCTTCCTTTGATTAATCTGACTAATATTATCGATGATGTATGAGGTACTTCCAAAGGGCTTCAGTTGGTATCGTAGAGGAATACTCAAGTACCTTGAAAGGAGGAATACAATCTGGCCTAGGTACCCAAACCCTGCGTTGATTTGGTTGATGATTTTTTGGTCGTTGATGTTGACCAGATTGTTCAAAGAGTTCAAATTCAGTTGCGTGGGTAACACTTCCAAAAATCTAAAACCGTCCGTAGTTGGCTCATTTTTAGGTATCTTCAGCCACTTGTAAATGTCGTCTTTAGGGAAAATACTCATTAACTCGGTTGTTTTACTACCTTTGGCAATGATTAGATCGTTTTTGAGAGTTTCGTTGGCTGTTAGCAGATCACTGTACTCTTGCTTCAGTTGTAATGATCTGTTCTCTTTCTCTAGCTGCTGTTGTTTTAGGTTGACAAGTGCTCTGCGCTTTGTATCTTTCAATTCCTTGAGCTGTTGCAACTGATTTTTCTGGACTTGTAAGTTACCAATGGCATTTTGGACCATTGTATTTAGTCTATTCAAATCAAAATGATGGTTTGCAATGCTATCGTCATGGTAGCTTGACTGGAAAACAGAATCAATCAGTTTCGAAGTCTTGGCCTTTGATTGATTCACATCCTCAATATTCTTATCAAGGTTATTGAGTTTCATGATGTGATTGTAAGTCAGGGAGAGGACAGTCTTGTCATCATCTTTTGCACGATGGTTGCTAACCTCTTCACTCTCCATCATCTTTTTTTGATAATTATCCATGTCAAACTCCTTTGTAGGGACGATATAGACCCCGTCGAACAATGATATCAGAATGCAATTATTTATATTGACGGATGAAGGAATTTTGCCAATGCTCTTGTTGATAAAAAGCAAGGTAGACAAATCCACGGCGTAAGACAAAAGAAGAAGCCACTTATCTGGGTGCTTGAAAGTGCTGATCCATACTTTGAGTATCAGCCTGGACGATCGTTTCAGCTCCTCTGACTCCAGAGGAGTGAGCTCGTTGAAGTCAGCATTGACTGTTCGTTCCCGAACTTCACTGACGTAGAAGCAGTTCCCCTTGACGTCATGGAGTGAGCAAAAGACATTGCAAAGCTCCTCTGAGTATATTTCCATCAGTTCAGACACACTGCTATTAGCCGCTGCCGCTGCTGCTGCTGCTGTCGCTCCATCTGATTGTTCTGGAAAGAGATGTTTATCGTAAACAATGGCTGATCCTCGCCTTACAGAAAGTGCATCATCTTTAGACTTCATTGGAATCGAAATGTCTCTGATATGTATGGATCTTATATGTCTTATGCGGCGCTGCAGTTCTCTGTGGTTAGCCTCAGCACGGAATCAACACATCTCTGTCTCTGCAGAATGTAGTAGACGAAGAAGAAAGATACAACGGTTACTTACTCTTATCGGATTTATACAACAGCCATCTGTTGATACGTAATCTAGAAGTGAAAAGGGGGGTGGCGTTGCTCGACTCCTTATCATGTCATTAGTGTGCATGCGAGGACTGTCTCGTTTCCCGAGCTGAACTTCTATTGTGCTACTATACTATCTGCTTCGGTTTCAATATCTGGTTTGATCTTACACGTTTTGTTTGACACAAACAAAAAAACAAAAAAAAGTCAGTCAGTTTTTGTGTTTTTTGTGTTTTTTGTTGTGCTTTTGTGTTTTTGGTGTTTTTGTGATTTTGTACACAAACCGGCCGGAGAAAAGAAAAACCACCACAAACACTGCCGCTAGTACGTCGCATGCTTCACTGTTACACCATTTGAAAGATACCAGCCACCCTCTCCACTGGAAAAGCAGAAGCACACACACAACGCATGTTTAGCATTTGTTTAGCACATTTCTGTGATAAGCACGGCCCTCGGTCACTTCTATGTACAGAAGTGGCAGCAGATGATGAACTAGAGGAGTTCATCGCGTCAGAGTTTTCAAAAGAAAGCTACTGCAAATCATGCCTGCTGCTGTTTCCCAAATCTGCGGCTAGCGGCACAGCGGCGGCGGTTGACAACAAGCTCACGACCATACGCAGCAAAGACAACGATGGCCGAAGAAACTATGTCACGGCGCAGTACTCGTCTACCAAGTATAGAATTCTGAATAGCGTTGTGCGGAAGACTTTGAGCGAAGAGAGCACTGTGTACGATTCGAGACCGATGTTTTTTGGAGATGGAGCAAGAGGCTACTCGGCGGCGTTGAGTTTCAAAATCAAAGACCTGGAAGCAAGAGGCTCAGAGAGAAGGTTCTCGTACATCATCAACTGCGATGCGGAGGCTAGGATTATAGACAACTGGGATCTGATAGTGGAAAACCTGACGCTGATGATTGACTACTTGAAACAGCGAAGTCGGGATATCGAGCTAGAGAGCTCGTCTAACAACGATATGTTTCTCAGAGGAAAGAACCAACAGCCCAGAAGTTTGACAGAACTGCTGCAGGATGACGAACTTTTTGTGAAGATTCATATTTGGAATGCGAAACTACTGAGTTCGCTATCGCAGCTCACATAGGGTGTTGTTTGGGTTTGGGAGTAGAATTTGATGCCCTGTCATCAGCAAGCCAGTTGCCAGGTCAGGTAGGAGGAGTCAAACCACCTTGACCTGCTTGACCTTGAGCTGAGTGGGACCGAGTCACGCTAAAAAACCAAATCCGAGTCAACCGACCCCACAACGTAAACACGCCAAAATGTGTCTCGCTCTGAACTTCCTTCCCCAAGGGCAACACAGAACCACAAAAACCATATCCTTACATACTCTATCGGGTATCTTCTTTGCTGTGCTGTGCTGTGCTGCTCTGGATTAGCCGCGCGGCTAACCTTTCAGACGCCCCCCAACTCCATTTGAGCAAAGCGGTGGGCGGCAAAGAAAGAAGGTTCCTTGCATTACCCTTTTTGGTCTCTATTACGGCGTGTCTCCTGCCCCTCCCCCATACTCACACACTGAATGGCAGGTACACCGCAGCACACCACAGCACGTCGTTCTGGCTTTCCTCTTTCGATAGCATTGCTGGTTTTGTGAAAGCAAAACACAAAAGCGCTTTTTGTGGAATTTCACTCAAAAGTACAAAAGTAAGGGGCGGTATGAGAGAAAGAACCTCAACAATTCAGCAGTCTCTCGGAGTAGGGGAGGGGATGGACAATCAACTAGAGTTATTTTAATTTCTCTCGTTTGTTGGTTATAAACTCAGGAAGAGAACATATGGGGAGACGATGATCACAATGTAAGCAGTGTCATTTGAGTGAGTGTGCGAGTGGCATGCTCTGGGCTGTTAATCTGGTATACACGTGTTATGACTATTCCTTCAACTAAGAGGCACCGGCGGGTGCCCTATATCGAAACACCGCTTGTGCATTCACAGGATCTGTCTAGCCAGAGCCCCTGTAAGGTTTTCCTCAAGCAGGAGTTTATCCAACCCTCTGGTAGCTACAAGATCCGTGGGTTGTCGCACCATATTGAGAAAGAGCTTGAGGCCGTGGCGGGTCAGGCTTCTTCCACACAGAGAGAGGTGGTGGTTGTGGCAGCGTCTGGCGGGAACGCTGGGAACGCTGTGTCATATGCATCGAAATTCTACAACGTGAAGTCTGTCATAGTGGTTCCTGAGTGCACCTCGCTCAATATGAAACGGAAGATTGAGGGCAATGGCGCGCGAGTGATTGTCAAGGGCAGCTCCATTGGCGAGGCTGACGAGTATGTTAAAACGAAGCTCATTCCAAGTTTGACCGCCGACAGTGGTGATGTTGTAGCAATCTATTGCCATCCATACGATTTAGCAAACATCTGGGAAGGCCACTCTTCCATCGTTGACGAAATTGCGGTACAATTGAGGGATATAGGACAGATTCATAAGTTGAAGGGAGTTGTGTGCTCGATTGGAGGGGGTGGTTTGTATAACGGTTTGGTTCAAGGGTTGAAAAGAAATGGTCTTGGCCATGTTCCAATTATGACCATTGAGACTGATTCATGTCCAACATTCCAAGATGGGATTGATGCTGACACTCCAGTGCTCCAAAAATCGTTTGATACGATAGCAGTTTCTTTGGCTTGTCCATACATTTCTGCAAAAAGTTTGGAAAACTACCACGCTCACAAGACAAAAAATCTCCATGTGACTGACAGTGATGCCGCTGAAGCTTGCATCAAGTTTGCGACGGACTCGAATATCATTGTTGAACCTGCTTGTGGCGTAGCTTTATCTTGTATCTATAGAGAATTGTTGGCTAAACATCAAGATTTTTTTGATGGGTTAAAGCATGATGATATCATTGTGGTAATTGTTTGTGGAGGGAGTGCAACAACTTTTGATGACTTGTCTAGATACAAGGAACTTTATCAATTGACATGAAAGAGGGATGGAGACTGATCTTAGACCCTCTCGATTCTAGTCCGGTTTCCTTCGACCGTACCTGGGATTCCTGTGGTTCCATATACTACTTTACTTTACGACATTTAATGAAACAAAATATTCAGGTCCAAACCAGAACTTTCTTCCGAAGGAAACATTGTATGTATTTACTACCAATACCTAGTCATATTATCATTATTAAAGCATAAAGCGAAGTGGTTCGTGGTGATAGTTTATATACTGAGGAAGAAAGGAGTAGGCCCAGAAAGAGAGCAAGCTTATGCTGTGGCTGGATAATTTCTCAAATCCAGTGTCACTGTCTTTGAGCTGTTCTCTCTCTGCTCTCTGAAGATACCGACAAGAGCATCCGATTTTTCAAATAGGCCATTCTTCAAACTGATAACAATAAATTGAAACTCTGGACCCGCATGTTTCGTGATATAATTAGCAATCTTGTTCACATTGGAATTATCTAGTGCCGCATCAACTTCATCGAGGACAAAAAATGGCGAAGGGTTGAATGAATGAATGGCAAACAGCAATGCAAGAGCAGCAATTGTTTTCTCTCCTCCAGATAAGAACTCCATGTCTTTGAATCTTTTCATTGGAGGCATTGCATGGTATCTGATGCCACCAAGATACGGTTCATCTTCATCTTCTAAGGTCAAGTAAGCAGATCCGCCACCCAATGCTGCCATGTTATTGGTTTTGGTCAACTCCTTGTAGATTGGATCGATTTTCGAAGAGATGTGGTTGAACGCGTTGATGAAAAGATCATACCTCTTGTTCTTGATATCTTGGAAGCTCTTGACGAGCTTGGACTCGTCTGATCTCTTGAGTGCGAGTTCCTTGTCCAGCTCATTCAGTTTCTTCTCCACTTCAGCCAGCCTTTCAATTGCCTTGACGTTTGGCGACAACATTGTTAACTCTTTGGAAATCTCAGCTATCTTTTCCTCGAATTCTTTCGATATGAGTTCGTTGTTGTTTTGCTTGTACCGTTGTGACAAGCCAGAATAATCAAGCTTGATGCGTGCAATGATACTATTCACCTTGTCATTCTTGTTTGGTATTGAGGCACTGCTGTCGTTCTCGCTGTGATGGCCGGTTTCATTAGTGATTGGTACAGAATCTAGATCAAATTCTGACTCTTCGTCCATTGGTAGGTCAATGCTTTCAATCTTACAGTTTTTCAAAGTTGTTAGCTTCTCTACCATGAACCTTTCCTGGTCCTGCTTCAAAATATCAATCTTCTTCACTGTATCCTCCAATTGGGAATTTAGCTCCTCTAGCTCCTCTTCGATCTTCTTTGCTTCTGAAAAAACTGAGAGTTGCTCTCTGTCTTTCTCCTTGTACTCATCCATACTAATCTCCAATTCACTCTCCAGATGATCAATCTGGGCTTTGATTAGCTCAATATCCTTGCAAATTTGGTTGAAACCAGCCTCATTCTTATTGACCTCACTTTTGATCTTTTCAATACGATTGAAAGTTTCTTCGGCTCTCTCCTTCTCAAACTCAAGCTTTTTGGTTAACTTCAGAATCTCGTTGGTGTACTGTTGCAACTCCCGTGATTGTTCACGTAATTTGTCGCCGTTAGAGATCTCATACTCCTTCACATTTTTGAATCCAAGCCTTGAACAGAATGGTTGAAAGATATTCTTCTGAAGGCTGGAGACTATTTCCTCTTGTCTGGAAATAGACTCTAGAATTCTGGTAAGCTTTTCCTTTTCAATCTTGTGCTTCTTCAAGTTATCATCGTTCACTGTCAGATACTTGATTTCGGCATCATTTGAAGAGATTTGGTTTTCGAGCTCAGACCTTTGTCTTCTAGCTGAAGAGATTTCAGATTCAAGGTTCATAATCTCATTCTCAATGTTCTTAATTGTCATTGAATCTGGTCTATTGGCCTGCAATTCATTCAGCTGAAGGTTCAGTTCGTCACTGAGCTTAGTCAGTCTAGCAACGTCTGATTTGTTCCATCTTCTTCCTTGATTTTTTGATCGACCACCAGTCATTAAACCAGCCTTATGAATCAAAGAGCCATCCAACGTTACAGCCTTCACGTCGATCCCCATGTTCCATCTGACATCTTTTGCGACTTGAATGTTGTCACAGACGATGGAATTTCCACATGAGTACAGGATTGCTTTTTCCAAATGAGCTTCATAATCTGCAATGTCAATAGTTGGTCTAATTCCAGGGTCTAAATGGCGGAGTCTTGAATCTATCTGTTTGACATCTATGCTGTCCAAAGGAATAAAAGTGGCTACACCGCTTCTTTGCTCCTTTAAGTAATTGATACACTGGTGTGCTACAGTTGAGCTCTCCACAATTATTGAATCGAAATTCTTACCAAGGATGGTAGAAAGGGCGACCTCGTACTTCTTTTGCTTTGGTTTGCAGACATCAGAAACCAGACCAATTACCCCTGGAAACAATCGTTTCAAAGCACTCACATTCTCCCTCAGCTTCCTCTCTCTGTTGGTTTCTCTTTGATTGGCATTCAAATCATCAAGACCAACCAACACTTCTTTCAGCTTTGAGCTAATTTCAAACTCTTTGCTCAAGAAATCTTCCACTTCTTTGTTGAGTTCTTTAACTTGGAGTCTTTTGCTATTAGATGATTCGTTCAGCTGGTTCAGCTCAGATGAAATGGAACTCAACTGAGCTTTGAGCTCCTGTTGTTGGTGCTCCAGTTCTTGCACTCTTTCTCTGGATGACGTGTTGAGAAACTCCAAGTTGTTCAGAGTTGCTTGGGTTTCGACTTTAGAACTTATTAGCAACCTTAACTTTTCATCTTCAGCCAAGCAATCTTTGTCGCTCAAGAACGCTTGTTTCAAAGACTCATACTCTAGTTGATCTTCCATTGAAATGTCCTTCACATTGTGGATCTTTTTGAGTTCTGCTTCTGCGTTAGCCTTGGTCTTTTGCACAACTTTTATTTGTCTTTCAATAGTCTTGATGGATTCTTGCTGCCTCTCATAATCAGCACTCAAATCTTTGATTCTCTTTTTCAAGCTTGTCACTTTTTTAGAGGTCACATCTCTCTTAGCATTCATTGGTAGCAAATCTTGGTTTTTGATTTTGATCTCGGCGTTCTTATTATCGATAAGTTTCTGTGCTTTGTTGAGCTTCAAGAGCTCTTTGGCATGTTTAGTCTTGTACGTTTTGAAGCTGGAATCCTTTACGCTGATCTCCTTTTTCAGCTTAATCAGATCTTTCTGTGTGACATCGAGCATTTCATGAATGTCATTACTCTTCGTATCAATGTGGTAAAGTTTCCATAAAGTGAACATCTGATCCATACTGTGTTTTTCACCAAGCTTCTTCTTGAAAAGCTCGGCCTCTTGTCTCTGCTCTTTATACTGTTTGAACTCACCCATAAAAGCCCTTCTTCTGGACAGAAGCTGTGCTGTCTCCTCCTTGGCACGGTCTTGTTCGTCTTTCATCTTATCATAATCTTTTGAGAACTCAATAGAACCGCTCACTGTCTCTAAGAGCTTACTCAGATCAGAGGATGACTGTGAAGCAATCTGCTCCACATCACCCTGAAAAACCAGAAAGTTCCTAGCTTTGATCAGAATATTTTCCTTCTTCAAAACCTTGCTGTACTCAGCTGCTGAGATGACCTTGTTGTTGATCCTATACTCGCTGTGTCCTGACGAGCTGATGGTTCTCATCAGGCGGAGAATCTCCCCGTCACTCTTTTCGTACAGGGCCATGACATAAGCCTTGTCAGGATCGCTGGTGGCGTTTTCCTTATCAGATTCTTCATCATGCTGAGATATCCTCCCTCTATAAATCAAGTCTCTCAACTGGTTGGATCTAAGACTGTTTGACTGGACACCAAGCACAAACGAAATCGCATCCATCATGTTAGATTTCCCTGATCCATTAGGCCCTATGATACTGGTGAAGTTGGCTGTTCCAAACCCTATAGAGGCAGTTCCCCTATAGGACTTGAAATTGTGCAACTCCAATCCAACTAGCCTTCCCATTGTCTGGTCTACACAAAACACCCTCTTGAGGTATCCAATTCGATTCCCTGAGCTCTCACGCAGACTCTCCACTTCTTTCTTTGTCTTTCTGTGTGAGCGCACCACGCGTTCTTTACTTTTAAAATTCGATTTTTTTGGCTTTTGGTGGCGTTTTCGCGTTTGTATTTGGTTACCCTGTCTGAATTCCACTTCTACTTACCCTGCCAGCAGAACTCATCATACTCATACTCATACTGTATAGTGATGTGGATCGACGTGAATCACCATCCTTGTATAGCTGGATGTGTTTACTAGTGTCTCTACATTATCACAGTGAAGCCGGATCTACCTTCTTCCTTACAGCGATCCAATCGACATTGTTGGGCCATGACTCTCTATGACTACTATATAAAGGCGAGTAGTGTGTACTGTTTGCAGACTCAGCTTTCAGTGCGCGTGCTCCCATGACACTCCTCCTTTGAAAGGTGTCCCTTCTGTCTACCTCCGCCGTCTACTACTTTGTTCTACTATCATCTGGCCTCTCCAATGGTGATAGTATGCCTTGACCAGTTGAAACTTATATAATGCTTAGCTAAGCACATATGACATTGTTTGAATAGGTTACCCTGTGTGGATCATGACACACATTCGCCCGCCAACAGCAATCCACTCATGATCAAGCATTAACATGTTGAGAGCGTTCGAGCCCTAACTCAGGCCTGGGAAGTACGAGTGTTACCGTCCAGGAAACCACCGTTGCTGCGCAAACGCTCTCCAGAGCACTCACCCTAGCACCATTTCTGGTGTGTTTAATCTTTTGCAAATGACCCTTTTCGCATCCTTTGGTCGTGCAGCTGCTCACCAGACCCAGATTACAATACCTCTCCTCCCTCCTCGATAAAACGATATCTGAAGAGAAGAGACATTGGCTATCGCTTTTCCTTTCCACCAAGGATTCTGAGATCAGAACTACTGCTAAGTGGTACTGATGAGCAACCTGGACTTACTGCAGCAGAAACTGACACCTGTGGGAATCAAAGCGACGGATTCGGTATTCCTCATGTATACATGGGTAGTACCAGTGAAGTTCAAGGCTTACCCAATCGAGACTGTGGGTTGTCAAGACAAAGGTCCCCTTCTTGGGTGAGATGATGGCAGTGATTCTGCATGCTCGCAGACTGGTTGATACAATGCTTTGAGAACACTGATATCTTGAATGCATTGTAAATGTTTATTGGAGTAGAGCGAATGAGTAAGAGTGATCGCTTTTTTACTCATGTATGAAAGATATTACGTCTATATCGTTATCAAGATTAATCGTTATCTATTCCTATAACACATACCTACCAAGTGAATGATACCATTCATACTATTCATGATTTACGAGGTCTTGAGCTCTCAGAGACACAAGGTCTGGTTTAAACTCTCGACACAGATAACGGACTGGTTACAGGTCAATAGGAATATTGTTCTATTGTTATCGCACTTGTGAAATTCAACGTTGTTGAATGAGACAAAACAATAGAATTCCTCTCCATATATGAGATTATATGACATATAAGTGTGCCACGCTTAGTCAATCCTCACTCTCTCTTTGCGCACCAAGCAAGTTATCTAGCTCATAGCCAGTATTGTCAATCCTTTGATATTGCCTGTTGTTTCTCGGTGAATTTTTTACCTTGAACTTCACTATCAACCAATTCAAGATCTTGTAGCTCAGAAAGATGCCTAAAGTGGACACCAGAACAGAAAGAGTGTGTCTAATGACTTCAGACGTATCGTCCACATCAAGAGATCTAATCGAGACAACAATATTTGTGGCCAGCAAGAAATCAATAATAACAAATAGAACGAAAGTAAGCGCTACTATCATCAAAGAACCTGATAGAGGCGGCTTACGGTCCTTGTAGTGCGCAAATGGAGGTCCAAAAATCCTTTCCAGAGTAGTTGTTCTATCCCTTCTCTGCACTTGCTCTGATGAGGATGCTGATGAGGACGCCATCCCTGTAACTGCTATCTACCGTCTAACTGCTCTAAACCCTCTAGACTTCTGTTCAATGAAGAAGTACTTGTGCAACTCCTCTATATCCTTTACCTTCTCCTTCGTTTTTTTCTTCATGAATTTCTATTATTTTTTATAGTTTTCAATACTGGGGTGATTTTCACCCCTGCTCCACTGACTATTTTGATAAAAAAAAAATAAGCTTTTTTGGTGCCTGGCGCCAACCCGTTTTCGTTTCTTTTTTTCTTGGTAAAAAACGTCAAAAGCAGCCGCCGTTCACCAACCGTCGGACCTTTGCGTAAAAGTCAGAAACGTTGAAGAAAATAGAAAACAATATGTAACGGTCCGTTTATGCAGGACAGATATATACAAAAGTGCTTGATTCAAATTTTAACATAGGTCGGTAAGTGTCGCAAAACCTCTCTACCGCTACAACCTGAAATAAAAGAGAAAAATTGTTAATCCACTCTAAATACATCCCTGTAAGACACTATTATCTAGTTTTAGAGAAATCTAACATCTCGATGTAACTATTACCATTCCTTTCTACTGCAACAATGCACCTTGCGTGGTTAAACTTCGCAGACCAAATTTGACTACAATCGCTCAACAAGTTGGACCTAATAAGTCTTCCTCTTTGCCTCAAGTCATAGACATTGAACTGCTTTTCACTTCCACTGACTAAGAAGTTAGGAGTTGCGTGGAAAGAGGTGATAGCAATGTGGTTGTCGTGATGAAGTACGAATTCACTCTTATAGTTTTGCGGATCCCAGCCTCTCACCGTCCCATCAGCTCCTGCACTGACCAAAAACTTGGATGATAGACCCAACAGGCCAACGAGCGATTTATGTACATCTAGTTGGTGTATACAAACACCCATGTCGAGATCCCATATTCTAATAGTGGTGTCCAGGGACGCTGAAATGCATCTATTCCTCTCCGCATCGAAAACCGCTGAATAGATTCGGTCTGTATGGCCTGTTAGAATGAATTTAGTTTGTTTTGTTTTCATGTCCCATACTCTCAAAGTGTTGTCATATGAGGCTGAAACTAAAACATTACCTTTGCCACAAACTGCTCTGACACTTGCGGTATGGCCTCGAAGAACACACACAAAATACGGATTCTCCTCTGCGTCTTCATCAAAGTTGGAGCCATCATCATGCTCGTCTGGAAGTTTCCAAATGCATAATGTGCTATCTCTCGAGCCTGTGACGATGAACTTCTCTCCTGTATCGTCGTCTTCCATAATCTCCATGCATCTTATTGTGGATGTGTGTCCTTTGAAGACATGTGTGCATTTCCCTGTCTTTATATTCCAAACTCTAACAGTTCTATCGGTAGATCCACTGATTATTTGATTACCGACATATTTGAGTGCCCAAACTCCTCCTTCATGTCCTTTCAACTCAGATGAAAGTTCACAGGTTTCAGGGTTGAAGATATTGATTATTCTATCATCACCTCCGGTAATGATTTTTTCTTCATCAAACAACAAACAAGTAACAACGCTGTTCCCATGCGCAGCAGTAGAAAATCTTCTAGGTTCAAAAGATGGATCAAGCCAATTCTGATACTGCTTGAACCTCTTGATGTACAAGTTTTGGTAAATTCCATCACTGTGAATTGCTTCAAAGGTACGGTCAAGTTGAGCCAGTTCACCAGTAGCCAAAAAGTCGTCCTTGATCAGCAGATTTCTCCAAAAAGCTCCATTTATCATCTTATTCCAGCCTTTTGATACAAGCAGAACGTTATTCAAGGATTTATAGTCCAGCTCTCCTAGAATTTTGAAAGCAACTTCTGTGGGTAAGTTGATCAAAAAGTCTCTTGTGAGAGATTTGTTGATAGTTCCTACCAAATCGCTTAATGTTGATCTGTCAGTACTTTGAATGAGCTTAAAAAGTAAGTTTTTTGTAGCAGAGGGTGGTAAGGTTGATGTTATTAGATTCTCCATAAGGCTCAAGACTTTTGAGGTTCCATGGTTGTCGTAAGCCCCAGCAGAAGAGTGTGACATATCTCTCATTTCTTCATCCTGGTCCTCATCCTCAACATGAAGGTGGTGTTTAGGGGAGGCGGAAGGAGAAGGAAGTGGGAGCTCACCAGGGATGCTCTCAAATGACAGGGAGATCTCATCACAGGGTGGAGTTGCTACACCAACCGAGCTGATGATATTTGTGAGAAGCGCTGGTGGATTTTGCACTGAGGCGCCATTTCCTCCAAAAGAGATCGAAGTATTAAGTTGCTGTTGTTGTTGCTGCTGCTGCTGCTGCTGATGATGAGTGCTGAATTTGTAGGTATCTGGGTACTCCCAGTCTTCGACAGTTCTGCTGCTGTATAGGTTCGGTGAGGACATGCTGAAATCAGACAAGCCAGTCTTGTTGGCTTCGTCTTTGGTAGTCACACGTCTCTTGGAGTCAGTGACGTGTATCGCTCCCCCCTGGTTTTCCTGTTCCTCAGCAGTGCGTTTTCTGCTGTTGCTATTGTTATTGCTGGCGGCGATACTGTTGTTCACTCCATTCGGATCGAGATCGAATAGGCAGGCTAGATTCTTCTGCAAGTCGTTCAGGCGCACGCCCTCGCCTCGAAGCACGCATGACAGCGGCGTCTCTGCGTTCAAGAGCGGGAACACAGGCGGGTTACTCATGTGCAGCAAGCCCACCACCAAGAACTGACTACCCGACTGGCTGAACCGATGCGTGTGCGTGTGTGCTATCAAAGAAGTGGATGTATGAGTTGGCAGCGACGGCCTGGCTGTCTGTATCTCTCCACCTTGGCACCCGTCTGTTCTGGTGCTTCCTGTCTATGTGCCGCCGATGTCCGGCTTGCGCTTCGTTGCTACTGTGTGTTCTTCTTGCGTGTGCTGTTCGAGTGTGTGTATTATTGTTGTTGGTGTGGTGTGTGGTGCCCGTGTTATTTTCACTACGTCAAATCTCAAAACACAAATTAGGCAGGAGGGAGAAAACGAGCCGAGATTCGAAAGAAGAGAAGAGAAAGCTCGCGCGCGACGGCAGCAGCGGCAGCAGCGGCAGGAGCGTGGGCTGTGAAGGGTCTGTGAGCGGAGGGCCTGCGCTCGCTGCTGTGCGAGAGCTACGTGGCATAGGAGGACGAGTTTACGGTGGCTGTTTCCAATCATATGGAACTGGTGTCGTGGCGGGTTGTGTCGTGTCCCGGCGCGCGGGTTTGTGGTGTGAAGAGTGCGAGAAAAAAAGAATAAGCGGGAGAAGAAGTGCTCGCACATAGCCAGCGAGCACACAGCGGCAATATGGAACGCATGGTACTGAGGTCTCAGCTCGCACCGCGCTGGCTCTACAGGTGCAACACGCGTCGCCTCTACAGCAAACTCTACGGGGCAGCAGTGGCGTCCTCGGCTTCCCAGTTCAATGCGCAGTTGCTCAGCAGGGACATCCCCACGGTGGAGCTGGCGTACGACGTGTACGACTCCAACTCGTCTACTGCGAACCCGCTGGCGCCTGTGGTGATTCTGCACGGGCTGTTCGGGAGCCGATCTAACAACAGGACAATTGCGAAGCTGCTCAACGAGAAGCTTGAGAGGGATGTGTACTGTCTAGACCTGAGAAACCACGGGGACTCGCCGCATAGTGAGCGCCACGACTATCCGGCGCTGGCGGCAGACGTGGAGAGCTTTGTCACCAGCAAAGGGCTCGGACAGTGCATAGTCGTTGGCCACTCGATGGGCGCCAAAACCGCAATGGCCATGGCGTTGAGGAGAGGCGACTTGGTAGAGCAGCTGATCTCAGTAGATAATGCGCCTGTCAGTTTGCAGCCGAGCGCATCTTTTGTCAAATACGTCTCAACGATGCAGCAGATAGTCAATAACAGTGAGATCAAGTCGAACAGAGAGGCGGACAAATACTTTGCCAGCATCGAAAGCGACGTCAGCGTGAGACAGTTTCTCCTGCAAAACATCAAGAGGGACAAAGCCACCAATGTCATGAAAAGCAGAGTGCCCCTGGACATTATGAAAGACGTTCTTGTCAAAGGCAATGTCGCAGCTTGGCCCTTCACATCGGACTTGAACAGATGGGCGGGGCCTGCTCTATTCGTCAGAGGCACAAAGTCTACGTACGTGCCCGATGAGTATTTACCCGAGATTGGTAAATTTTTCCCCAGCTTCGACGTCAAGGATGTCGAGGCAGGGCACTGGGTGATTGCCGAAAAACCGCAGGAGACACTAGATATCATTGTTGATTTTGTACAGAGGAACGAAGATGTGTAGAGATGAGAGACGCCACATCACTCTGTGGTGCCATGCGCTTTGGCAGGCGTGCTGAGCAACCCTAACCACGGGTAAAATATAGTAAAGTGTCAATTCAGGGCACCACTACTGTAGCCTCCACATCTTTGATTTACTTTCTCTTCTCACAGCGTAGTTTATTTTTTATTCGATCTAGATCTCCTAGTTTATTCTGTCCATGTTTGGGGGTAGCTGTACAGATATGCAGGATTATGTAGTATTCCTCAAAGTTTAAACTGCTTGGAGACATTGTTGCATCTGTGTTGGTTGTTCTGTTCAACAAAACGAACTTTCACTAAGAAGAAGGCTGGCCACAGGAACGCTATCGTTATCAATGAAGGATACCTGTTATCTACATAGTTCAGTAGGGAGATAGTGGCGGTGGATGTTCTGGTAATTTGGTGTTCGTGTTCGTATGCGATTGGGTGCGGGAAGCGGGAAGAGAAGATGCGAAGGGAAGGAGAACACCAGCTGCTCTCCATCTGTATCTATGTAAACAACAACGTGTGAGCTTCATCCTGGCAGCCGCCAGCCGACTCTAAGGCAAAAGAAAAGTAGAGTGTCTCTACACTGTCGAAGGATTGTGAATTACAGCCACGGGATGTATGGGATGTAAACAAACAGCCTCAGCTCATTGGCAAAACACAAAACACATGCATCTCCCCAAAACGAGCGAGATAAAAACAAAAACAAAAACGCAACAGACAACCAACCTCCTGCCTGACCTACCCTGACTTGCCAAAAAGCAGGTCGCATGTCGCAGGGTCGCAGGTCAGTGGTGTCTGAAACCTAACATCCTGCTCCTATCCTATCTATTGAGAGAAAATAAAGGGACGAGGCACATGCACAATTCGGAGACCAAAGGATTGTCCCCCTATTTTTGACCTAGATCATAAGTTAGCCCCTAGATGCTTTTTACCTAAAATGTGCGAATGACCCTTTGTCCCCTAAACTGGCATGAACGATCACAAAAACTTGCATCGAGTTACCGATACCTGCATGAAGTTGTAGAAGCAACCACTGGTCTGCGACAAGCACAAATCGAAGCAGAAAAACAAGGGAGCGAAAAAAGAAAGCTGGAGAGGTTGGTTGATCGATCGATCTGCTACACTAAACTGAGATGAAACTTAAAGTTTGTTTTTAAGTGGAGAGAAGTTTGAAGCCTGCATGCCGCTTGCACAGGGCTGCGACGAGGGAGCCTCTAGAAGGGGAGAGCAGGAGCCAGGGCCATGCCCATGCCCCCAACCCCAGCAAGGAACAAAAACGAACGCATTGGACACTACCAAATATAAGTTGTCAAAACCCACTACTGTTTTTCTTGAAAAGTTTTAATGTACCACTATGCAACACAATTAAGTGGGAGTTAGCTCCCAACTATGGCATGGCGAATGTCCCCTTCCCTTCGTGCAGCATACGTTTTTCCTCTCTTTCAGTTTCCTTTCTCTCTTTTTCTTTCTTTTTTTTTAGCTGCACCCACACATGTTTACGAAAAGAGACCCCAATCCGGTAATAGCTTGAGACAAGAGTGCGGGAGACGAGGCGAAGCGAAACGAAGCGAAAACAACAAAACCTCAAGATCACAGAAAATAAAGTTATCCTTTCACTCAGCAAACTAACTCTTCGCAAGCATATTGAATGAAGGCGGACAGTGTGAAAGTATTCGCTAGATGACTACAGTATTTTTTTGGCTTTATTATATTATCTAATATTTTTTATTTTTGTGTTATTGTTCCATCAAGATAAGGGTAGCAGTTGTACACACCCTTTGAAGTTGTGAATGATCAGGCTCTGACTGAAAACAGAACAGAAGAAAACAAAAGAAATGTGGAAGAAGGAAACACTAAAAGGGAAAATCTCAAATCTGAAAGCTTAAAAGCTGTAAGCAAGCTGAAAGCTAGATTTTAGCACCAAACCTAAAACCCTAAATGCGACCTCCCAAATCTCTTATCCCTCTCGTATCATCCCTCCCTCACGGAGAGGGCGGCACCTGTCTGTGGGCGGCTAGACCAACAGCCCCCATCACTCCCACACCTTCTGCCCGAGCGACACATGTGTTCTTGCTGCTCACCGCCCCTGCCTCCATTGTAAATAAACCATGCCATGTACTGAGCACTCTGAACCACTTCTAGGTCCAAGACTTGGTTGAATCAAAAGTCTTGCAGAAAACAGGGTGGAAGTGCATCCCCAAAACCTTGAGACTTCTACAAGCAAGTAGAGATGGCAGTAGGCTGCGGCGCATTTATGCAAATCTCGGAACATTATGCATGTGTGCGTACAATGTATATACGGGATTTTTTGTCCCAAAATGCTTAGGGTAATATGACTTAGCAAAGTATAATTGGATACGAGCTGCCATCCTTTTGAAATTTATTTTTATAGTCAAGTTTTCTGGTTTTTTCTCTTTCTTTTATTTTATTCTTTTATTTTATTCTTTCAATACTCTCTGTACTTATTTATTTTTACTAGTCTATATCCTTCACCGTCTTTATTATTTGTTACTTACAGTGAGTGTGTGAGTGAGTGAGTGAGTGAGTGAGTGGGTTCCTGATTGGAGTTAGACCTCATCAAACACAGTGGCCAGGAAAGATTGATCAAGAGCTAGCAAGGGCTTTTTCCTGAAAAAATAAATAAAAAAGGCAAGAACAACAACAAGAACAACTAGAACAACAACAACAACAAGAGCAACAACATTACCGCCAATTATCAACGTTTATTTTTTCGTTTTCCATCTTCCTTTCACTTTACCCGTGTTGCATTCCTCATAGCGTGGAGTGGAACACTTATTTCTTGGTTGATTCAAGAGCTCACTATTTGCGGTGGCCGTAGCGAGGACCATTGTTGTGGAGAATAAACAACAGAGAAACTTCACCAGACTGTGTCTAGCGTTTTTCATTTCCTTCTTTTAAATCGGTTTTCGCTCTTCTTCAAGGGAAGGAACCAGGACAAAGCAGTGTTTCTTGCTGATCAAGAGGTTCATCACACACAAGTGGGAAGTCTCCTCAAAACATAGAAGTCGAAGGTGTCTTTCTCTTGCTTACCAGGACCTTATAGCGAAACCAAAAAAAAGGGACAGCAACAAATCAGAGTGCAGTGCAGTCAGTTACACCTCGTTGGGTAAATATATGATTCCTTCTGTCACTAGCGATAGACCTGAGGATTCTTTGAACAGTTACCTGCTCCCACCACCAGTACAACCAAGCTCAACTACCCAGCAATCGCACAGTTTAAAGCATCAAAGCAGTGCTAGTAGTTCACTTTCTGGAAAGCAGTTACCTTCACTTCAATCCCGTGGCGGAGCAGCAGCAACGACAACAAAGGCAACAACAACAACATCGTCGTCATCATCAACAGCACCAACACCAGGTGGAACAAATAGCAACAACATGGCGCTCTCTGATCCATCTTTGCAGTCGGGGACGATCAATCATAGACTATCGTACCCTTCAAACGACGTAAGTCATCCTCGTAATATTTCCCAGATGGACATCCCACTCCAGTTTCCATCCAACGCAATATACTTCAATACCCCAAACTATACCAGCCATGATCCTCAATATCCAAATCCAAACTATCAGCCGATGACTACACATCATCTTCATAACTCTGCTACTGCAGCCAATCTTCAAAATAGGCAGGTCCTTCCTCAACTGAACTTCCCAACCAATAATGGAAACAGTGGTAACAATACAGGTACTGTTTCAGCAAGTTCATCGTTCTCTGCACCTGGAACTGCTGGACAATCAGTGACATCTGCACCATCATCGTATTTCCTTGGATACCATCCATCGCAAGGTGAGCAACAACCACAGCAGCCATCTCCATCTTTGCATACCAACAGATCACATTCCTATGGCGGGGATATGTACTACCCAGGTAGCCGTTTACATCACATCAACTATGGACAAGATATGCATGCAAACTACCTATTACAACAGCAACAACAACAACAACAACAACAACAGCAACAGCAGCAGCAGCAACAGCAACAGCAACATCAACAGCAGCAGCAACAACAGCACCAGGAACTTGAGCACCAGAAACAGCACCAACAGCAAAAGCAGCAACAGCATGCCTCCAACGCTGATTTCCAGACCAACCCAATGCCGGACCACAAACCAGAAACCTTCACAGAAGAAGACGTACGTGTCTTGAAGTCCCTGTTGTTCAATGGCGAACGTGTGAAGTGGAGATATATATCTTCCAAACTCTCGTCTGTGAGTGGCAGAAGAGCAACAGCTACCGCATGCTCCAAGAGAACTAGGGAGCTGTTCAAGCTACCAAGCGAGAAGAACTCAGGATCTCTGGGGACGAGTTTGCCGTATGTCATACACGACTCCTGGGATCAGATTATCGAAGATTATCCTTGAACAATTATTCATATTCGACAAACATTATGATACTAAAATATAATAATAAATAAATAAAACAAAATGTAAATAGAAGAAACTGTACAACATAAACATACATATGCAAAACAAACACAACCAACCACACAACAATCACGGACGGCGGAACGAAATCCGGTCGTTGTCAGTACCGGCACGTGACACTACGTACACCAGTCTAGTCCAGACTTTGTAAAAACCTAGTCCCGATAAAAAAACTTCCGTTTTGGGAAGTTTTAATCAACCTCGGAACGCGTACACATTTCTCTCTACAGCTTACTTCCCCTTTAGGCTTAATTAACTGCATAACCAGCCACTTTTGAAAATAAACTTTTGATTTCACAAACGACACTGCCAAATCAATTATTAGTTAAAACATATAACCACAAAATTCTGCTTTCCCATCTTAGGAAATTTTTTTTTCACACAACTACTCAACATTGTCTGACGTGGTTGATCCCCTTTGACAACTTACGTCTTCTGTTTCTCTTCTGTTCCTCTTGTCACCAGTCTGCTACTGTTTTTTCCCATTTTGCTTTTCTGGCTACACCAATATTGTTCTAGCTACCCCCTGACTTATCTATCCCTCCCACTACCGTTTGTGTTCTGTTCATATTTTAGTGCTGCCGGCTCAGTCTCTTTATGAACCCCTATTCGTTGCTGTATTGAATCGGGAACTCAAGAAACTTATACATAGTAGACACACAATGAACCCCATCACACCACCACGCTCCAGAAGAGGAGGAAGCAGTGGCAACAGCAACGGGCCAACTGCACAGCCGAGAGGGCTCTTCACGCCAAAGACACCGTTTGGCAAAAAGCTTGACAAGTCGAATCACCCATCATCGTCATCCCCCGAAGTGCTCAATAAAAATGGTGCCACGCTCAGTATAATATCACCGGGACTCACACCCCGTCATGGCCACAACTCCAAAAAGCTGGGTGCTGCTTTTGCAGTATCGACTAATCCATTATCATCATTAGCATCATCGTCATCATCATCATCATCTGCAGTATCATTAACAACAACTTCTTTCTCTTCCAGATCGCTCTTTCCGCCAACTCCATCAACTGTAGGGAGTGGTCGTAAAAAAGTCACAAATGGGTTCCATTCTGTGTTACCATCAATGGTCTCACAAGCCAGCTGCTCTCCCTCAAAAAAGAAGTACTGCAGTCCTCAAGATTCAAAAGAGGAGGAAAGACTATCTCCCATTCCGCTACCCACTAAAAGAAGACTTCTATTTGATGATTCAGATGAAGCGGAGTCAGACTCACACCTTTTGACAGATGATTACCATCAGGTGACAGGAGAGGTCGTTGTGCCATCAACACCCTCCAAAAATCTGATAAGTGACAAATTGATCAATGAGTGGAACCAGGAAAAGTATCCGGAGGAGCAGGAGGCTGATGAAGAGGCTTTTATCAGAAAGGGATCGCTGGTTAATCCTTTTGTTACCCCGTCGCTTGGAGCCGATACCACTGGAGCCTTCAAACTCCACAAGAACAACAAGGTGAATCACAACCCCGACGAATTGATTCTCATCAACAAAAAGGGAGAAAGAATCGTAAAACATCTTGATTCCTCAGAGTATCAACCTAGAAACCTGTTGGAGGACCTGCAAATGGTGGGATCTTCTACAGCTGCCAACACAAAACCGTTCATTGTTTATAATGATGGTAACAGACACAATAAATAAACATTAATATTATCTACTGTGGGGACCACGTATGCACTTGCATCGCACTGTTGACAAACACATGCATATACTATGGCAAGCAATCATTTATAGTTGATGCATGTTAAAATGTACCTTCAATTCTTACGAGACCGTAGCATCTTTATCTGAAATTTTCTCTTCTTGGCTATTTGCTGTCTGTAGAGACTGTCCTGATGCCTTTCTTGTGCCTTGTTTAACAGCTTCTTCCAGCTTCTTTTGCAAAGAGGTATCTCTACTCTTCAATATACTTTGATGGCGACTTGGAACTTCATTGGATCTTGTGTAGGGCAAGGAAGAGGAGGAACTAACACCACTACTCTTCAACGCTTTGAATATTTCCGACTTGTTGCTCAACAGATCTTTCAAGAATCTGTATGGAAACATATCATTGATGTTCAGATTATTGGAGGTACTGGGCCTCAAAACACAGTTGGAGAATTCTTGACTGATTCCATTAAGGAAGTTCTTCCAAATTACAGAATTATCTTTGTTTCCTTCTTTCAAGATGGAGATGAGCCTCTGAAAATGTGTTGCGAGTGCCTGCAATGTGGCAATGTTCGGTCTATTTAGTTCTTTCAGGACGTTAATTATGCCATTGACACGGCTCTTCTCATCGTTGTCTGATGTGAACTGGTTATAGATAGACTTGATAAGGTCATAGACTTCACTTGGAACAAGGGAGTCAGGCAGCTCAAGTAGATACAATTTTAATACACTGGTAACAACCTCGGGAGGATAGTTTGATAAAACATCATCACTGATAGTTCTTGTAGTTTCAATCTCCCTTCTGAGCTGATGCGTACTTTGTAACTTCACTGGAATGAGCCAAATCTTGGTTCTCACTTCATCGTTAGGCAAGTCAGGGTAGACACTGTCCATATACGAGAGAATGGATGAAACAATCAATGGGACTGTCTTCTGATCAGTTTTGCAATGGAATTCCAGATCCACACCAAATATCTGATCTTTGAAACTGTCGTAATAGTTGTCATACAGCACAACTCTAGGTGCAAATGATCCTGTCCGATAGCTCTGTAGAAAAAAGGAGAGATCCTTATCTGGGTGAATTGATTCCTCATATACTAAAATCTTATCAATCGTGGATTTTATTGCTGTGATATTATTGGAAATGGAGGCACTGAAGTCCAGTATTACTTTCTTCAAAGCCTTGAGGCGATCAAGTTCACACTTCTCCATAAAGGATAGATGATCCAATATCAACTCTTCCAAATCACACTTGATTTTATCCAGTTTCTTCACTTCTAATAAGTATGAGGCATCTAATTTCTCAATATCATCGTGAACTTTCTTGATAGTTGGTTCCTCAAATTGAGATTTTAAATCACCCAGATACCTGCTCATGGAAACAGTAGTAGCAGCAGTAGCACTACTGGTTGTGCTTTTGGTGATGGCGCTGGTGGTTGACGGCTCTGAGTTATTCAGGGAATTTAATCTGTCTCCCTCCAGCACTGAACTAGGGTTGGATGACCTCTCTCTCCTACAGCCCCCAATTTCAAAAGCAGGATCTTTCCATTGGTAAGAAAATGACCCGCTATTGACGAACATGACGGAACTTGCACCAAACCCCATCGCAGTATTCACCTTCTTGAGGTAACCATTAGATATCAGATCTTTACCAAAGGTTTCAGCCTTATCAATGCTTGTAATCCCCAGATTCTCTTGCACCCATGAAACAATCGCAGACCCTGTGGAGCAGTTGTTGTAAACACCAATGATGGGGACTTTGATTGAAGTTTGGGGAATCTCTGTCAGCATCTTGTACATGAGGTCTTTCAGACCAATCGGTCCATACTCAGTACCGCACAGCACAACTAGTGGTTCGTACTCCTGCTTTTTCTCTTTGCTTCCACTCTGGTTCTCAGTGGACTTCTCCTGGTCCCGGTCGTTTATGTTCAATTCTTTCAGCACCTCTTCTTCTGAAAGCCCATGCTTCAATGTCTCGTACAAGCGGCATTTGCTGAAGTACTTCTTTTGAACTTTCTCCACAACTCTGTACTTGTTCTTATAGACCTTGAGGCTATCTTTCAAGATCTTTTCTGAGTACTGCACTCTTTGCTTGTGTTCCTCCGACCATTTGGAGAACGGGTCTACAACAAGCTCCTTAATGTTCAACGCGATTTGCAGATGCACTCTACCTTCATTACTCATCTCCTGCGTCACACCTTTGAAGGCATTCTTCAAGCTTGCCCCATCATCCCGATCAAAACCGTGTTTATTTGGCGGGTGGAGATCAGGAAGGATCAGCAGCTTGCGCCCGTGATCTTCCTCGTGCTGCATTCTAGACGTGAACAACTCAATGAACTCTTCATTCTCGACACATCCCTGGTTCAGCTTCTCAAAAAGTACTTCAATCCCTGGTGGTGTTGAATTATTGTTAGCACCTACAGAACACAAGACACGAGAACAAGCCTAATTGCGAATAAACTCACCTGTCGAGAAGTCGGATGTCCAGAAACTATCTGCAAACGATGTCATACTCTACACTGAACGACTGCCTCTCACCACTCTTTACAGCGACCAACCACTGGTCTATAAGGTGATGTGATGGTTTAATTTTGCACTGAAACAATCATATCACGTGAGAGCATCGGCTGCTACATGGCGGGGTTGTTATGTAAGAGACGTATATATATATACATAGGTGTACTATTTCTGTTGTTGATTCAAAAATGATAGCAATTGGCTTAGCTGCTCATTACTTTGAGCAGCAGGGGCAGGGGCAGGGGCCGGAACAGGGGGTTGCTGTTGCTGGAGTGGTGCAGCGGCAGCAGCACCACCGTTATTGTTGGCACCAAATAGATTCGACAAGACATTACTCTTACCACCTTGCATGAAGCTAGGTAGTGGGTTGCCACCCAACGGATCAGTATACATGTCGTCAGGCTCGCCGGGTTTAGTAGATCTTGGACCGTTACGGGAGCCATCAGTAGGCATCTTCTGGGAGATGGCCTTGGATGACACTCCTTCTCCAATCTCAATATCAGGCTCCTCCATGACTAAACCTGGAACCAGCTGTTGCTCCCTTCCAACACCACCCCATTGGGCTTCGTTGATCCAACGTTTGTCTGCGTCAGTCAAACGGGCTATTGGAATTATGGACATTCCATGTTGGTAATCGCAACAGTCACGAGGGCCAAAGCCAACACCCCAACGCGTACGCAAACTGTACTGGCCGTTCTTGTTGAAGGATGATACAACCATTTCTGCTTCTTTTCTGGAGTAGACCTTGACAAACGCATGTTTACGCTCAGCATTCAAGATGACAGACTGGACCTCAGCGTAAGGTCTTAATATAGAAGCCAACTCCTCCTGACTCATGTAGGAAGGAACACCACCAATGAACAACGTGCGACTTAAAACTTTGACGGATCCCGCAGGAAGAGACTGGTCAAAAGACACATTACGCTCACGGTAATGAGGTGTCCCTGGTAAGTTGACTTCGCCAATCACATGGCCAGGGGGAGCACGATCTTTGGATACTTGACGGCGTGGAGATCTATCTCTGTCACGACGAGAGAAACCAGACTGTCTGTCACGTAGGCTGTCTCCCCCTTGATTACCGTCTTGTTGTCTAAATCTGTTGAATGCTTCCTGTTGGGATGCAGGTTGAGGCCCACGAGTCCAGTGCTGTTGATCATTATCTTGGGATGGCTGGGTAGGTGGTTGTGGCATAGGTGGGATTTGCCCAGACGATTGCATCGCTTGGAGCATTTGAAAGAGAGCAGCTTGTTGCAAAGATGGATCAGCAGAAGCTAGATTACTCAGGTTTGGTAGGGTAGGAAGTGCTCCAGGTGCAGTACCCTGAGCAACTGGTTGCTGCGCTTGTTGTGCAGGTTGCTCTGAGAAGTTGCTACCTTGAGAAACTGGGAGAGAGTCTGCACCTCCAATAGACGCCAGCTGTTTCAAGAGGTCACTGGCTTGTGAAGCAGCTTGGGCCCCTGCCGCAGCAGTTGTAAGAGATGGTGGTGGTGGGACATTAGGGGTGGTTGAACCCAGCTTGATGCTTGAGATCAAAGCTTGGTCAAACACGCCTGTCTTTCTCCAGATATCTAGTAATTTGAGAATCTTTTCCTTGTGCTCTTCACCTGCCTTATCATGGGCAATTTCAGTGACCTCTTTCAAGCTGCTAGCGAATAGCGCAACAGCCTTCTGCAAGTCCCCGGTGCTATCTTTACCTGTTTTGATGTCCTCGTGAAAACCTCTCGCAATAGAGTCTAGGACATACAGTGCACCCAGCTTGTGGGTAGCAGACGCGCTTTTAATATAGTTTAATACAGCTGGGACGAACTGTGAGTAGAGATCTGGCGATGAGCGGGCAATATCTGTAAGTTGTTTTATCTTCTTACCCGAGATACCATTCTTGGAAACTCGAATTTCCTCAATGGCCCCGTTAAAAGCATCCATATTATATGTATGTCTATAGTAGTAGTAGCGGTGGTGGTAGTAGTCACGGCAGCAGTAGCGGTGGCTGTTTTGTAGTTTTACCTTTGATAGAAGAACCTTGGCCTAACTAAAAAGTTCGTGTGTGAGAATACAATTTTAAAAAATCGTTACTGTAGCGCAGCTGGTTTCTCTCCCTGTGTCTTGCGCTGTAGGTGAGCCTCTTCTTCTCCTCCTCTTGTGGTGCTCTCCTCTCAGATCTATGAAAGAGCAAGTGCAGACCAGTTGAGTATTTCAAGCTCTTGTTGCGTTGTTGTGTTGGTCGCGGCTTTGTTGACAGTTCAAGCAACGACAGCACAGTTTTCTACTCTTACTTTACAATACGTCTGCTGTGCCTACTTTGAAAGCCTATCGTGCCACTTGTTTCAGCTGCACGGTGTTTGTTGGTCCGGCTGTAGTTCTTGTTGTTGTTTCAAGTGAAGTGTGGTGAGTGTGTTGAGTGTGAGCAGTTGAGTTTTTCCTTTGATTCGGGCGTTGCCGCCGCCCAAAAAAGATTTTTCCACAAACCCATTCCGGGTGTCCCGACAGAAAGGGTATGTTCCGAGGGCATGGAATATCCGGGTAAGTTCGCAATCTCTTCTGCGTGTATATACGCAGCTCACTTCATGATGTGTGCAGCGTGCTTGGCCCACAGTTGTACAGGGACGGCAGCGGTGAAGTGGGTAATGGGACATATCTGATGGTCAGCTTCAGCTCTAAGTCACACTACGAGATACTCTGCGTGGACAGATCGGCGCCACTGGCTGCAATCAAATCCGCATACAGAGAAAAACTTCTGAGTACCCATCCGGATAAGGCCAACTACCACCACCACGCCGCAGACGGGCAGCAGAGCGCTAGAGGGCCGGGTGACGTGATTGCGCAGATCAAGGAAGCGTACAGAGTGCTGTCGAACAAAGCGCTGCGCAAAGCGTACGATGATGAGCTAGCGGAAGCTTTCAAGAAGAACGGCATTCTCAGCACAGGCGAGGGCCTTGATGTCTTCACCATTGACGATTTTGAGTGCGAGGAGGACGACGCTGGCGGCAGCAGTAGTGGCTCGTGTGTGTTCAAGAAGAACTGCCCGCGGTGTACGTCCAAAGATGGGTTTGTCCTGCACGAGGAAGATTTAGAAACAAATGGCACAGAAGACGGAATGGGTGGTTATGAAATCGTCTTACAGTGCAGTTTCTGTAGCTTATGGTTGAAGGTCAGGTACTACGACACTGATGAAGCGAATTAACGAATAGTGCGCACACAAGATAAGGCAATGCTGCACAGATAGAAACCCCAATCTAGTACTTATCTATTTACATGTATATATCTATATCTAACTTCAATCTAGAATGGCTGATAGTGCTTGCTCCATGGCATCAAGATCGCACATCAGCGAAATATGTCCCTTATCACTGGGAATTTTTGCATTCACTTGGAAGCCCCTTCCCTCTGGCATCAGCCATTTGTGATTAACCACTCCGTCTCCGGGCCCGTAGTAAAACTGGCCGTACTCCCCATTCTTTATGCTGTTCTCAGAGTCCACCAAGACACCACGCACGGTTGGTACTTGGTTACCGTACACAACAGCTAAAGGAGGGTACTTCTTCTCTGGGTCATATTCTAACTCCATCAGAAATTTTTTGGTTCTTTTCAAAGTTCTCTCCAAGTACTCGGTAGCTTCTTCGAAAGTGGTGGAGAAGCTTGAGTCGCTGCTGATGATGGATTGATGCGACGATTGCGATTGCTGCCCACTTTTCCTCACTTGAGATACTGGAGGAGATAAATTGTACTTGATCCACGTCTCCGGGTCGAAATAATCCAGTTTATAGTGTTCATGTGTTCGTTTGTTCATAAAGCATCTCCCGTTCAGGGGTAAGAAAACAAAGCTTGATCTCATGAAAAAATTCACCTCCGCTGTCAGGATCTTGGAATTCACGAGTACTCGATCCCCGACCCTGATGGGACCCAAGATGTTCGGGCATTCTGCAGGGACACCAACATATACGAGCCCTCTGAATAATGAGGGATCCATCTGCATCGCGTGATGACTTATCAAACCACCCATGGAGTGAGCTATCACAATAGTCCCCTTCCCCACTATTCCTTTCTCGGCCCTTTTTCTCTCTAACTCCTTGAGAAAGTCATACAGCTTTTTCGAATTTATGTCGGACGACAACCTCCAGTCGTAACCAAACGAATGAACGGTAGTCTTCCCGTTGTTAAGCTTAGACATCAACTTCCGGCTTATGTCAATAGGTCCGACATGTGACATTATATCATCTGAAAATATCTCTCTTTGCGCTTTCTCCTCATCCTCATCTGTAGGGCCTATCAGCAAGTCGATTTTTCCAATGTTGAACCCAGCACTGATGGGGATCCAAATACGTTTGTGTGTCTTGGTTTCTCTTAGGATCGATCCTCTATATCCACCCATGATGACAACATCACCATCTATATCCCCCCAGATAGACCCGGACTTGCCCTTTTTGTCCTCAAATGATAGTAAGTTGATGTTGGGGGTGAGTGCGTTTGTCACCGCTCGGAGCCTTGAAGACCCCTTACCTTTAAAGTCTCGAAAATAATACGCCTCCTCCAAGGTGCTAATCGTTTCCTGTCTCTTCAGCTTAGAACCGATCTCATCTTTACTTAAACTAATGTCGAACTCATCCTTTGCATCATTACACCCACTATTGGTACCGAAAATGGGTATTCCTTGTGTAAACGATTTCAAAGACGGCAAATGGGACAGCGGGTTGCCATTTCCTCCGAAGGGCAAACTCAAGTTGAAGATCTTGTGCTCGTTCAGAAACTTTCTCTTCTTCAAGTCCTCCGACGTAACACGAGCCTCAACTGAGTCTAGGGAGTCGACGTCCCCATCAGCTCCGTCGACTATCACTGACCCTCCGATGATCGACTGCGCTGCATCCTCCCCCAGATTCTCCACCTGAGACTCACTATCCTCTACGTCCCTAAGTCCACAGTAGTCATGGATCGATTCATCCGTGCTTGGCGACTGTTCCGTAGGTGAGAGTAGACTCTTGATGTCCTTACGAAGTTCTAGCAACATATGGAGTTTTACTCTACTGATCCTCTGCGTGTAATTAAAAAGAGAAAGCAGCATGTTTTTAGTTCTTACTTTTTTCCTTTTTTTCTTCCTCCGCGTGGCTGAGCCCATCTCCATCCACCCATAATGTAATGTCTCAAATGTGATTCAGTAGGTGGAAAAGCCCGTTGTGAATAGTAGTGGTATGTAGTTTGAGTTTGAGCTTGTTGTTGCGAAGAACTACCTGCGCCCAGGTTCTCTCCGGAATCTTCTTCCTGTATCACGGAGTTGCTTACCATCTCTTCTGTCGTCTCTTCTATCGTCTCTTCTGTCGTCCCTTCTGTCGTCTCTTCTGTCGTCTCGTCTCTCATCCCGTCTTTCATCCCGCCTCTCATCCCGTCTTTCATCCCGTCTCTCATCCCGTCTCTCATCTCTTCTACCATCTCTTCTCTCATCCTTCCGGTCATCTCTGGCTCTCAGATCTTGGTCTTTTCTCTCATCTCTTCTTCTCTCCTCTTTTCTTCTCTCTTCTTTTCTGCGTTCATCTTTTCTACCATCTCTTCTCCCACTTTGGTCAACATTTCCATTGTTGCTGTCACTTTCATAGAGAATGACTCTTCCTTCCTCCACAGACGCAAAGTTTGATGCCTTACTGGTAGAGAATTCCATCATCTTGGCCCCCTTTACTTCATGCAGCACCTCTTGTGTTTCTATACTGTACAGTTTGAACATCCCTTCAGATTCACCACTCTTACCTGAAGAGTACGACACGCCAATGGACGTAGCGTCTTTATTCAGTGAGACATTCAGCACTTCCTCATCCACATCTCCAATCGTCATTACCACTGTGAAAAAATTCTTCTCTTCCAGGGACCACAACGATACAATACCTTCACTAGACCCAGACACAAGAAATCGGCCAGCACAAAACTCTAACGTAGTAATTGGGGAATTGTGACCTGTCAGTGTGTTTGAGAGTTCCCAGCTGTTCGCTGAAGGAGGTCCACGATTGTACACCTGAATCTGCCCGTTACTCAGTCCCACAAAGAAGAACTGCGCAGTGTTGGCCCATGCAACGGAGGAGACTGTCAGCGATGGACCTAGGTCAATGCTTTGCACCAGCACATGGGACTTGTCAATCAGATTTATCACGTGTTTGGATAGCGATGCAACGAAGAGACCATCCCTGGAGCAACTCACAAGCAGATTGCTAACCTTTGTGTCTACAGTGGCCGTCCGCGCTGCACGAGAGCCACTCCATACAGACAACTGATGTGAGCCATCAACAGTGTAAAGGACGGTTTCAGAGTCTGCTTTCCATGCAACGTCCTTAATGCAGTCAACTGATGTGCGTGTCGCTCTATTAGTCACAGTGTCTATAGTTACTGGTGGCTGTGAACCGACAAGAGACCAAATTCTAAGAGTACCATCATCTTTAGTAGCCGCAATTCGACTAGATACTCCATTAAAGTGAACGTTCATCGCATGAGAGCGTGTTGAGTCTGACAGAACTGACCGCCTCATCGACTTGAAGTATTCACCATTGCTCATCTCTGATATATGGATGTTTCCTGTTCAACTTTCAAGTGTCCTTCTATGCAGCTAACGATGTAATTTGAAATTTTATACCAAGAAAAATAATCACAGGGAATTAATCAATCATCAAAGCATCTGCTTGGTGAACTTCTCATCGTATCGAGAATCAATGACTGAACCGTAAGTGAGAACGACTCTTTTGGGATTAATCACCAACTCCGTTCAGACTTAGGAACTAACATCTTTCTGTCTTCTCTTGGCAGTAGTAAATCACTGGAAGAGGCATTGGTTGGACTTGCTTCTATTGAAGAAGAACTTGAGCAAGCAGAACGTCACGCTGGTATGTAATTGCTACTCTTACTTACCTCCTCTATACTTTTCTAACGAGACTGCAAACAGAGATCTCACGTCTACGGGCGGTACAGCCGGTCTATAACAAACGAAGTGTATTTACTTCCTCCGTGGATAAATTCTGGCATATTGTGCTATCGCAACATTCCGATTTCTCAGAATACATAAGGGCCCAGGACTTCAGGTACCTGGAACTCATCAAAGACATCAAAGTTGAGTGGGATATCAAGGAGACTGATGACGAATCAAGACCGGACAACTTCAAAATCACATTCGATTTCAATGCCTCTACTGATGGCGATTTCCCTGCCCAGCGTGTTACGAAGAAGTTTGAACTAGAGAAACTTGATCCTTTAGATCGCAATTTTGAGGACCAGGACCCGGAACAAGACGAGGAGGAGGCCCTTGAAAGACTTGTTAGTGAGTCTGCAGAGATTGTATGGCCTAAATCTTACGATTCAATTAACCCTCTCAAAATTGTTGACAAGAAGACTACACAGGGAAAGAGAAACTATAGAACTGGAATGAAATCTTTCTTTGGGTGGTTCAAGTGGACTGGTACAAAACCAGGTAAAGAGTTCCCTTCAGGTGACAGTCTTGCACGCTTATTTGCTGATGATATTTTCCCAAATGCTGTGAAGTATTACACCGAGGCCCAGAGAGACGGTTTGGACGAAGAGGTCGACTCAGATATGAGCGAACCCCTAGACTTAAGCGAAAGTGACCAATACGATGATGACAAGCACGACATCAAGAAGAGACGTACAGAATAACTATTGTGTAAATACACTATACATATACCATCACCAGTGATTCTGTGTTGTCTCCTGTTATGTAAATCTCTGCTCTGTCTTTTATGTCTGAGATACTGGAAAAAAAACATAACGAAAAGAAAAAATTTCGAAACGTAAACAACATCTCATCTTCACATTAAAAAGGAAGCTTGTCAGTGGAGTGTTCGGCCACAGCACTCATTCACATATAGCGTGCAAGACAGCCAGAGGGATTCCCAAAAGGATAGCTTTCTCTTTCCATTATACTGCCAGAATCAAAGATTAACCTGATTAGCGTTTTTCTCATCCATCGATTTGTCTGCGATCCGTGTTGTATATCTTTGAGATTGGAGATCAGAGGGCTTCAGGAAACCAGATATCATGAACAGCAACATATTCCTGCAACAGCAGCCCGCTGTTAAGGGGAAAGAAGGCTCTGTAAGCCCCAATAGGTCTTCATCTTCAGTTTCGTCGCGATTTATCAACCAGCTACATGCAGAGGCGGATGAGCTGAAGTCTGAAAACATTCGGCTGAAGAATAACAATGAAGAACTGAAGAAAAGCAATGAGTTGCTGAAAAAGAGAAGAGATCAACTCATGGAGCAGCTGTCGAACGCCAAACATGAGAATGATACTGTCAACTCACTGCTGAAAAGGAAAGAGAGAAGGATCAACGATTTAGAGGAGCAGCTGGACGCTTTAGACTCTTTGTCTAAAGACCAAGCATTCAAACTGAAAAATCTTGATAGTGTGAAGAATGAGCTTGCTTCTAATGTTTCAGAACTTTCCCGATTACAAGTTTCGTATGATACGGTGGTCAACAGTCAAAAAGAATACAGGGATCACTACAATCAAGAAATTCAACAGCTGAAAGGTAAACTTAGTGCCTTTGTTGATCAGAACACAAATCTCATCAATAAGAATATCTCTTTGGTGAACAAAAGTGATACCACCATCTTCAGATCATTAAAGTCTGTCACTTTAAGATCCAACGAGTTGGAAGAGAAATATACTAAAAGAGACGCTAGCTACTCGAAAAATATTGATAAACTCATAAAGGACTCAAATCAAAACGCAGCTAGTGTCAGTTCCTTAATGAGCGCTTCTGAAACTCTGTTCGAAGAGGTTGGAAAGGTTCTGCAAATAGATACCAAGGAACTACTTGATAGATACATGCGTGAGAAGGAAAGCACACCAAGTGAAGGGTCTGAAAAGCCAAAGGAGCAGCTTTCGGTAGAGTCTTTACCTAATAATTCCAACACAATCAAAATACTAAAGAGGCCTGAGCGCAAAACATCCAAGGCACAACAAAAAGAAAACAATGCACAGATGAGCATTGAACAAAGAATCCATTCACTTGGGAAAGAACTGAATAATGCAATCCCTCTAAAGGACAGGATCACACCACTGGACAGTTTCAACAAGAAAGCTTACACAAAAAATTTGTACAACCATCACCATCACCATCACCATCATTCTCAAAGTCCTAAAGGCTCAAGGCACTCTTCTGCTAACAATGACATGCGATTCTCTAACAGTAATACTACTGGTTCACACGGGTTATCCCGAAATTCGTCCATTTCATCTCCCCAAAGCTCTAATGCCGACCCAAAGAAGGTTTTCGACAAGCCATCATCTGTGAAGACTTCGAGAGATGTTTCCTTCGCGGACTCGAGCAATGAGGCAAGCGCAAAACCAAACCGGGAAGAATTGACAAGCGATATGGGTGTTAGTATTGCTGTCCCTGGACAACCGCTTTTGTCTAAGTACATGGATGACAGTCATGAGCCTGTTGATGCGAGTAGAAAGAAGAAAAAGAGAAAGAGATATAGAAAAAAGAAGGGCATTCCTGGAGACAATGAAGCCAAAGGCGACAACGATGAGACAGCACACAATGACAAAGAAAATGAAAATAAAGTTCCAGCCAGTGTTGGAAAAGTAACTGAAGACGAGCCAGCAGAAATAAGCATAGAATGTGATGGCAAGCCACCAGTGGAGACTATCGGCAAAGGTGGGGAGATACTAACAGTTTCCGCAACGGACAAACAGGAAAACAAACTACCAGATGGTAGCAGTGCAGGTGAAAACAGGCCATCAGTTAATGGCTTCAGTGAAGGTGAAACCAAGCCTTTAGCCAATGTTACCGGTGACAGTGAAACCATTCCGTTAGCCAATAGCACCAATGAAGGTGAAAACAAGCCATTAGTGGATGATGACACCAGTGTGTGGTACTAGTCACCTCTCTTTTTTTTTCTACCCCCACTGTATGTATAGCCTAACCGTCCTTTGCGACCCATTCCAATGTAAAAAATCTGGGGGACTGTGTAGACGAGTCTGTACACAACTGCGGGTTGTACGTTGAGCTAGGCCGTGTCTGGTATTAGTGTTGTTGGGCTGGTGTCGGGCCAGTGCAACGAGTGCCCGATACTCGGCTTTGCAAATCCAAAGTCGACCTTCGGAAAGGTGACGCCCAACAGAAGGAGTCCGCCTTCCAGCCAGCACCAGAAATTGTGACACAACACAGCTTGAGAGAACGGCCAAGGGATTATTAAACACACGAGGCGATTGGGTAGCTTGCCAATGGCGGCGTGGGGGTATGGTTAGTTCGCTGCCGTCCGTGTATCAAGAGCGAGCGAGCGAGCAGGTAGAAAAGCGAGTGTCCGGCCTGTGTCGAGTGGGCCAGCGTAAAAGCCCCTGTACTGGCAGGCAGACAGGCAGAGAGGCCACAAGGAAGGCGCTCGCTATGCCGATTCGGGTAAACTTTAACGCTCGCGTATTTGATCCGCCTGGTTGTCTGGTCTTTGATCTACCTATCCAATCGCGAACCAGATGCCTCTCCCGTTCCCTCTGTCGCTATGAGCCCCCCGCCCTCACACTGAGGCCATGCCATACACACTCCTCTGAGACTTCTATTCAACGCCCGTGGGCAGCGATTCCGTGGCGGCGCTCTCCTGCTCGCCTCTGGTTTCTCACTAGCACAAGCACAAGCCCCAGCATAAAATATCCACACAAAAAACAAAAAAAGAAAGAATATGCATGAGGCGTGAGCCAATCGAATAGAAGCAAATTACAATGTTGTCAACGCTACAGATGCTCTGGAGCCCTCTGCTATATATAAGCGTTCTTTTTCTGCTGGCCGTGTCTCCCCTTTGCGGCCAGTGGAGTGACTGTGCACTCGTACGGACTGGGCCCTGGACAGCACGCCGCGCTGACATCAAAACCGACCAACAGTGACACCGCCTATATCTCGCTCCGGGGCTGCCCCTTTTTGTGTTTCCTCCTGTTTGTGTAAACCGAAACGAGATACGGTTTTGTGTCTGCCGCCGTCGAAGTTTTTGTGCGAACCAAAATCTTTTTTTTTTTTATTTTTTCTCAGTTTTTGTAGGAATCCGAACGGAGGGAGCTGTCTGTCTGATTACTCCTCTCAATATAAACCCCACACAATAACTTCAGATCCTAGGAGTCCACTCCACTGCACATCGCATCACATCACATCGCATCGGGGGAGAGAGAGCACCAGGTGACACAGTCGGTGATCAGCAGGAAGAGCAGAGGTATCCAGGCAGGCGTGTGGGAGAAACTGGAAACACACATAAAATGGCTCCTGGCCACCCACAACAGCGCCCAAAGGCGCCTAAATGTCCTCTGAAGCAGAGCGATCTGGAAAACTTCGTGCTTCCGAAGCCAAAGCTGCTCAAATCTTGTATACGGTGTCGCAAACACAAGATCAAGTGCGACGCGTCGGCGCGGTGGCCAACACCGTGCTCCAGCTGTGAAAAGAAGAAGTCGTGCTGCAAGTTTGACTACGTCTTCCCGCCGCAGAGAACAGACAACCTGAAGGATATGATGCAGCAGGTGGACAGCATCAAGGCGGAAGTGGACCAACTGAATGGGAGCTATATGAAGCTCTGCGAGCAGCTGAACCTCCGCTGGCCATCTTTTGAAGAATGGAAGGAGCTGAAGCGAAAATCTACACAGCAACCGCCGCCGGTGCACCAGCACCATCACCTACAACACCAGCTGCACCACCAGCACCACCAGCTCCAGCAATGTGTCCAAACTATCAGTATAGCGGAGAATGAACCGCACAACATCGACAACAGTCTCAACCTCATCAAACTGTCTGGTGGCTGTTTCATTTCCATGAACCTAGAGGCGAACAGTGATATTCTAACAGTGCAGGAAACTCAAATCTCTATATCACAGTTCCAGCATCACCTGAATCTGTGCCTGAGAAATTTGACTGAATTTACTGCGCTATTCGAATATCCCTCGTCACTATCGAACTCATCTGAGCATAGAGATTGGCTTGATCTTCGGTTCGATGTGACCGAGCTTTATAAAAGAGACAAGTTTCAACTGCTGATCCTACTGAAGTTTCTCTATCCCCAAATCCAGATAAATTTCGACAGGTTTATAAGTGATTTCATGTCATCTTATTACAATACGGTTAGCCATATGAACCGTTCCCAAAATACCTCAACCTACTCATCGAACTTGATGATAATGATAATGAACAAATCGTCCAATATTTTAAAAAACAATATCAGCCATGAAGATCTAGAGCAGACAATCATCTTCAATAGAAAACAACTCTGCAATCTTATTAACTCGGAGGTTTTCAACTCAGAGCTCTTCCTAAGAAAGCTGTCTCAAATTCTTTTCCTCAACACTTGCCTCAATGGACCTGAGCAACATGCGCACTTGAGCAAATTCATCAGATTCATCAAAATCAATATCAATAATGGCAGAAAGAGATTGAATTTTGATAAAAATTATGATTTAAAATTCATGGGGACTTTCACAGAGATATTAAATAAAATCCTTGACTTTGACATTGAAGAAGACGAGCAAACCTTACCTCCCACATCTGATGCTGGTAGCGTGGAGAACTCTCCTATCCATATCCTCACTGAAGTTTTGTCGCATTTAATCAAGTTCGAAAAGCACCAGCATCATCTCAACCAAGTAAAGATCTCTCCCCTGAAAGTAAAAGATGAAACAAAAGAAATGAAAAAACAAGCATGGGAACTGAGAGATGCAGGGCTTGGGAAAGATGAAGGTTTCAAAACAAGCAGCATATCCCCTTCATATCTTGAGGCTAAACTGGGTATAAATATGGTCGAAAATCAATCAGACCAGTTCAATGAAGAGGAGTTCAGTATCAAGTCTATTATATACTTGAGGAAGTTCGAGAAATTCTTCAGCAATGGCCAGCAAATGAACCCACCTTTCATAAATTTGTTCCTTTCAGAGCTCAACACCGTGATTCTTCAAATTCTTAACAGATCAAATTCATACTATGGTATGTCATCTGCTCTACAGACAACTGCCTCCAAAAAGTTGGACTTCACGAGGTGTGTGACCATCCCACGCTTCCAAAGAGTACTTCAACCCTTCAACAGATTGTCCTCTATTGCCACAACTCCTCCATTGATGCCTGTTAGATCTGAAGATACTACAAATAATTACCATTACGAGAATCAAAATTCAGCAATCCCCATGGTAACATCGCATTCGATTTCATCTCATTCGTCGACTTCTACTCTAGATGGCAATCTCCAATCAGAGCTTGTCACGCTATCTCGTTTAGATGGTAATAGTAACAAAGAGAAGAGAGATATGACTATGACACAAGCAAGTGGAGAACGCGTAATGTTCGTTCAATTGAAGGATCATTTTGAGGATGAAATTAGAGATATCTTAGAGGGCGTGGACTGGAAAAAAGAGTCGACTGATGATGTCTTGAAGAAAATGGGAATTCGTATATAGCATATAATTTTACTCCAAGTATGTAATAGCCATACACCGTACATAGTGGGTAGAAATAAATAGCGGAAGAACTCAACCGTATATTACAATAATCCAGAACCAAAAAAAAAAAAAAAAAAAAAGGATGCACTCACTGACTCCCTAGGGAAGAACATGTACATCTTTAGTTGATCACAAACCAACTTTCAAGCGCTTTAATTCTTCGACAACTAGGAAAGTAATGATAGTATTCGGTCCTAACCTCACAAAACTTGGTAGCCAACCCCTAAACATGAAACTAGGTCCCTCGTCTTTCATTGCCTTGCCCAAAATATGAAGTACGGAGGTGTTTGCCCCGGATGCATTCATGATCCTAGTTTTCAGAACATCAGCAGGTGAACAAATAGTAGTGGCGACTAATCCAGCCAGTAATGAAGAGCTGAAGAACGTCGCAAGGGATTCTTTCTTCATTCCCAGTGATATCAGCATCTCTTTTGCTACATCGTAAGTGACAACTTGAGATGAAGTCATGAGAACACCTCTCACCAAGTTAGTTGATAACCCTCTGAATAAAGCACCAGCACCCTCCTCAGAAACTATACGAACCACACCATCTAATGCGTGTTTGTAATTTCTTCTTTGTTCCACAGGTAAACCTGTGTCATTTTGCATTCTGATATTGACAATGTCTGACGGATTTCCCACAATTCCACCAACAGCACCACTGAACATAGAGATGGGCAATAAATAGATCATTGAACTGCTTTTATCCTGTGGTAATGCATTTTCTTTCAAATACTCGTAGGTTCCGAACCTTGTTAAGGAATAAGTACCTTGTCTGAGTAATCCCGCAGAAAGACCAGAGTACACTCCCTTAATACCATCCGCCTTAAGAATCGAAAGAGCCATTTGAAACAATGATGGCTTTGGTAAAGGAGCTGTCTGAAGACGGACTTTTGCTAGATCCAAAGGATGTGTGAAGCAACAAGCCACAGCCCCACCAAAACCCCCATACCAAAAGGGCCATTTGGTAATCGGAGTCTTAGAAGTGGAAAGCTTTGCAACCGGATTTATTGATGTTGGTATCGCTTTGGTGCTATCATCAGCATTTCTGGCACTGATAGTCGACATTATAGATGGATAGAGTGGATGTGAATGGTTCCAAACAACGATTAAAGGCAGACAGACTACAACGTTTATAAGGAAAATTTTTTTTCCTTAGTCCATCTCATTTTATTATTTATTTTTTCCTTCCTTATTTACCTATTTACATGAGGTGATGATTGTGCATATCTGTGCTTCTCAAGACAATTTGACTGTAGGTCCCTTTCTTACAACCGGTTGAAAACGGCTGTACGTAAAAGGGAGATGTAAAAACAGATCTTTTAGTATCAGCTCAATCCAGTTGTCAGGAAGTAACGCGTATTGTTGAGTTGATAACCAGATCTATTTGCCCAATACGATATCTTTGAATGATCCAAAGCTAAAGAACTACCAATTGAAGTTATGGATTATTTGCAGACATCCATGCAGGCACATTCAGACTAACTCGTATGTTGGAAAGGTATGGTACCATCGTTTACCAAATTGTTTTTGCTTTTCTAACACCAATCCGACGGTTATATTTAAACCAAAACCATATCAATTTTGAAAATGTATGATCACAGTTAGAGTTTATCGATAAAAGACATATCATACTAAACAAAGCCTTTGAAATTCATGTCACCAGATATAGATCAATCCGTTTATAATGTTTGAAGGGTGGTAAAACCGCTAGAGTAAAGAGATTCCTTGTACAAAAGAAGATGGATACTGGTCAAATCAATTATCACACATGGTAGGGTAATCTATTGGGTAGATTATTTTGAAAATGATTTACTGAACTTTCTCACTTCATTCATGTTTCAGTCAATACCAGACGATAAAAACAATGTAACTTATGTTGTAGGGGGATCAGACCATACAATAAATGTCACTCCAGACATGCCAAAGTGATAAGACTACAACCAGGAGCATTCAAAACTCTCATGAAACTGGTGGGAGGTAAAATGGCTGATATTGAGGGGGTATAGATCGTATCAAAATACACTTGAAGAGAATCACAGTCAAGTATGTTTTAGTCCATATTTTTCAAGCGAATGAGGTTCTATTCCGCAAAATATCTGTGGTTTAACAACCTATGACTCCAATAAGATTATGGATGTGGTCACCAAAGAAATCAATTTTGCATTTGTCCCACACTAGCGCAATATTCTTTCTCCATCAAGTTCACCAACGAGAGAGAGTGAGTTCAGAAATTAAGACTTGCAACAGATCATCAGACCATTACATACACTATCACACAATTTTGCTACACATTTCCCATTAGTATTCTTTGAGTAAAATAAGTGACGAAAGGTTCAATAATTGAAATTTGATTAGTTTTTTCTACTAAACTGGTGGATGCTGGAACCAACCACTCACAATCAATGGTAAAGAGTGACTCAATACAGTCATTCACAATCAATGGTAAAGAGTGACTCAATACAATCATTCGCAATGTGAAAGAGTGAATCAATATCGAATTAGCTCCCCTTTCCGAGAATTGAACACAGGTGATTTCTTAAACATGATGCGACTAAGAAAAGCTAGTAAAGCTAAGATAAGTGCGAGATTGCGAAACAGCTTTCTATTCTCCTTCTTCACCACTATATCAAAGGAAAGCGCACACAAGACAAATAAAGCTAACTACACCTCGTTGAGTCAACAAATATGATGTGCACTGAGAGTCATATATAATTTGGGAAGTCTTCTATAGATATATTTTGAATTTTGTCTTCATACAGGAAAGGCTCAAAGCTGTAGGAAGTCGAGAAACCTGAATGGGCCTTGGGAATGATTGTCTTGTCACAAATTCGGCGCTTCTTGTTACAAGTGCCCGGGTCTTCAGTGACCAACTTGAATTTACGAACAAAGCGTATGTTAACTTTTGAACCTTTCGTAGTATTACCTGGAATGTAGGAGCGTCTGGTAGGATCCAATTTTAAGTAGGGTCCAAGCTTTGAAGAATTACAAGTCGTGGATGTGTTAAAATTCAAGGGGGATGATACTTGTGCCATTTCATCCAAGCAAACCGACGAATCAGCTCCCTTTTTACAAGACAATGGGGTCTCCGTTAACTGGTGGGATCCATTCTTAGACTTTACCTTCGGCTGATAATGATAAAGTGGATAGTGCTCTCCATGCCAATTATCTTCAAGAAGTGAGAGATAATTGAAGTACTTTTGGAAAGAAGTAGGTGATGTTTTCCAAATCTGATAAAAGGTTAGTAGTAGGAAGGGCAAAATCTGCAGCTAAAAGAACAATCACTTACAATTGAAACAATCCTTGAAACATCATCATTAGAAAACATGTCAGATTTGTGCTGAATAGTCCTATTCAAGATCAACCGTGCTAAAATAAACTTATTTCTTGGGCGAACTACCCTATTATGCTCTTTTGTTGAGGAGGAAGCAGATTCCTCAAAAGTAAAGGTTAGCTTAACTGAGGCTTGGGGAGATTTTGGAATAGAAGTAAACGGCAGTATACCTTTATTCACCTCAAACCCTACATTCAATTTAGGGCTTGCTTTGAAGGAAACTACTGTCAATGGAGATGTCATTTACAAAACTGTGTATAGCAAAACAACAGATACATGGCCAATTCAGTAAATGAGTTCATTGAAGCAAATGAGCATTAGAATTGGGGAATATAGGCCTCAGACTTTTTGAGGCAACCTATCTGAGGTGAATATGATTACGTGATTTTATAAGGACCTCTGAATTTCTTTAAAACACTTCAATTTTTCTAATTTGATGTTGAAGAGTAGCTCACCATCAGTAAGAATAATTGTCAGGACTAGATGTCTGAATCAGATTCTCAGTATACAAAGCAAATTAGTAGACCTAGCTTGGTTAATGCCCGTGACCGATTGCAAGAGCTCATTGTAACAATTAACAAGGTAAGCGGATTGCCCATTCATGCCCCTGAGATCAACAGTTCCCGCATACTCCCTTGTGACCCCTTCCACAAGACGAGAACTATACAAGCAGTTCCGCAAAGTGATCAACACTTTCTAGAAGCCCTTCTCAATAAATTTGAAGATTCTCTTATCCGTGCTTTAGTATGTTCCGTATTCCTGCTCTTCCCAATACTTTATACTAACTATAGGAAGTCAATTACTGGTGAGAGTGAAGGAAACTTAGTTGGATATTACCAGAAAACCTTGAGGGATGTACTACAGAAGAGATATGGTGTGGATGTATTAAACTTTATAGATGGTGCTGGAGAAACACCCCTCTATCACAGCAACCATTACATGGTGAGATCATCCAAGATTACAGTAAAAGAACAATTGTCAGCATGTGCAGGGTACATGAGATCACAAGAACAGTGTTCCCACCAATCGCATCCTCCCCCATTTGAATTACCACTTTCCTGTAACTTTGAGAAAAAGAGAAATCAGTTGTCAAAGACTGCACGTAACTTACTAGAGAAAGCGTTTGCATCAACGAGAAATCCTAACCGAAAGGAACGGGAATTAATAGCAGAGAAGTGCGGTTTGACTCCTCTGCAAGTTCGTGTATGGTTCACCAATAAGCGTATGCGTTCCAAAAGAAACATTTGAGTGATGGCAATAACCATATGCTCCGCGCATACTCTTAGGTTCCTGCCACTAGTTGCTTAAACCAATTCCATTTGGGGACATTGTTGCTATGGTGACATTATCAACTAACACTTACCCACAATACCTCAGTAGGTTTGCAAAGTACAGGTAGGTGATTTTAGCTAAATTTACGGGATAGCGAAACTTCCATTTGTGCACATTGTCACTGTTGGATAGATGTTTGCTGTTGGTGCAATACTTTATGATGCAGCAACTGAAGTACTCTATGTGGATATCTGCTCAGTCTCCAGTAGTGCTATAAAAGCTATATTACCGTTGAAGCTAGATAATACCTGGTACTTTCTCTTTTGCGTAAATGCGGCATGCAGTTTATTCCGCCTACCCTTTTGCAAAAGATTCGTTCTAAAGAACGATCATCCGAAGGCCAGGTCTCATCTGTGTAAGAAAAGTATAAAGTGGCAGTGATTGGCTATTGTGTTCAAAACAGGCAAGTTTATTTTCGGATGGATGTAACAGTTGGTCTCACTATTCTGATTGCAGGTTGATTCAAAGATACTTCAAGGGCAAGTAGTATTGAATCTCCTCGCAGCGAATTATGGTCTCTCAGTGTGACGTATTCTAGCACAAACTGTTTATGAGAGTGAGCGTAGTTTATCCCAGAAGGATCCTCTATTCTATTGTGTTTATCGTCTGTACATGTTTTGATCATGATAGGATACTTCTCTCGTACATATTTTAGGATTGCTTCTCTAGGTGGAGTGAGGAAGCAGCTAATACTGTAATTTTGAAGCACCGTATCACATGTGTTGAATGAACATCTAAGCTGGAGATATGAAGAGTTGAAATATCATTAGATATTCTTTGGTCCTGAAGCGATCTATCAATTGTAGTATCTTTTGTTCGGTAACCTGAAAATCTTAAATAACTTAAACGATAGGTAAAAGGTTTTGGTTCTCAATCCACAGCGCAGAATTATGATGAATCTCCCTACTGATGCAACTTAGGTTTTGACAGAGGGAGGTCAAAGTAATTTTTATTTGTAGCAAGGATATTCTCTCTAATGTATTTCCTCTGAAACTTCGCGAATAAGATTCTTTTTGAGGCATCTTTATGATCTCCTGCCATCTGGAGTAGAAATGGGAGTTCATGAATTGGTACCCAGTTTTTAGTGATGTTACTTCCTACAGACAGTCACAATGAGTTCAAAACAGAAGGGAGTCTCTGCAAAGAAATTGACACAAGTATCTGGTTTCAATCTTTTCTCTGTTGGTAGGCAGCGGTATAGTAAATCTTTAAATAAAGATCTTAAATGCACCAAAATGATATCAACTCCAAAGTTTGAATGCCTCACTTTTGCTGGAACTTCACTTCCAGCGATTCCTCAACTTTCTCCACAGTATCAAAAGATTCTTGAAGATCTGAAAGCAGGAAAGGAAGTTAGAGATATCGGCAAGAAATCTCGTAGTTATTCAAGAAAGCGAAAAGGTCGTATAGGTAGACGTACGAAACTGAATGGATTTATGGCATATCGATCCTTCTTTTCTAGAGATATTCCAACTGAGTACCAAGGGACCTTATCTGCAGCTTTAGCCAGTGAATGGGATAATAACCCGGATGTTCAATTGATCTGGAAACGATACTCAGCTGAGTACAACCTATCTTCATTAAACACCTGTATGCCATTCTTCGACTGGTTAATACTGGTTACTACTCAATCTTCAGATCCACAAGTCCCACCCAATCCTTCACATTCAAGGGTAGAGGACGTTTTCAGAAGCGACAGTGATATCCTAGGGGACTCTGTTGAGATACCGGAATTTGATTTTGAGGCAATAGACCCAATAATTCATGGTTACATTGATCTGAATAGCCTCAAATAGTGACTTTACCCTATTGAAGGAATTTTATATTAAGCTCTTGTTATATCTGAAATCGATCTCTGTTAGCTTCAAGTTTCCTTTTTGATGTTAAGTATCCGGTGCCTGACTCTAGATAGTAAAGAACTTTATTTTATTAAGAATACATAAAAGCCCATATCGTGTTGTATCGAGGTAGGTTAGTGTTAATAGCATCTTGTTCACTATTTCCTCCTATCACGTGATACTCTCTCTCTTTCCTGGATAACCAATTCATCAAATTGGTGGTGTTTCATCCCTTCCTTGATGCTAAAAGCATTACAGTAATTCATAATGACGGAAAGTAACTACATCAGATGCTCAATCGATTCACTTTTGTCCAAAGGGGACAGATACAACAACATAGATTTCACTAAGTATGTGATTTTATTTGTGCTTTTCTTCCCTAAGCTAGTTTACTAACACTTGTGGCGTAAGATCTTTCAATCGTTTATTATTACAATCAAGACTAATCTTAGAGGAATCTAGAACAGCATTCAGTTCTACTGATATTGAGAATTTGTCTTCCAGCATTGGTGCATCTGAGAAAGTAAGTTTTTGATGGCCTTTAGCAACATTTCAATGATAACTAATAGTGAACCTGTGAACATAGGAGGTAGCATATCTTGTGAAAGAAAGAAAGCTTGGGGAAGAACAATCCATGATACTCAATGAGGTCCAAGATAATTTAGTGAAATCACATTGTTTGGTTTCAGAAAAGTTGACAATGCAGAAGCTATTGGAAGAGTTTTCAGCGTCAACTTCAGGCCGTGACCAACGCAACAACTCCTTCAAATTCAAAGTAGTCACCCAAAACATGATCAAAGAAGATGGAACCATTTTCTCCAGGAGAAAGAGGCTTGGAAGACAGAAGGTTACCATACTTGAAAAATGGTATGTATGAGAATTTACTTCCGCCTTTTCTTGTTGTTAAAGAGCTAACATATCATACAGGTATCTCGATCATCCAGAAAAGCCACAATTGAGTGAGGCCATGTTAATGTCATTAGTTGATAAAACAGGCCTGACAAAGGGACAGATTCGCAACTGGTAGGTATATTCTATTAATTTGCTTGAATGGCTTACTAACCTGTCTGCAGGATATCCAATAAAAGGTATGTATACATGACGGTTCAATTATCAGGCATACTTTACTAATAGTGGTACAAATAGAAGAAAAGAACGGGAAGACAAAGTTGGTGTTTTGATCTCTAATTTGGTTTCAGGTGAGAGATAAAACAACCAATAAATCGCTTCTAATCCACCAATAATATTCTCAGGAATCCCATTTGGTATTGGTCAGAGTCTAATCGAAGAAACTTTACTTTCACAGATAGACCAGGCTCTTACATTGGTTAAGACAGTTAGCTAATAAAAATAGCAGCTTGCTTTGGTTTGAGAGTTTTGGCTCCAAAATAGAAATCATATTATCTTGCTCCACTGAACTTCAATCTAGATAGGTAGTTCATCTGTGTTATAATCTGGTATCGTAGTCACCAAATATAACCCGGTGATGAATTTAATGTATGCTATCATTATCTATTGAAGGCAGAGAAACTAAATTGGAACGGTATTGGTTCTGTGGACAATTCAATATTCGTTTAGTGACAGATTGTTGAACAAACACGCTTGTTGATAGCACGATGCTAAAAGATCTACTCCTGCTTTCCATGCTGATCTCGTAGCTTAATGTCGTTTCATTAAGATGTTGCTCAAGGTGTCTTGCTTTCCCCCTTCATAGTTTTATAGTATTACTTTAGCTGTGTTATGAGCTTCATAACAACAGTTTCATTACATTACATCTCCAATCGCTAACAATCTGGTTGTCATGGCGTTTTTTTGTCCTTTTTGCTTTCGAGGAAAAAACTTGTTGATTTTATTGCGCGAATTGTTTGCTAAAGACTTTCCATTGTTTTTGCTAAAAGAGGTTAAAAACTCATCCTTTATCAAACATTTGTTTACGCTACTGCCTAGTTTGCCCCCATTCCTTTATTATCAGTCTAAGATAATTTAGATTGAGTAGCTTTCAATATGTATAGTTTCAACTTCTATTTTTGCACAAATTTTCCTACTCTTCATCACTGGAGTCCCCATCCCTGTATGAATACTTTCTGATTTCACCTAATCTCTTTCTTGCAGCATTTAAGGCGTTTTCTAATTTCAAGATCTCAACTTGTTGCTCCATTTCAACCGTTTTATTTTCATGATTGGTCAATTTGGAATAGTCGATTTGCTTCTCTCCATTCTCACCTGGACTTTTCTGAGTTAAAATTCCTTGAACCTGATCGACCAAACTTCTACATGCGGAAGTAACGTTCTTTGAGGCTGCTTCTAATTGGTCTTGAGTTTTTGACATGAATGTGGCTTTGACCCTTGATGCTGCCACTAGCTGAACAGTTGATGCTGCCACTTCATGAGACGCTACAATCAACTGCTCATGAGATTTAGTACCTGTCAAAACACCATCAGCTGTTTCTATCAAAATTTTGGTAGATATTCCAATCGATTTGGCTGCTGATATTAGTCCTTCAGTCCAACGGTTGTTCTTCTTATAATATTCGGTTTTGGAACTAGAGCCTTTGTTTTTTGTTACAATTTCTTGTTGAGAAGCAATTGCAGCCTTGATCAGAATAGCGATTGCATTAGTTACAGCAATAGCAGATGATAATATAGCCTTATTAATTTCAAAATCAATTTGGGAAATTGTTGAATCACGATCTTTTGAAAGTAAAGAAGTAAGCTGGGATGATCCTTTAGAGATTGAGTCAGCTGCATTCTGTAATTCATTCTCTACTGCTTCACCCAGGTCTAGATTGCGATTACTCAAAATATTCGATTTTGGCGATAATTCTTCTGTCAATTGGGCTAGTTCTTGAAGCTTTTCTTGAACAGACAGATTTCCGGTCATAACAATATCTGTCTTTTGTTCAATATCGCCTTCGAGACTATCAGAAAGTAATGATTTGAAAAACTCTTCTGACTCTTCCGCAGTGGCTCTTGCTGTTGCTAAAAATTGGTCAATATCGGCCCCACTTTTGATAAGATGAGTAATACCCTTGGAATTGAGTAGAACATCGTCAATGGAAGAAGTGAAGTCGTTCAGAGAACGAATGATTTCAGAATGGTCACCATTAGGTCCATCAATAATGAAATCATTGAAGGAATCACCAAAATCCATTGCTGATGAAGAAGCCTTTTCGATAATGGAGAGAAGGTATTTGGGAGACGAATTTTGGTTACCAGCTTGCATAGGGGAGTCAAGTTCATACAGGGCATCCTGTAATCTCTTCAGTCCACTTAGCAAAATGGCATCAACCAAAGAGGTTAATTTCAGCAAGTGATCAACTAAGACTTGGTCAATTTGCTCGTCAATTGCTGTTTTATTTTCTTGCTGAGATTTAGCCAGTTCTGCTAATGTATCATCAATTGTCTGAACCATAATCTCCAGTTCTTCATCTTTCTCTTTGAGGAGCTTCTCCAAATCAGGACTAGCTGAATTTGATCTCTGTTCAAGTTGTTTCTGTAACTCATCAATTTCCTTCTTATGTTGTGAAAAAATTGTGGTCAGGTTAGATGACTGGCTTCTCTCTGTATCGTCAAGTTTTAGGGTAAGATCTCTGATCTGTAGTTCCAACTTGTCAATTTCATCTCCTTTATCACCTTTGAGTTTTTCAAGATCCAAGCGAGCTCGGTCACGTTCCCTAATCAAGCCTGCCAGCTCCACATTCTTCGACTTTAGATCCTTTTCAAGCTTTTCTTTTTTATCAATAGCCTCCTGAGCGGAAGCGGCCTTCTGTTGTAACTTTTTGAATTTATTCAATAAGTTCAAATGTTCCTGTCTCAGTTGGGAGTATAGCTTTGCTAAACTCTCATACTTATTCTTCCATAAAGATATTTGTTCATGCAAGTTTTGAATCAATTCATCCTTTGACGCAATCTGTTGAGTAGCAGATTGGGTAGTAGAAACAATTTCAGTCTCCAAAGATTTGACTCTCTGATCATACTGCTGTAAAAGAAGTTGGTCCTGTTCATACTGCCCCTTCAAGGCCAGTAAATCACGTTCAAGTTCAGCAACACGACCCTGAGCTTGCGACTGGTATTGCTCAAGGAGGAGTTTCTCTTGAGCAATCCGTTGATGCTCTTGTTGCTCTGCCTGTTGTTTATTGAAAAGCATTCTTTGTTGTTCAGCGTATTGCTGCTGTTGTAGGGCTTGGGCATTGCGTTCTTGTTGTAAGCGAATTTGTTCAGCCTCGAAATCAGATTGCTGATTGCTCCAAAAGTCGACACCTGTTGGCTGGGAAGCGATTGGCTGTTGAAACTGAGAGACGGTAGGCTGTTCTGAAATTGTTTCAGAAACATCTGTCAATCTGGACTCTGGTCTTTGAATCTCTTCTTCAGCGGATGCATCGTCTTTAACCATGAGATTTGGCGCTACTTCTGGCAATCTGGGAATTGTGATTAATGAAGTCAAGTACCTAATTGAGGAGCAATCTGCATAGAACTCAAAAAGACGAGAGTGCTGTGACTCGTAACGCTGCTTTAACGGTTCAAGTGCATCGTCGGATCCTGTTGAGCGATAAATTGCTCTCAACATAGATGTAATAAACTTGTAAATCCCGTAGGATTCTGTCACAAGAGGAACAAGTGCAGCAATTTTACACTCAGATCTCTTGTCGTGAGAAATTGTTGCAAATATCAATCTCTGCAGGTCATCAAGAGAATCTTGAAGAGACATCAAATCCATTATCGCCTCGTAGCCTTCATCTGGGTTCTGTACTGTCACTAGAGATATATATTCCTCGTACTCGAAAGTGCCATTAAACCCACGGTGATTCCTATGAAACTGAAGCTTCCGGATCAGATATGTTACATACTCTTTAATTAGCCTTCCGTAACCCTTGAAACCATCACCTTGGATCGTTCTCCCTAAACCATCAATCCAATTGAGGTTTCTAAACCCTTCCGGCAGTACACTTTGATGACCTTCTTGAAGCACTTTGTGGATCGTAATTAAGGCTTTGAATAGTTGCACTTCATCACTCTGAATAGGCAAGATTTTTAAGGCATTCCAGAAGGAGCTTGACGACTTGTGATCCCATGTATAAACAATGCACGCCCTTACGTGCTTTCTTTTGGGAGCAGTTTCATCAGTGGATGTAGCCTTCCGTAGAGCAGTCTGTAGATCAGATTCGGAAATGGTTTTGGACATCTCAGCGACGGAAATTGATCTATTTTGCTACTTTTAGTTTATCTTTAGTTATCATATGTGTACAGGTTTTTTTGGTTAACTGGTTGTAAATGGCGATAAGTTGTCGATTTTCACGGACAATTCGGCCAATGTCAACAAAATCACCCTTCAATTCCGACTTGACAAGATTACATCTGTACACCACTAAATGAAATGAAAAAAAGGAATCAGCAAAAGGTACAAAAATTACACACTACTTTAGTTAGTCCAAAAAGTTCACGCATAAACACATTTGACCCGCGAATCAACACAGAAAAGTAAGAGAAAGAAAAATTTACCGTAGGTATTAAGTACATTGAAATATATTGAATTCAAGACATCAGGTGGAAGGACCATTGATAGCTTGTTAGATTCGTTTCTTTGGTTTTTGGCCTAAAGCAAATCTTTCTGAAACGCTTTCCTAGTACACTCTCGCCATCTTTTCCCGTCACGGAGAGTTATAATGGGAAGTGACTTAAAAAGAAAGTCAGAGTCATCTGATGAGCTCCAAACATCAAAGAAACCCTCTTTGTCCAAGAGCTCTGATGTTGAACAATTTGAGGAAGGACATGCTTCACATGGAGTCAATAGTGCGAGTGAGAGTGATGATGATGAAGATGGTAATGAAGAATCAGAGATAGAGGAAGAGAAGAATAGATCAAGATCGTCTGGTAAACCACATTCAAAGCTTTCATCTCAGGATATACAAATCGCTCGAGAAACTGCAGAGCTTTTCAAGTCCAACATTTTCAAACTTCAGATTGATGAACTCATGAAAGAAGTGAAGCTGAAGGACCACAAAGTAGCAAAGATTGAAAAGTTTCTACATAAACTCTACGAACTGATCCAAGATATTCCAGAAATGAGTGATCTATCATTGAATGAAGTCGACTCATGGTTCAAAGACAAATTCACTACTGTGCCGTTCAACGATCCTAAACCAACAAACGTAAATTATAAGTTTGACTACAAAAAACCTGAGAACATCTCCATCGTGGGGTCGTTTGGGCTGAAGACTGCAATCCAATCGCAACATGGCTTAGCAATAGATGTAAACATAACCATTCCAGGGGAAGTTTTTCAGCCTAAAGATTACCTCAACTATAGAGCACTTCACAAGCGCTCTTTTTACTTGGGATATCTTACTGAGAACCTCAGAGCTATTTTCAAGAAAGAGGGCTTGAACTTTTTGAAGCTATCATATACATACCATAATGGTGATATACTCACACCTGCACTCAAAATAACTGCAATGGATTCGCAAATTGACTCTGAATACAACTTTTACAAAACCAAATTTTCAATCAATATCCTGGTTGGTTTCCCTTATAAAATCTTTGACCCAAAAAAGCTTTTACCAAATAAAAACTGTATAAGAGTGCAAAAAGAAGATGATATTGAATTACCAGCAACTCCTCTCTACAACTCCTCGATTTTGACAATGGCATCATATGATCACTACTTGAAATATCTATACAAAGCAAAAAAATCTGCAGACCAATTCAAAGAAGCATGTATCCTTGGAAGGCTATGGTTGTCCCAAAGAGGTTTGGGCTCTAGTGTCTCACAGGGTGGTTTCGGTCACTTTGAATTTGCCATCTTGACCAGTGCGTTGCTAAATGGTGGAGGAGTGCAATCCAATAAAATTTTGCTTCGTGGATCTTCATCATACCAATTATTCAAGGGTGTTATTAAGTATCTGGCAACCCAGGACTTATCATCGGATGGTTATCTTCAGTTTTACTCTGACTCGTCCGAGTTAAGTATGTACATCCCTGGAGGTTTTAACACACCGACAATCTTTGACAAATGCTCAAAGATAAACATTCTGCACAAAGTTACTCGTAACTCTTATTTACTCTTAGTTCAGCATGCTAAAAAGACATTGGATCTTTTGAATGATGTGGTACAGGATAGATTTGATCCATTGTTTTTGAAGAACTCCAATATTGATTACTTGAAGTACGATTACAATTTGCATATTCAATTGGATCCATCACAAGACAACTCATTTGGTCCTTTCGAAAAGATCACTCATTTGACATACGAAAACTTCATCACCACTAAAATCTCCCAACTATTGAAATTTTCATTGGGTGATAGAGTTAAAGGCTTTAATGTTGTTGTCAAAAACCAAGTTGCTGACTTTGAAATTTCCAAACGTAAAATTCCACAGCAAACTATTGTTGCGATACACATAGGTATCTTAGCTAACCCACATGAGTGTGAAAAACTAGTTACTAAAGGTCCCTTGGAATCAGAAGATAATGAGCAATTTAGATTATTCTGGGGTTCGAAGTGCTCACTGAGAAGGTTCCGAGACGGTTCCATCTCGAATTCCGTTGTATGGGATTCTGATTTCAAAGAACCTATTATTTTAGCTATCATCAAATACGTGTTCACAAGACACTTACATGAGGGAATAACGATCAAGAGTTCTATTTATGACTTCAACCAACTCCTTCCTCTCCCAAATCTTCCATCTTCAACCAAACAGAGTGTGATCTCTACGGCTCCGTCTATTGCACTTCGTAAAAGTTTTGATGAGTTCTACAGAGCTTTGATTAAACTAGACCTCCCTTTAGCAATAAAGTCTGTCCTACCCACAGGTCCCGGTCTGCGGTCCACTTCTATCGTATCTCCTGTTCCATTTGCTGCTTCATCTAGAGATTTTTTCAACGACTTGATTTTGCAGTTTGAATCTTCAACAAAATGGCCAGATGAGATCAAAGCCCTTGAAAGTACCAAAACTGCATTCCTAATCAAAATCCATGAAATATTGGCCAAAGAAACACGTTACAAGAGTTTTGTGGCCAAAGATGAAGACTCTATTCCATACAATTTTGATATCACAACACTGAATGTCCTCTCTCCTGAAGGCTATGGTTTCAGATTAAGAGTACTGACTGAACGTGATGAAATTTTGTACTTGAGAGCCATTGAAAGTGCGAAGAAGGAAAAACGGGTGGAACTGGAGTCTATCTATTTGAAATTCAATCAGAAGTACCTGGGCTCAATCGCTCACACCAGAACTATCACAACTCTTGTGCATAAATTTCCATTTTACTCTCCAACCGTAAGGTTATTCAAATTATGGCTTGATGACCAGCTTCTATTAAGTCATTTGACGGAGGAGCTTGTTGAACTAATTGCATTGAAGCCATTTGCAGATCCTGCACAGTATGATCCACCCTCATCTGTCGAAAATGGCTTTCTCAAAATCTTGGAATTTCTTTCAAATTGGAATTGGAAAGAAGACCCACTTATTCTTGATTTGAGTTCCAAGAGTGATGATCCAAACGATGATAGTGACTCGATTTTCTCTAAGCTTTCGGAGAAAATCACAGTGCATGCCTATCAACAGATCAAAGCTAACTTTGAGAACCTGAGAAAGCAAGATCCACTAGGGATGAAAACCCAGTTCTTCGTTGCTACCAAGATTGACCAGTCTGGTATTTTATGGTCCAACAATATTCCACTTCCATTTGCCACTAGATTAACTGCACTGTCAAAGGTTGCCGTGCAGCTGGCTAAGAACAATGGAATGGATAAGGACACTATCAAGTTACTATTCACTCCATCCCAAGCTGACTACGATTTTGTTCTGAAGTTGAAGTCAAAACCTTTAGTTTTGAGCTCAGGAGTGTTGCCTCAAGGGAAGAAGATCTTCAAAAACCTAGTTGCCAACGAGTCTTTCAATCTCTCTGATCTACCATCGAAACTCGACCCTTGTGCTCAAATGGTGAAGCACCTTTCAGCAAAGACCAAAGGTTCTGTCATATTGTCTTATAAACAAAACTCGTTAGATGAAAACGGAGAAGCGATCATCTGTGGTTTGTTTGTTCCAAGAACTCTGCAAAAAACGAAGTTTAAGGTCCAAGTTGGCTACAACTTTGAACCGTTGGAGAGTGACCACATCATAATTAACAAAGAGGCTATTTTCAATGAAATTTTGAACTTTGGAGGAGATTTAATAGTTGGCTTCGAGAAAAAATAGAGCGAAGACATGTTGAAACCATTATTTGACCTAGTTAAAAGTTTATAATACTTATAGAATGCATTCTTTCTTGTCTTAGAAACTAGATTACTTCGGTTCCTTGAACTTCTGCGTATCTAATTAAAACTGTTGTATTTTTTTTTCTTTTCCTTTCGTGTCGGTGAGTGTACGTCAATAAGGAGGTTGGTTCTATGATATGATAAGGAGGTTTATCGTACTTCAAAAGACCCAATGGCCTTCAGAGCTGAGAGCTATCAGCTCTTTCCACACATTGGCTCCCCTTCATCAGAAAAAGCCCACGAAGGTGATTATCAAAGTTAATAGAGCTAGAAAAACCAACCCTGAATCAAAGAAAGAATGGGACAGGAAGCAGTACCTGGAGTCTCTTCCGACGTTGATGCGTAGCGTGCGGGAAACAATGGACAAGTACAAAGGCTACATTGTAATCACCCAAGTTGGTAGTTTCTACGAACTGTATTTCGAACATGCTACTGAAATTGCTCCCAAGTTGAATATCACACTAACTAAAAAGACATTTCGAGAGTTTGTTGTGCCTATGGCTGGATTTCCTCTCTCGCAGCTCGATAGACATCTGAAGGTTTTAGTCAAAGATCTGAACATGGGGGTCGCAGTCTCAGAACAATTCCAGAAAGAAAGTTCAATTGACAACGATCCTGTCAAAATTGCCAGACGAGTGACAAGAGTGATATCACCAGGAACATTAGTCGATGAAGCCTTTTTGAATGAGCAAGAGAATAATTATCTTCTGGCCATAGACTTTCCAAAAAACTCGCTAAGTAGACCTGCCACCCCAGATATCAACATCGGTCTCTGTTGGATTGATGTATCAGTGGGAGCATTGTTCGTTCAGGAGGTGGCACTTGAAGGCCTGGCATCAGCCATTTCCAGAATAAAGCCTTCTGAGATATTATTGAATGAGGAGTTAGTTTCATACAACCTGGAAAGCGGAGACTGGTATCAAGAATTAATCGAGTTGAACAAGTACTTCGTCAAGTATCAAAACCTTCCAACCAAACATAAGACTTTGGACCTTTTTTATGGAATGTTCAATTTCTCACAGAATGTGATCAAAAAGTCATTTGATCTTCTCTCAATCAAAGAAGCTTCTTCAATGAAGAATCTTCTGCACTACATTGACGAGCACTTTCCTGAGACTAAGATATGTCTTCAGCTACCAGATAAGCAATACCCTGAAAGGATCATGCAAATCGATTCAAGAACATCTGACGCATTGGAGTTGCATAAAACCTATAGAAATCAGTTATCCAAGGGCTCCCTTCTATCATGTGTCAGAAGAACATCTACACAAGGAGGCTCCAGGTTACTTTCCCAATGGTTGATGGCGCCATCTACAGATATCAATGAGATTCATTCCCGCCAAAACATGGTCACAGCATTTTTTGAGAACCCTATTTTCAGGAAGCAAATTACCACCAAACTCAAAGAGTGTCATGATATCAACAGGATTGTTCAAAGATTTTCCATGGGTAGAGGAAATATCCTGGACCTGGTCCAATTAGCTTCAACTGTTCAGACTTTTGAGGTTATCAAACAAATAATTGATGAGAATGGGAAAAAGCAGGTAACAGCAGATTCGTTACCTCCAATGCCCGATTCTGAAATCAAACTTGCAAATGAGATTTTGAAGGATATCGATATGGAGCATCTGCTTGATGACATAGAAAATGAACAGAAAGTTGTGAGAGAAGAACTGGAGTTATTAGCACACGAAAGTACGGTTTCTTCCTTCACCCACAGGAGGTCTACAAACTTCCATTCTTCTTCAGGTGTTTACCTCATTCGAAAAGAATCTTCAAAGACTTTGAAGTCACTACATAATCAACTTGATGATTTACAGCAAAGCCGTCAAGATCTCGAAACAACACTTAGTGACACAGTTAAAGCTGAAGGTGGGTTTAAAGAAGTTTCATTGAAGTTAAGTCCAAGCCTAGGGTATCAAGTGTATATAAAAGGTAGCAAATCCAGTAGACTTGAAGATCTACCTACGCTATTTCCTGAAGGCGTATTGACTCAAAAAAGTACATATACTAGATGGTACAGCTATCCTAAGCTAACTTCATTGGGACATGCCATCGATGCAATCAAAGTAAGAATCGAGAAAGAGGAGAATAATGTTATTAAAACCCTCATTTCCAAAGTTATTAAGCGAAGCATACATCTGAGAAACATTGGAAAGACCCTCGACATATTGGATATTACCAGCTCCTTTGCTATCTTAGCTCATGAGAGGGACCTTGTTTGCCCAGAGTTGATTGAAACCCAAGATCTTGACATTGTTGGAGGAAGACACCTTGTTGTTGAAGACTCATTAAATGCAGAAATGAAGCGTTTCTCTTCTAATGACTTGCATCTCAGCTCCGATCAATTTGCATTAATTATCACTGGTCCTAATATGGGTGGGAAGTCAACTTTCCTGAGACAAAACGCAATCATTGTAATTTTAGCTCAAATAGGGTCTTATGTCCCCGCTAGAAGTGCTAAAATTGGGATTGTCGATAAGATTTTCAGTCGTGTGAATTCCACAGACGACTTATCGAACAATATGAGTACATTTATGGTGGAAATGGTGGAGACCAGTTACATTTTGAATGGTGCCACAGACAGATCATTGGCGATCTTGGATGAAATTGGGCGAGGTACCAGTTCTAAAGAAGGTACAGCAGTAGCATTTGCTACGCTTAGCCACTTGGTTAACAAAAATAAATGCAGAACTCTATTTTCCACACACTATGGGCATGACATTCATGGCCTAATTGCTAAGTATCAAACGCCTGATAGCGCCAAATTTACATATAGAAAACTGACAGCAGAGAGAATTGATGGGCATATCCACTTCAATAGAAAGCTTGAAGATGGTATATCAGAGCAATCGTACGCAATTGAAGTTGCACAAAAGGCAGGTTTCCCTATGGATGCAATTTCGCTCGCGAGAGAGGTTCTGCAGATGAATAAACCTGAAAAGGAAATTTAGAATCATTTTCTGCAAGGCTCAGGCACTAACTGAGAATAATACATTACTTGAATATAGCTCATCATTCCTCATGTTCATGCATCGCAGAACATTGAGAGGTTATTGTTATTCTGGTATTTTTGCATTGTGGTAGGATGATACACGCTACTATATAATTACCACGCCACTTGCTCCTGGAGTGGCAATGGCAGTCTGGCAAAAGTTGATGTGGTACCCCGGCTTTCATGATTGCTAGAGTATATTGGTCTTACACGCTTATGCTGATAATCCTATAGAAGATCATGGCTAAACACAGCTAATTTCTGTCTCGCTGATCGTGAGAAAAAAGCCCTCACCATCAATGAGATCAAATGAGCTCTTTTACAATGAGAAGCGAACGGCAATGAGCTTTGCAAATGTATAAAAATGGGCCTCCCTCTTCAAACTTTTCCTCCTCCCTCTCTTCTTCTCCCTTCTCACTTGTTTCTTTCCAGTTACTTAAAAGCCTAAAGCCAAAAGAACGCACTAATAAAAGACAATGAAGTTTTCCACCGTAATCACTACTGTTACAGCAATTTTCAGCACTTCTGCTCTTGCTCAAAGCAACTCAAACCACTCTAACAGTACCTCAAACGCTGCTGTTGGTGCCTACGCTCCAGCATATGGTGCTGCTGTTGGTGCCCTAGGTGTTGGTGCAGCACTTTTGTTGTAGGCAATAAAAATGTTGTTCCGGTCCAATCAATCATACGTACTATGTTGGGTCTCTGTACAAAAACATTTTATAAATGATGGGAAGAGGATCTCCTGATTAACCTTGACTGTAGTGTGCTGGTAGGTCTATTGTAGCCAAGTCTGTGAGTGAGCTCTTTTACCTCTGCTTCTCGTAAATGGAACTAATTCTTATCTTACACATCTCCGTCGGTATTGAAAAATTTGGATTAGTTCTGCTAAAATCAATCCATAATGCTACACTCTGGCAGAGCTGTAAATTGTTTCAATTCGATACTAGGTGGAAAGGAATGCTATGAGTACAGGTATTTTGGGCAGTGATTCAAGACCACCTTTGTTCACCCTGCGAAGACATTCTAAACCTATCACATCGCTCAAATTCATACATGCTCCCCTGCGTGAGACAATATCACCAAACAAAGCACTCATCAAAGAAACTGATGATGAGGGTAAGGACCTTCAGTTGAAACCATATCTAGTTTCAGTGGACGAATCAGGAAGTGCAATTGTCTGGGATTTGGCTATTCATAGACCAGTTCTGGAATTTCAAGCACACGCATCGCAGGTAATGACTGTTTTACAAATGGGCTTCTCGGATGGTGTTGTTGACTGGGACTATTTTGGATTGGTGTTAACGCATGGACGTGATCACTGTGTGAAGTTCTGGAGAATGTTTGGACCTGATGGAGTGATAAAGAACGAATTGGTATATGAGCTTCCTGTGAATGCTTTGAATTTCTGTAATGTTGATATCTATAAGGAATGGCTGGTAACACCAAACACAAGGCGGTCAGAAGTGTTTGATGTTTACGATGTTTCGTTTCTGAAACGTGGCGAATCAATAAACGATCATCGGCTAAAGAGGATTCTGGAGGGAGTGGACGTTGGTGATAGAATAAAGGGTGAGAATACCACTGCCAATGAACGCGTAAGCGGAGACGGTGACCGTTTGGGAATCATTATGAAGTTTGTATGGGCTACTACTGATATACTTTTCATTGGATATGAGTCTGGTCATGTTGTACAGGTTCGCCTTGAGCTAGAGAAACAATCTTTCAAGATAATATCCGTCACCAACCGCCATTTCCCAGATCCAGTTCTATCGTTAACATACAACCACCACAACAACACTGTTATATCAACATCAGTGAAGGCTCAGGTTGCATTTCATACGATTGGCACAAGCAATTTCTCATTGGTCAAGTTAGAAAAAGGATTAGGGTCTGGAAAAATTGCTAGTGTGGGATTCATTGATGATAGATATGTCCTTGCTTCTTGGAATGGTACTATCAAGTTTTACATCTACGATAAGGTCTCTATGAGTCTCAAGCATGAGTCAAGCTTCAAAAAGCCAAGAGGTACTATTACAGGGAGTCTCAACATTGTGGGGAATCTCAATGACAATGATGATATTAAAACTAAAAACTCAAAGATCACCAAACCCAATGTTATATCAGTCACTAAAGGATGCCATCTAAACAAGGACGTTGTGCTACGAAACAGGAGAGATGCCAAAGTGATACAAGACGACTTCATGGCCGTTGGATATAGCGATGGAACGATAATGATGTATACTTCAATGCTATATTGAAAATAGATAAATATGCGTAGTTACGTTTTAGTTTTGCTTGAATGCAATGACCAAAAGACAATATTAATTTGATTGCAGGGATAGCTATAGACATGAGTATTCATTTGACTGCAACACATAGATAAGAGAAAGAGACATCACAAACGATCATCTTCAGCTTCAGTCAAGTCACCATCACTCAAGAAGTCAGTATCGCCGTGTTGAGCAGTGGTATGCAAAGAGGTTTCATCCAAGGCATCATCAGAGTAGCCTGAGCCTGGATTACTGCTAGGAGCCGAGGTGTAATCCAGTGAAACACCTGCCCTCTTGTTGAAAAACTTCTCCTGAATTAGTTCCAACCCTGGTGCTGTGATGGTATTGATGAACCCTACTGTCACAACAACAGCGTAACCGACAATGGATGAAATTCTGTTGAAGGTTGTATCTGTATCAAACTCCACAGGTTCATTTTCATCACCAAGTTTAATCTGACCATAACGACCAACATAGTGATGATAGATAATATAGATCAATACTCCTGCACCGACAATAGGGATCAAGATAACCAACGCTAAAGACAAACCTCTTAGACCATACTTTCTGCTGAACTCCTCTTCACGGCCAGGGCATGGTCTTGGCTCGACTTTGTCAAACTCTTGACCTCCAACACATGTGGATAACGGAACTTTTCTGTACCCTGTTGGAAGCCAGTACTCATCACCTCCAAATTCTTTACAAACTGCTGAGGTATCTGGAGGGTTGTAGCCCGGAACCAACTTACAACTTCCTGCAGAGTCTCTATAGTAGTTGAAATCACATTCGTAATCTTGACGAGTACAAGCACAATTTCTCATCTCATCGTATGGCGTGAGCAATTTCTCACCAATGTAACAATCAGCACCTGGAACTTTTCTGTAGTATTTTGCTTCATGACCGAACAAACAGTTATCAGGTTGATGTGGATGGCGTGGTGTCCATAGGTCAAAGTCGTCAGTATCTGGGTGTTTCAAGTCTAGTGAACATTTTCTCTTCAGGAGTTGGGAGAAATCAATCTGGTAAACAGTGGCCCTGTCACCAGACGAGGCAGGTAGACGAGTAAATAGGAGGAATTTTCTTGAGTCATCTGAAGGAACAGTTGAGATATCACTAACAACAACTAATTTATCAGTAAATCTGTACTCATTCCAGGTATCACCTTCATCCAAGGAGTAGTAGATGACGTCTGTAGAATCTTGACCGTTAACTAAAACTAGAATCGAACCTTGGTCACCGTATTCCCATTGATAAACACCCTTCTTGACTTCCTTCCAAGTCACACCACCATCACGAGTCAGGTAGGTATTACCGTCAAGGTATTGACCTAGTTCAGAACCGACATTTCCAACACCAATCATCATACCGATAGCAGATCCCGAGGAGAATGTGTCTCTGTAATCAGCACGTTCGGTGTAGCCATGTAAATGCAAGGCACACTCTTTCAGAGGCTTACCAAAGCATTTGGTCTTCTTTCCTAAGGAGTCAACAGCAGGTGGTTGTAAGAAGTCCCAATCCGCACCGTCATTGTGTGTGATTTTAGATTGCAATTTCTTTTTGGAACCAGTTTCAGCATCTCTTGGATTCGAGACAGTGTTGATGATTGCAACACCCTCCAGGTTTTCCATCTGTTCAAAGTCAACAAAACCAGAGGCATCTCTGTTAACGTGCTGTTGAGACATCACATAAGAGGTACCGTTAGAGTTGGACTTCAAAAGCGCTCCAAATTCAGTACCTGATCTGGCATTTGTGGTGACATGGAGGAAGATAGCATGTGATTGGGCAGAGAGAATAGTGTAAGCTTGCTTTTTCTCCACCTTGAAGTTCGAAGGAAATAGAGCGTCTGCCCAGACTTTACCATCGAGAGACACATGTGCTCGTAGAGATCCGTCATCAGCAGCAGAAGCAGCGACAAGGAAATCATCGGCTTGGACCATACCAATAACATTCTTCAAAGGGGTCATCGTAGTTGCGAAGTAGTCTTCAGAGAAAATCAATTCCTCTGAATGTATGGTGTTTTCATTGACTTCTCTTGTGCAAACAATCAAACGCTCATCGGTTGGTTTGGCGAGATGGCCAATGTAGTCACAAGAGTTGACATGTTCCTGTAAAAGTTGGAAACGCTTACCATAGGACTGAGTTCTGTAGGTGACAGTACGACAAGACCCATAGTGAGCGCTATCACAGTCTCTTTGACCAATATAGATAAACCAATTAGAGTGACGAGGATGGAAACGGAGTGGAAGAACGCCAGGGATGAAATTAGCTGGGGTTCTGAAAGATTTCCAGTTATCAGCTCTGTCTGTGGAGTAGATAATCTTGTGATTAGTAGATAGCAGGTAGACATGGTTGGTGTTGTGCGGATTGACAATGATGTCCAGAATCTCGTCTTCTGGACTGATTTGTTCCCAAGAAGAGCCTTGGTCGTGTGTAACGTAAGCTCTGTTCAGGGATGTGATTAGAACAATAGTCTCATCTTTCAAATCAGATCCTGCTACACGGTCTAGATAGACATACTTTACAACCTTACCACTGAAACTGAATGCCGAGGTTTTCACTTTACCGTCATTCTTTCCATCTTCAGACTCCTTCTTATCACCTTCACGCTCGTCTGGGTTCCCATCGTCCTTTTCCGTCTCGTCAGGTCTGTCATCACGATCATAGTCAATCACTCTCCCTCCACGACGATCAGATGGATCATCAGTAACAATCAAGGCCTCAGTATTTTCTGACGTAGTACTGGTTACTGCTTCATCGGTAGTGGAGCTGCCATCCTCCTGAATCACCACAGCGATATCATCATCCCTACGGTTAACCACCGCTCCACCTGCGACATCATCTGCAGCTCTCACAACTGCTGCAGTGATAGTCAGTAGTTTTAACAATCTCATTGCGTATACTGAAGAGGATAAAAGATACACGAGAGGTGGTGGTGAGCGCTTCAACTCTATTTTTTTCCACACTTCTTTACTCCTACGATTTAAAAGGGTGTCAAAACTGGACATTTGTATGATAAAAATAAAAGATTAAATCCGAGCACCGAAGTCTCCGAGAGGTGTAAGGGTCTTATCGGTGATTATAGTTGTTAGCATTTTAGATAGCTCCCGGTGGCTAGTAAGTGGTATATGTTTAGTAATCAACTGATGGTGGTGGAGGTTGGGATTGTGAGTATTTCGCAGAGGAAGGTTTCTGTTTACCCCGGCTTTCCTTTTCGTCTTCATCACGAAACCTTCTTCCTGCTTCGCTTCTTTCTCTGTAATCTTGTCTTTTCGGAGGGAGGCTGCTGACTCCCTTGCCAGAAGGATGGTAGCTATTTGCTGGTCTCTCATGTCTTCTACCATCTCTGACGGGTGACCTTTCCCTTCTCCTGTCTTCACTCCTCTCCCTCTTGTTTTTCTCCAGCGCCATCTGTCGAAGTTTCCTCATTTTTTGTTCCTGTATCCTTGCCATGGGATCGTCTCTGGATATCTTCATTTCTTCTCTTTGGCTAACATGTGCAGGGCTGCCTGAGGCTCTAGCAACGCGGTCAAACCCTTTACTGCCACTCATCGTGGTTTCTCCGCTTTGACCAGGCTTTGGTAAAAGTAGATCATCAACTCGTTTTCTGCCCAGCAAGTAATCTTCATTGGAATCGCTCTTCAGCTTGTCTGAGCCGGCATTTTCATACATCCAGTCTACTCTGTCTGCTACTCGTTTCCCTGTTTTTTTATACTGCAGCTCCCTCAGTTCAGCTAGTTCTTGTTCTTTAGCTATTTCAGCCTTTCGCTCTTGGATTCTCTTTCTCTCTGCCAAAGCTTCCTGCTCTCTTTCCCAGACTTTCTTCTGGTTCTTCATGAGAGCAGGATTCCATGATTTCTTGAGATTCAAATCGCCTGGTGCCATATTTAACGTGAACTATGCGAAGCACGCGGTCCTGGCTCACTAGATTCTACTGTATATGTATTTATTTGGTTTTTTTTATAAATTATTTATGCCTCATCGGTTAGAGATTAAGAGATGAGTTGATTATCAAATCAATGTGACACTCTGACACTCTGGTTTGATAGCCAGTCAAGTTTTTTCCGTAGCAACTATCGCTTGATATTTGATGCCGAAGGGCTGTGAATAGATGTTTCTACAGATGCTTGTCTTTGTTTTCGAGCCACTCCACTAACGTCTAGGAAGGGGGACGGCACATCTAGAGATTGGTACGAACGGAAGGTCCAGGCTAAATAGAGAGGGTGAAAGCGCAGGTTAATGCCAACCAGCCAATCGATCAATCACCACGAAGTGCAGCAACCAAACAGATCTCCTCACCATATACCACATTGTTCTTTGTTCAGTTCCTGAGTGCATAATAATTACTGAAAGAAACCCTTCCATGTGGCGAACAGTTCAGTTACTGTCTCAGTTTTCATTGAACCAAGAACCTGCCTGACACACACTCACCACACACATCCTCGGCTCTGACTTCCTGATCTTTTCACGAAATCAAATGAGAGGACGCCATATAAGTCTTGTCTTACTTGTACCAGCAGCCAGCGGGAAGTCAAGCTGCCTGCCTGCCTACAGGATAGGAACTGCTCTGTACCTGTGTACTGCTACGCACCGTCGAAAAAGAAACACGCAAACGCAGCCAACGCTACCAGCACTCCTAAACGCCATGCCATGCCAGGGATCAATGGCCTTGTTTCTCTGGAAAGGGCGTACGTATGGTTTGCGCGAGCTAGCAAATAGAACGAGCGGGTTTGCGCTGTGCTGTCGGTATTCAATGCATTTTGATTGGGCAATTCCTTAAATGCTTTCTTTTACTCTTCTCTCCTGTTTTCCTTTCCCATAAAAAATATCGACCTAACTGTAAACACTGTGTTTTTTTACTACGGGATAAAGCACTGCCATTTCTTTTTCCCTTATTTCATATGTACTTACAAACTTAAATCAGAGCTTCTCTTTTTCACTCAACTCAGATTGAGACACAACTAGAGTTATTTTTGAGAATTTCTTTTTCCATTTTACAGTTTCAAGGGATTTTCACCAAGAAAAAGAAATTGTGTATCAAAAAAGAAAAAAAAATTAGAAAAAAAAAAACAGGAGAGGAACAACCGCTAAAGCTCATCGGGATTTTCTTTTATTTTACCTCATCACCCAATTTCCCTTTTTTCCCTACAAATTTACTTCTTTATATATATACTGGTGGGTAAACTGAAGTTGAGAGTACCGAGAACCGTTCTGCCATGACTACCGATTCCACTCGTAAGTCCAACCGTGTACGCTTTCTGTCTTCTAAAGCTAAACAATATCAAGATATTACCCCTTTGGCCACCTCATCAAAGACGGCAACGGCAACGACGACCACTACGACAACCACTACGACTACGACTACCACTACGGCAGCAGCAGCCCCAGTAAGAGCACAGCAGTCATCCAATACCACCAGCATGGCCGCCGTTAACAGCAACCCCACCTCCCCTGCCCCAAATAGTAATGGCAACCAGGTACCGACATCGTATAGCAAGAAGCCGGTCTTGAGGTCCATCTCTACCGTCGATGAAAATGAGAATACCTACAACAACATAAACTTCAAAAGAAGAAAAACCCAAAGTTCTTCTCAAGTGCTGGCACGTGAAGATGGCAATGTAACCCCTCCTATTAGCACAAGCTCATCGTCCTACCTCATCAATGGGGAACATGCATCGTCGAATGACTTGACAAGCTACCACCAAAACTGGAGAGACGTAGAGGATGAGGAAGTTTTCGGACAGTCCGAGGACGACAATCTCTTCAACTCTGACGATGATAACGAATACTATAGCGCAATCTCTGATTACGAGTCAGACAACCTGTTCAGCAAGCCAGCCAGAGTGCCAAGCGATGAACCAAAAAGATTCATCAGCCATTCAAAAGCATTTCTATTCAGAAAGAGCCAAGATGCTGAAATTTCAAGACTGGCCCACGTCAAGCTCATGCAAATGGAGGATAACAATCTGTTTGAGTCTGATGAATCAGAGTCTGAGTCTAGTTCTCCAATCAACAACATTCAGTTTTTCCTCTCTGACCAATTTGGCGAGCTGAAATCCTTGGAGGAAAACTTCAAAAAGATCATTGACGAGAACCACAAATCTTCCTCGATCAAGCGCTCTTCTGTTGAAGAGAAGAACGAAGAGGAACAAAAGCAGCAGCAACAACAACAGCAACAGCAACAGCCTCTCTCTACTGAATCGCAGAGGGAAAGCGAAAGCATCACAATTGACGATTTCGTTGATTACACCTCTGAAGTTGTTTCCTCATCCGATGAAGATGCCCAGGACCAATCACAGGAGCAGGAGCAGCAACAACTGCAAGAGCATCAGCAATCGCTATTCAAGTCTCTCACAAAGCATTTGTGCTACAGACATGATGAGAAGCACAACCTGGCATTCCCAGATGTTTCCACATTCCCTATACGGTTTGACCCATCGTCTGCCAACAGCCATATCGGCACCAATAACAGAAACAGCAAGAAGATTCACTACAACAAGAAGACAATCAGAGCTTTGAAGAGAAGAGCGATCATTGCTGGTAAGGCGAGCGAAATGGTTGGGACTGGTATGACCATCGGTGAGTTCAATATTTTCTAAAGTGGATTGATTGGTCTCCCATCTGGCCACTGATGTGCGCGACAGGATGGATTCCATCAACTCAGAGAACCGACTGATTGTGTTGCTCTCTATTTGTTAGTTTGATTTCAGGAGTATTTGTTGTTTGATCATGTTTTTTGCATTATAGGTAACGGTTTTACATACACATTAGTGAATATATACATAGAAAAAAGGCTTCTTAAGACCCTACTATCTCAATCTCGATTATCAATCTGTATAATGATATCATCTTGCGCATTTCCAACTTTAAGCACCAGAAGTAGACAATTTCCTAATTAGGCACATCAACACCCATTCAGGAAATTAACCCAATATGGGTCAAGCCATTCATTTTGTCCGGTACAAACTTTGGATGCCCTTCGTTCGATACAGGCTGCCAAAAAGGGGTAGACAGAGAGAGCTCTGGGGTGGCTCAGCTGATTACCGTGTGCGCCTGGGCTTTCAATAGCTGCGGTTTGCAATGAAAAATGCTCTTGTTGATCTGGCAGGAACTCTACTGAAAACAATTACTAGACTACTAAAATAATAAAAAGAAGTGAAAGAGGAATGACCGTTGTGCATATCATTCTGGGGTTTTTGGAAGATAATAAATAAAACGCTGTGAAAAGTTTTGCTTTATTGTTTCGTTTTCTATCACTTGTTGTTTCTCTTCTTCCAAGGCCTGGTATCCGTTGAGTAGAACAATCCGCTCCTGTCGTGGCATTAGAGACGAGATGTGGAAAGAAGCAAGGCAGCTACTCAAGGACGTATTCATACCGCTTCCTGCGGCTAAACGTCATCACCACGATGGGGTCCATCAGCAGCAAGAGGCCATCTCAACCAAAGCGAATGTCAAAGGGTCCGGGGAAGCAGTAGCGGGAGATGGGGACGATGCGCAAGAGCAAAGTGTGCATTTACACCCTCACCACCATATAAGCGATGATTACAAGTTCCCCATCTACGACTCACATTCTCTTAGTGATGCCTCAACCCTGGTTCCACAGACGCACAGAAAGCTCAAGAACAGACATGTCCAACTTATTGGTATTTCTGGTGTGATCGGAACAGCTCTGTTTGTGGCTATCGGTGTTCCTTTGGAAAGAGCAGGTCCTGGATTCTTATTGATCGGCTTTGTTCTGTGGTGTATCCCAATCTTATGCATTACTGTATCGACAGCGGAGATGGTCTGCTATCTGCCAATCAGTTCGCCATTCATCAGAATGGCGGGAAGGTGCTGTGATGACGCACTTGAATTCATGGCTGGTTGGAACTTTTGGTTTTTAGAGTGTGTTCTGATCCCCTTCGAAGTGGTTGCGGTTAATACAATGATACATTACTGGAGAGATGACTACTCACCAGTCATAACCTTGATGGTGCAGATTGTTTTGTATTTCCTGATTTCAATCTTTGCTGTCAGAATATATGGTGAGACAGAATTCTGGCTTGCTATTGGTAAAGTTCTCCTTGCTTTTGGGCTAATCTTGTTCACATTCATCACAATGGTTGGTGGTAACCCCCAGCGGAATGCATTTGGCTTCCAGTTTTGGAAGAACCCAGGTGCTTTCAAACCTTACATTTCTGAAGGTGCTGTAGGTTACTTCCAAGGTTTTATCACTTGCATCACCCAAGCTTCGTTCACCATTGCTGGTCCCGATTACTTGGCAATGGTTGCCGGTGAAACAGTTTTACCAAAATCATCTACACTTCCTAGAGCTTTCAAGCAGATCTTTTACAGACTGACGTTCATCTTTATCGGTGGTGCCCTTTGTGTTGGTATCCTAGTTGCAAATAACGACCCTGACTTATCAGCTGCTATCAAGGACTCCAGACCTGGTGCTGCAGCCAGTCCTTATGTTATTGCAATGAACAATATGGGAATCAAAGTTCTACCTGACATTGTGAATGGAGCATTGATTATTGCCGCTTTCAGTGCAGGAAATGCTTACACGTACTGTTCATCCAGAACACTGTACGGTATGGCCCTAGAAGGTAAAGCTCCGTTTTTCTTCACATACTGCAACAAGCAGGGAGTCCCAATCATCTCTGTGCTAGTTTCATTGGCGTGGTCATTATTATCATTCCTGCAGCTAAACAATAACTCTGCAGTGGTTTTGAACTGGTTGATCAACCTGATCACAGCTTCTCAGTTGATCAACTTCTGCATCATGATGGTGACCTTTTTCTTTTTCCACAGAGCAGTCATTGCTCAAGGCATCAATAGAGATGAGTTTACTTTCAAGAGTTGGTGGCAACCATACACTTGCATCTTTGGGTTTATCTGTCCATTCATAATGATGTGGGTCAATGGGTACTATGTGTTTCTGAAAGGGCGGTGGGCTATCTCGTCCTTCCTGTTCAATTATCTTTCCATTTTCGTATGCATTGGTCTTTACATCTTCTGGAAGGTCCTGAAGAGAGGAAAGTGGAAAGATCCTTTGGAGGTTGATTTGGTATCAGGGCTTCAGGAGATAGAGGAGCATGAAACTAGGTATTACCAAGAGCTAGAAGAGTTGAAGAGAACCAAAGGTGAGAAAAAGGGAATGGGGAAAGTATTTGATAGCGTCTTGTCTATACTTGTTGGTAAGGATTGATTGATTCGCAGGTCGTACTTCTTCCTTCTTTTGAGTAAGAGCACTTATCGATGCGTAGTTGTGATCTATATATTATCATTGATATATGGTGGATTATGTACATTAATAGAGCAATTATTAGTTGTTCGATTTGTCTGTAGTGGTGGTAGTTGGGGAGGTTGCAGAAGAAGTCGATTCGCTTTCAGTTTCATGAGCTTCATCATCGTCCAAGTTCTTCTTGTCCTGAACTTGAATGATGATTCCATCGTCGGTATCTTGCTTCGTTTCCGAGTCAATCAACTCCTGCTGTTCCTTAAGCATTTCAAGTCTTTGCTTGTTGGTAACTTCCTCTACGACATCGGCTTCCGCAACATGGTACACCTCTTCCGGCATAGAGCTCAAGACGGCTTGCAGGGCATCATAGATGGTTTCATCTGAATCCAGATCACCATAAGTGTACGCGTTTGATAAGACAAGGAGGGTGGAGGGGATTCTTTCGTTCAATCTCAAGTTCAGCCATGCTGTTAAGTCACGCTTCAACTCGCTCACTGGGACTCCACTGACCCTGATACCTCTTGAGCTACAGGCAGCCTGAAGCTCCACTGTGCTTAAACTATCAATACCTTCGTAGTAGATTGCTCTATCGTCTCGCTTGATGTTGAGCAGTTTGTTTCTAATTCTGAAAGTTAGCATCTGGTTGGTACCTATAGGCTGGAGATTGATGTATTTGGCGACAGCGACGAGCTGGGATCTTTGCAAGTTATCCAAAACTGTATCGTCTTTGAATAGCTTGGCCACCCTGAGGAGCTGCTCTCTAGAAGGCTGCTCGGAAGAGGATCTGATCTTTACCAAGAAGTCTTTGAAGTCAGCCTTTTGTTCTTCAGTGAGAGCGCTTGGCAATTTCATCTGAATCGACTCTTTGAGCACCTGCGAGATTGTAGTTCTTGTTTTCAGCAGCTTCGTGTTCTTCTTTTCCTTGTCCGCTGATGATTCATAGGTTGATGGCAGTAGGTTTGGGAACACCTTGAGGGCAACTGGCAGAAGCAACTCAGCGAATGGCACAATGAGGAACATTGAAAACGGAACCAGTCTCACTATATCCTGGGTGGTTCTCTGCAGCTGCTTATTCTCTCTTCTCGTGAGCTCGTAGCCCGCTGCAGACTTCAACGCGAGCTTGAACGACACTTTGATCTCGAAGCCCAGGAGCTTGGTCCCTGACCAGTAGTGGTTCGCCTCATGTTTAACTTTCTCCCAGATGGTCTGGCGTTTGGGGTCTTCTGGTGTCTTGAGCTTGCTCTTCCCAGCGTTTCCTGCCTCAAGCTGCTTGCCGTCTCGAGGGCCCCCGTTTCTGCCGCCGTCTTCCAATTTACGCAGCAGCGTGGTGTAGTGGAAGCTCCTTCTAGTTCCAGCGTAGGCGAGCGGTAGCAGCTGAGCACCCGTGCTGCGGTTTCTGGTTATCTGGTGGAGCACTGCCCTTCTGGAGACGTTCATACTAATACTAGCCCGGAGCGGTACGTGTTGCTGCTGCTGCTGCTGCTTCTGCTGCTACTGTCCACTGTCCACTTTCCCTTGTGCTGGTGGCGTGGTGCAGTGCTATACTGCGCACAACACTGGCTGGCAGTGAATGGAATGAGTTATTCAGAGAAAATCCACTCACGCCCACCCACAGCGCGACCGGGTAAGCACATGTAGCGGTTCCACCGCCTGCATCCGCGCCGGCATCGCCGTCTGGACACGTTACTGCTCCCGGCAGCCTGGCGCACCCGCCTACCACCCGGCCCACCGCCCAGCCCCCGCCCAGGCCAGACGGAGCGTGGGCGGCGAAGAAAATTTTTTCTTCGTTTTTCCTTTTTTTTCCCACCGCATCCGTATAAATAGACAGAGAATTCCTGTTTTTGGGCAGAGTTGCTGAGTGACACAGTGGAGTCGTTCTTGTTCTTGTTGCTGCTCTGTGTGTACATGTCTTCTATCGAGAATCTCAAGTCGTTCGATCCTTTTGCCGACACCGGCGATGATGATACCCAGCCAACCAACTACATCCACATCCGTATCCAGCAGAGAAACGGACGTAAGACGTTGACCACGGTGCAGGGGCTGCCAGACGAGTACGACCTGAAGAAGATCCTGAAAGTGCTGAAGAAGGACTTTGCGTGCAACGGTAACATTGTCAAGGACGAGGAGCTGGGAGAGGTTATCCAGATGCAGGGCGACCAGAGAGTCAAGGTGATGGAGTTTCTGACCACGCAGTTGGCTCTGCAGAAGAAGAACATCAAGATTCACGGTTTCTAGTGTGCTGCGTGTGCTGCTTGTGCTGCGTGTGCTGCGTGTGCTGCGTGTGCGCGTGTGTTGGTTTTCGTTTGCTAGTTGGTTTGTTCATTTGCGACGACGAGGGGGAGGAGCAGCAGCTCCACATACAACCGACGCGACAGCGTGAGATGTTCGTTCACGCTGTGGTTGGTGTTGATGGTGCCGCTGCTGCTCTGCCGGCGGCGATGCCCGTCCGTCTCTTTGTTTGGGTTGCCGTTTGCTCGTCTTTCTTTGTTTAGTATCCTCTCATTAGTGCTTGGTTCTTTGTTTTGTATCCTGTGTGTGGTCTCCTTGCCTGTTTTCATCGGTTCATTAATAGATAGTGTTTCATATCAGCATAGCCTGTAGCCCATGCGCCATGCGCCATGCGCCATGCGCGTCCTTCCGTTCTCCTCCGTGTGCCTCTCCTCGCCTCTCCGTCCCGTCCTCCTCCCACGTCTCCTGTATATGCTGTTTCTTGTTAGGCTTCGTTCGCGACAGTAACAAATCAACTGAAAAGAAGGTTGTGTGTTTGGCCAATGCTGCTGTGCTGCCTTTTCGAATACCACACTCCTTCCACACGCCCACACGCCGACACACAGACATACACACGCTTTGGCGCCGACACAGCCACAGAACCGTCGTGATACAGAACCATGGCTAAGAGAGGCAGTGTGGTATCGCTGGACGCGTTTGCGAAAACAGTCGAGGATGCTAGAATCAAAACCACGTCGGGCGGTGTAATCACGCTTGGTTGCCTATTCACACTTTTGCTCCTGGTGATTGGCGAGTGGAGACAGTTCAACACAGTGGAGATCAAGCCAGAGCTCGTCGTCGACAGAGACCGGGCGCTGAAACTGGACATCAACCTCGACATAACTTTCCCAGACTTGCCCTGCGATCTCATGTCTATGGACATCATGGATATAACGGGCGATTCCCAGATCGATGTGGCCAGTTATGGCTTCTCTAAAATAAGGCTGAACGAAGCTGGCGAGACGATTGCGGAAGACAAGTTGAAGCTGGGCTCCGAGGGGATGGCCCAAGACCTCCCTGAGGACTACTGTGGGTCCTGCTACAGCGCAAGGGACCAATCAGAGAATGATAAACTGCCAGATAACGAGAAGGTGTGTTGCAACGATTGCGAGTCTGTCAAGAAAGCCTATGGCGAGAAAGGATGGGCATTCTACAATGGGAAGAACATTGAACAGTGTGAAAGGGAAGGGTACGTTCAACGGTTGAAAGAGAGAGTGAATGAAGGGTGCAGAATAAAAGGCTCTGCGAAGCTCAATAGGATCTCAGGTAATCTCCACTTTGCGCCTGGTGCCTCTGGAAATAACGGCCATCAACACATCCACGACCTATCCTTGTACTTGGACGAAGGTGATTTCTCTTTCAGACACACGATCAACCACTTCAGCTTTGGACCTGAAATCAGCTCTAAATATCTGGTGAGCAAAGGGGCCGACGACTTATCGTCTCATCCTTTAGACACCATGGTCTCTGCAAGTGGTGGGAAGAGTCATTTATACTCCTATTTCCTGAAAGTTGTTCCCACGAGATATGAGTATCTTAATGGCACCATTTTAGAAACAAACCAATTCTCCTCTGCTTACCACGACAGACCTTTGAAAGGTGGGAGAGATGCAGATCATCCAAACAGTATCCATGCCCAAGGTGGTATCCCGGGTCTGTTCTTCGACTTCGACGTCAGTGCATTGAAGGTCATCAATAAAGAGAGTTTTGGCACAACCTGGAGTGGCTTCTTATTGAACGTTCTCAGTGCTATTGGCGGAGTTCTCACCGTAGGGGCCATGCTCGACCGTGGGGTGTATGAAGCTGATAAGATGCTCAGGGGTAAAAAGGATAAATAGATATTACATCAAGGCCCTCTCGTAAAATATATCAAATTATTAATCTATAAACCTCTCTCTATAAAACCTCAAAACGGACACATTTCAAGGAACATAACACTCGTAATCAACAACAGCAGGTGTTCAATAGTCCACTCAGAAAGGCCAAAAAAGGGCAAGCAAACGTAGCAGGATACACCACTGATGATGGAAGAAATAAAAACCATAAACTCATAAATACATATAGGCAACGCCGACCAGTCGTACTGGCGTGAGCCAGTGGGACATTAAAGTGACCCTCCAAGTCTGGTAACTTCTTGGCGGAGTTTGGTCAGCTCAGTCTCCATATGATGCTCTTTATCCTGTAGATAAAGTATATAGGAGATTGCTTTCTCCAGTATCATGGATTTGTTGAGTTTGGGAACATCTGTGCCGTTCTCAACAGCAGCCACAGCAGCAGCAGCAGCGGCAGCGGCTTCTGTAGAGCTTCGCTCTTCTTTAACACCGGTCCCATCAAAGCCTTTGTTTGAGGAGGAACCACCAGTTTCGAATGCAGTCTTTTCGCTTGCTAACCAAGGGATAAGCTGCTGGAGACCAGCAATTTTGGCATTGATGTTAATACGATACCTCTTCTCGATTTTATTATGCGCTTCCTTTTGGTGAGCAGTGAGTCTCTTTCTAGGGGCTCGTTTCTTCTTGGGCTTGCCAGTTTTGGTCAGGCAGGTTGTAGTAGCAACACCAGTAGGCAACGATTGATGTGGTGCTCCTGATAAACTGTCTGAGAAATCACTACTCAAAGTGACACACGACTCTGTCCTTGACATAGATGATAGAGAAGAGGAGGAGGAGGACGATTGGTTGAGATCGAATTGTGTCACATCGTGTTCTATGCCGTCCTCTGGTTTAACTAAAGGAGAGTTGTCCAAAGACGTAGCTGTTGACGAAAAGACGCTGGTGGCCTGTGAATGATCGTGTTGCTTCACTTCATCATCAAACAACGACGAAAACTCTAGGGGAGAATTGCTTGTAGTTGAGGTGGCATTAGAAGGTGCAGCTTCTTCTACCCCTGATGGGAGCGCAGCGGTTGCCACATTGGTTGTGGTGGTATTTGCAACGTCGTCCTCAGCTCTGGGATGCAGGAATTCTTCGAACCAAAGGTTGCTGTTGATGTTGGCATTGCTGCTGCTCAAAGGAGTGGCGGCAGCTGTCGCCTGCAACTGTTCTGTCTGCTCTAGCTTGATCATAGATCTGGGTTGCTGTCCCTGCAATTGAATCTGGTTGTTGATCATCGTGGACCAGTCAAACTGTGGTGAAGATGCAAAGGCAGCCATTGCGTGTTGGTATGGTGACTGTGTTTGCTTGCTTTGTTCGGTTTCCACTGGACTTGCTTTGCTGGAAAGGGGGTGAAAGTAGGGGGCGTGGCGTGGGAAAGTCTAAGACAGCTTTAGCCGTGTATGAGATTAAGATAATAAACCCAACCCAACCTAGAAGCTGAAAAAAATAAACACAACCTTTGCTTCAGTTCAGTGCTGTGATGGAGGGGAGACTAACAGGCCACAGCGCACACAACGCAGAGCGACTCCTGCCTCTTTGGGAGATGGGGAGATAGGTGGATGGTGCAGTTGGTACTTTGCCACCGCAGCAGTTGACAAGGGATCAGATAGCAATGCTAACACTCCTGAGATCGACACGCAGCTGGCGAAAAAAACCACGCATCATCACTATATATATATATATGCGTGTACCCAAATAAGCGCACAGAGGCCCCGATGAGGAGAAGAACGTAGGCGAAAAGAGCGAGCGAGATGTGTGTGTTGGTTCCACGCTTCTCTCCTCTCTAAAGCTCTCTGCCTTGCGTTACCAGTTTCCACTCTGGAAGGGCTCATTAGATACATATGTGTCCTCGACCGTTTCCCAAACGCACGCAGACGCATGTGTGTGTTTTTGTCTCTCTTGGAATGGCCCAAAAGGGCCATGTGTAACAGTTTGTACTGGTATTTACTCGGTTGGTGGGTACGAAAGGGTAGGTTAGTTGAGGTGTAGGGGCAGGAGGCGGGGTGCGAGCGAGGATGGGAGCGTGCGATGTTGTCAGGCGGCGGCGTGTGGTAGCAATTAGCGTGTCGGTGACGAAGAAAGACGATAGACTGGTCGAGGGAGGGGAGCACAACTTTCACGGACTTCTCATTTCCTTCGATTCGCCTCGCGCTGGAACCAAGACAAGCGACCTTCCAGCGTGTGAGGAGAACAAAAGCAATGGCGTGAGAGAGGACTGAAGCACGGAAGCATGCACGCATGCTTGCACCAACCACCACCGCCACCACAAGAGCAGAGATGAGATAAGCCCATGTTATTTTACTCGTCTCTCTGTTTATTGTGTGTATATATGTACTTGTAGTGCATGACGGAAGGACAGGGATTGGTTGGCTTCGCCAGCCCTCACTTGCTTCCCCCCAATACGCCCAACGCTCTCCAATCAGCTCTGTGTCCCTCTAGTAAGCGCAAACCACAAACCACAAACCACAAACCACAAACCACAAACCACAACACAACACCAACACCGGTTCGTTGTCGGAACTAATTTTTTTCAGCCAACAACTTGTCAAAGAAGAGGGGTAGGCAGTGCCACATTAGTAACACCTCCAATGCGACTAATTCTCCTTTTGGACCCACCCCAGCGAATGATTGGATAGACAAGTAACCACACATCAGGAACTACTACGCCACTCAGCCACTGTCATCGCCGGGTCTGCCACACACATCACCATCATTACAGCGCACAGATTAGCACTTCTCGCTCCTTGATGAAGCGGATTTGAAATACATGTAACTCCCTGTGTGTCCCTCATTTCAGCCGCTTAGGCTTTTGAGAAACCTTAAGTAAGACTCACTTAATCGTGTGTGGTAGATACCGCAGCTCAATTCAATTCACTTCTTTTTTTTTCTTTTTTTGTTTCTTCCAAATCAAAATCGGGTACTCCTAGCCGACAAAACTTCGATAATCAATCAATCAAAGATAAAAATAAACGACAAAAAAGCCATCGTGATCTGACTGTCTGGTCTGTCTTTGATCAACCTCAACTCTTCCCCTTTCGACACAGCTAGACAGGCCAATCTTCCTATCATCAGCTCTCTAACCTTCACACTGAAAATTTTTCATTCAATAAAATAGTAAAATAATCTCAATACACCCAATTGATCACTTGTATCGATCACGATCACTCTTTTCTCCAGATTCTTACATGGTTTTTATAGGGAGGGGTCACCTATTCTTGTGACTATATGATACCTCGAAAAAACACCAACAAATATACAACAAGAAAAAGAAGTTAACAATGTCTGCATGTCTTTTTTTCTTTTTCTTTTTTTGTCTCTATATCCTTTGTCCGCATCTGAGTTTCTCCGATTATTGGTTTGGAACACCATATTGTGAATACCTGCGCGGAGATTGATGCATGCAAGCTAAGAAGTACGAGGAAAAACCTCCAGACTGACTATTAGTCATTGATCAACAAGTTCATCAATTTGGTGGGCCTCACCATCGTGGTTGTGCAACTTTGTAATTCCAGTCCTGACGCGAACTTGTTGCTCGTCATCACCACAGCCTGGGCTTATTAGATACACAAAGCTTTCCATTCCCCATGCGTACCAAACTTTCTTGTTTCTGGATTCTCTTGTGATAGAAATCTCCAATTCGGTGTCATCCGTGACATATAATGGAGTTTCCAGTGGGAAAAACAATGGGAACCAAGATATTAAGTCTGTAGTATGTGAGTCTGGTTTGATTGAGAGTGTGACATCACCATACAGATTTGCAGAGAAGAATCCCGCTATGCCGTGTATCACAGCTTTATGCCTAATCTTGAAAGTTGATATAACATTCTTTCCTCGTCTAATGTACGTTCCATTCGTTGATGGATGCTGGAATGTCCACACATCATTGATTTTAGTTGAGACAAGACATGAGTCTGTCAGTTTCACAACATATTGGTTTTCAAAGCAGCTTCTGTCATTAAGATCTTTCAGGGATTTGTACAACTTAGGAGTGAAGACAGGAGCAATTGAAGACGTATAGGACTGTGGTATGAAGTATCCATGATTCCTATCCAAGAATTTTTCAAGAGGTGATAAACATTCTGGGGCAAGTTCATTACACCCAAAACTCCCCAAAAGTTCGCTGATGATCAAGTTCTGACTCTCACGAGGATTCCAGTGTCTCATATCCATGTTGATAATGTTCACTTTATTATTCCACCGGCATCTGTTTCGCTCCTGAAGAGAAACAATGGCTGAACGGTTTTTCTCAATGGCTGTTATGTTGAAATCAATCCTGATGTTGATTTTGTCAATTGCTCTAAGGGTAGCCTCTACCAAACCACCTTTTCCCGCCCCAACTATGGCGATGTTTATTGGGGAAGACAATGATGACACAATGTCAGTGAGTGCCTTTGAGATTGCAGTTTCATACAACTGATACTTGACAGAATCTTCTTCGAAGATGTTGTATGTGAAATTGTCAAGATCATTTCTCAATGGCTGTAATGGCTTTTGAAGAACATCCTCATGGTTTAAAGAAAAAGTTTTCATTTTCTTGTTCTCCTCAAACCTTTTGCTTCCTTTGGTCAATAAATAGTTGATATAATGCATATATGACGATGTGTCTATCGAGTTGGGACTTTTTTCCAAACCATGCAGTAGATAAACAGGACTTTTTGAGTAAAATGTGTTCAAAAGTTGTTGGTTTTGCTTCGACAATACCGGATAACCTTTGTTATTAACTAAAAAGACAGACGAGGAAACTAACAGTACTGAGACAGGTTCTGCAAACCATCTGTCTAAAACCCAGAGAGGGACATGATTTTTGGTCAATGCTAAGGACACCTTCAGTCTGCTGTCATAGTCACAACTTGTGCGGATAGAGTTCCACATATCCCAAGTGCTTAGACAATCGACTGAGTTGATATTCTCGGGCAAGATGTTTTCACATATTGGCAAAGATATAGAGATGGATATGTTGTGGGACTGGGTCATGGAAAGAGCAGACCGCAGCATTCTTGAGTAGTTCGATAGCTTGATGAGATCCTTTGGGGGTGCAATGATGATGTGTTTCAGACCAATGAACTTAGCGTACTCAATCTCATTCACAAGGATCTGTCTTGAGAACTCAGATATTTGCTCGTCATCGCTCTCCAGCTCGATCCAGGAGGACAACAGGCCAATGACATTGTCGTATGTCCCATCAGCCAGCAGATTCACATCGTCAAGAGTAGGGCTTGGTATTACCAGCTCACCACTGGTACCCAGCTTGGCACACTGGAAGAGCTTCCTTGACTTTTCTCTGTATTGGCTGTTAGTGATAGGTATCAAAACCGCATCGTAGCCGTACGATTTGACGAGGCTGTCGATGAGCAGTCTGTTCGTCTCTATGGTGCATTTGGACGAAAGCGTGGGCTTGATCCCGATGTACGGTGCGGACGATGGCGGCGCCGCCGGCGCCGCAGAGGACGACGACGATGACGACGAAGATCGAGGTGTTACCGCCATACCTGCATACATGGGTGCTCAGCTCTTCAATCCAGCCCACAACAGCAACTACTGGTCAGCGCAAAATCTGGGGACTGATGCACACCGCAACCACTTCCGCTTCCACTTCCACTTCCACAAACCAAACCAAACCGTCCGCTGGCTGCTCCAGACGTTCGTTGACCGCTGTGATAAAGCAAGCAGGCGACTAAGTGATCCACACCGAATTTGTGGGAATAGATCAAGACCTGGAAAAATGTGAAATAAACAAACCAACCACAAACCACAATTAATCGTTACACAAAAACGAAGCTGAAGGAAAACCTGCCATAAACCACCGAATCAGGCGATTTACCGAATTGGGTAATATTTACAATGCATGGTGGTTTCGCGTTTTTTTTGTGTTTTTTTGTGTTTTTTTTTATTTTGGTTTTAGCGTAGGAGGAATGGTAACGAACGACGGTTGTGTTGCTTCCAGTGTAAGGCTGCGAGACAGAGACAACTGCAGCAGGTGCACACAGAAGATACCATGAGCTTTAGAGGACGCCAGCTGTCGGATACAGAGCGTGCTAGAGTGCTGGAGTTCCAGGAACACATCCACTATTCTCCAAGGTGAGTTTCCGCGAGCCTGACAACGGGGTCGCGTGGTGCAAGTGGTGCCATAGCTACAGCTACAGCTACAGCTACAGCTTCAGCGCAGCACGCAGCACGCAGCACCGCGGTCTTTGGCGAGAGAAGAGACAACACTGCGGCTTTACTAACACAGCGCAATGTTCAGATACTCAGACGACGAGTACGAGTACCGGTAAGTTTAGGAAACCTCACGCGTGCGTGCGTGCGGATGTTGTTGGTGGATTGTGTACTAACGACGGGGCTGAATAGCCATGTAATGCTACCTAAGGCGATGCTGAAGGCGATCCCAAGTGACTATTTCAACAGCGACACGGGGACACTAAGGATACTCCTGGAAGATGAATGGCGAGGCCTCGGGATCACACAGTCGCTAGGCTGGGAGCACTACGAGACACATGGTGAGTTGCGATACTACTATTAGGGTCAAGCCAAAGACGACGGCGCAGCGATACTAACATTACCTCCTCCCCCTATGGCGGTGTTACAGCTCCTGAACCACACATCCTCCTATTCAAGTAAGTTTCTCTCTTTCTTGTCCTGCTCACCGGTGCGTGTACTAACACCTGCGTGCCACAACAGACGTGCAGTGAACTTCGATTCTCAGCAGCAGAGATAGAGCGACACAGGCACATCCACCTGCTTCACCCACAACTTCCTGGTCACACTACACACACGACAAATCGAAACTCACTCAGATAATACCTCACTTCCTACTGCATGTCAACGAAACTAATCTAAACTCACAAGAAAAAATACGGAAATCAAGCACTGAACTGCTCATACTCAACTGCACCCCCATCTAGGCCAATGCACTACAAAGTGTTCCCCTTAAGAGAATATAGTTACCGTTCATAAACTTTCTACTTCTACTTTTATCCGTAGTCCTGGAGCACCACCTGTAAGTCGCCGGTGTACAGGTGTTTCACTATAAATTAATTTGTAGATTTTGTAGAGAGAGAACAGCTCAGCATCATTCCATATGGCTACTTGAGAGAGAGCGGGTGTTGCGTGAGTGTGAGTTGAGCGTACGCGCCTACGGAAGTGAGGTAAGATGGAACTGCCCCGATTCAATTATAACAGGATCAGTCAACAGGCAAACCAGGTAATTACTGCACTCCCTGTATCAAACAACAAGGCAAAGTCAATACTACTCTTTGCTTTGCTCGGAGGTCTAGCAGTGCAGCTTTTAACACTTGCATCATCTTCTTTCTCATCTTCATCGGGCTCAGAAGTATCATTTGGAGAGAGCGGTAAGGTGATTATCGTCGATAAAGATGCTCCAATATCGTCGCATTATAAACACATTTTGAAAAAGCTCGACAGGACGTTCACGAGCCTGTCCTTCGAGCAGAGATGCCAGGTGTACTTTAACGAACTGTACGAAAGGGACCACGACTGGGAAGTCTTTGACACGAAAGTAGACGCCAACAAAGACTATCAGAAGGCATCATTTGATCATGATGGGTATATTCGCAACCGGATCAAGAAGTATAAAGAAGAGAATGACAATAAAGAGCCTTCAGATGGTAAAAAGGCAGAGTTTGAACTGGACTATCAAAACATGTCCAGCAAGACATTCGGAACAGAGCAGTCAATGATTGATGCAGTGACGCATCTGAGGGTGTTTGGACAGTGTTTCCTCAGTGATCACCGCGAGTCATCCTCCTCATATTTCAGTAACGGGGGAAGTTGGTTTGGTGATGTAAACAACATTGAACTGGAGTCATTGACTCATGACAATGGTTTAGACCTGTGTCAGGATATTGAGCAAAGAGTTTTCCCTTGGTTAACTAACGAGTTCCCTTTGTTTGTTCGTTGGAACGGAGAGAAAGTGTACGGAATACCCCAGATGTCAAAGTATAGCATACCAGATGAAAAAGACTACATTCCAACCCCTCCAAAGAGCTGGGATCCAAACAAATACTTTGAGTTTGAGAACTCGTATGGGGCTGATAAAGTGGAAGATACCATAAACTTCAAGGTGAAAAGGTCATCCAACGGCGGTAGCAAATGCTCCCTCAACACTTGGAGGAAGTCATTGAATGGTAAGGGTATTGTGCTGTCAGTTACAGATAAGTTTGAAAATGATATTATAGGACTGATTAGAGTGCTCAGAGCACTGAACAACAGACTTCCAATTCAATTTGTTCATAAAGGAGATCTGTCTGAGAAGGTACAGAAAAATATCATAAAAGTGGCACGAGAGGATGATGTAAAAGTTCCACTACATATCTATGAGAAGGTTCAGTACACAGTGCCTCACAACTATCCAAAGCAAGAAGTGTGGTTTGTCAATGCTAAGAGATGTATAAGAAAAGACTACCAAAACCATTTCAAGGGATTTGCTAACAAACTAATTGCTTACCTGTTCAATTCATTTGATGACACTATCTTGATGGATACAGACTCTGTGCCTTTTGTCAAACCAGAAACATTCTTCAATAGTGGCCCTTATCAGAGAACGCAAACGATCTTCTTCAAAGATAGATATACTACTGAGAGGGTAGCTGTCCATGACTCAGAGTACTTCAAAAGACTGATGCCTACAGATGTTGACCAATCTCTTTTCGGTATCCTTCCTGTGACAAATCACACGTTGAACAATAGATATATTGAAAAACAGGTTAGACATGTCATGGAGGCAGGGCTAGTCGGGATCAAGAGATCTACACACTTCACAGGAATACTACTAGCTATACAGCTTAATTTCTGGAATGCTGCAGCGTACTCGCGGATATGGGGTGACAAAGAGTTATTCTGGCTTGGTCAGTCCATCGCAGGTAACGAAAACTATGAATTCAATCGACATGATGCGATTGCTGTGGGTGAATTGACTCCGATGGAGCAGCGTCCTCGAAACACAATTTCTCATGAGCTATGTTCAACCCATCCAGGGCACCTTAGTGGCGATGATAACTTCACAGTATGGTGGATAAACTCTGGTATGAAAACCTGTAAGGTTGAAGGAACTTGGAAAGGTGATTGGGATCAGCAGAGATTCAAAAACATGTTCAGAGCTCCTGAACAACTTGAGAAATATCTCAAAAGCCCTTTCCGTATAAAGGCAGCAATGCTGCCACCAGGCGGTGACAGAAGAAAGGAAAACAAGCTGCGCGAGCCAGCCGTTTCATGGCAGCTGACCCCACCTTGCAAAGGGTACATGTGGTGTGCTTACGATATCTTAGGCGCTTCGTTGAAACCAGAGGACCGTGGCTCCTACATAGAATACGACAATTTGACCATATGGACCAATGATTACATCTCCCTGCTATGGACAGGCACCAACCTTGTTGAGTTGAGTAAATACCATGAAGCCAAAGCAAAAGAGGACTAGATTGGCCACCATTTGCATTTCCCACTGGGCTTGTGCATCCCTGGGACTGATTGATTGATGGAGAAGCGTGAGTGAGAATGAGATAGAGTTTTTAGAGAATAAAACATGGCTGCTTTTTAGTATTCAGTGTAGCTTCTCAAAAGATCGTTCATTATCGTTCTATACATATGTGCTTGGCGAAGGCAGACGAAGCGTATGCACACTAGCAGTGTGCCATACATCAGCCCTGTTCGTTCCATTCTTCCTTATAGTCTGAGTGTGTATGGGCTAAAGAGCAATGTACATGCCCCACCCACTGACTGCACAACGTAGATAAAATAACACAATACAATACCGCTGCTATGTCTGTTATTTACTGTGGCATATCCTGTGGGTCTGGGTTGGAGACCCAGTGTTCGCCAAAGTAAGGGATCTTCTGGTAGAAAGTCTTTTGGAACACTGGCACACCTTCAGTGAATGTCAGCAGAATTGCTCCTCCTGCACCACCCCATAGGGCCAAGTTTGGCGCATAGGCGAACAAGTTTGGAACTTGGATCTTTCCAAAGTGCGACACACCCTTTAAAACTGGTTGAGAGATATAAGAAACCATCTTCGATTGCTGATTACCACTTTGCACAACACCAGGAAGTAGACCCGTTTAACTTTTATTTCAGTTTTCAGCATTTTTGCGATGATTTGAAAATTACGAGATGTGATTGGCTGGAGGTCACGTGACAGAGCATGTGACATGGCCCGAGTAGCGATGAGGGTATGTGAGGGTATGTGGTATGTGAGGGTATGTGGGATGTGGGGCCATGAGAGGGCACGAATGAAGAGGGAGTGTGAATAAATAAGTATAAATAGCTACAAGTAATAGGTACGGTGCACTTGCGTCTGTGCATACACTGTGGCCGTCAGTCTGATATGATGTCAAGTACTTTCGAGTCAAACAAGAACTCAAACCCAACGTGTTGAACAGGGCCAAGCAGTTTAGATGCGTCGTCGACCCACACTATATCAAGATACTTCAGTATCTTCAGGCAAATTGTGGAGTGCACTTGATTGGCCATCTGGGTTATGCTTTCACTGAAGTACTTCTTTTGGGAGACAGTCGATGCAGCGCTGGCACCTATGAATAATGTCCAGATAGATGAGATACAGCCCGCTGGATCGTATTCTTTGGCCCTAGTCTCCTCCTGGATTATCTGATCAACAGTTTCTTTCAGCGATTCAATTGTAGTCTTTTGATAATAGCACAGTTTCTTGAGAATGATCAGGTCTGCGTAGAGAACGGTTTTCGAGTAATGAATATTGGATTTCTCACATGGCTTCAAACTAGGATACTTGGCCAAGATTTCATTCAGTCGTTTAATCTCGTTGGTCGTTTGCACCAAAAGACTGAAGTACGAAACAAGGTCCTCCTCTGACGTAGGTGTCTTCAAGAATCTGCAGATCCAGGAGCATTTGGCTGCAATCATTTGTGCTTTGAGCCCCACTCCAAGAACAGGATGGTTCAACCATGGATCTGTGTCTACTAGAACAGACTCCTCTGCGTAGTACAAAGGCTGTCGGAGCAAGGAGTAGAACCTTTCGAAGAATTGGAATGGCGATGGCACCGAGTCAGCCAGCTTGGAGAACCGACACAGCATGATGTTCAGGGGGTAGTGCAAGATGAAGTGATCTGATAGAAGCCTATCTAGAGGTGTAGTGGTGTACCTTAACTCTGGGTTGTGATATAGAGGTAATGCATTCTTCAAAAATCTTTTCTTTATGATAGCGTATGATGATGAAAAGTGTGCTGCACACAGTGTAATGTTGAAGCCAAGGTTTTTGTCACGAAGACAGAGTGTTTGTAAGAGCTGAACGCTCACAAACACATGGTCACCAAATCCAGAGCTTGGATGCTGAAGCTCCTTGATAAGTAGGTTCACAACGTAATGATACCGCCTCGCAGCCTCTTCTTTGAAGGAGTCATTGTGGTAGGTCAGCAACGAAGCACCACAAGCTAATGCAACCTGTCTAACTATGTAATTTTCTTTGACAAATGGCACCAGCAGCGCATAAGGAGAGATCATAGGGTTACAATGAGGATAAGAGATTGATTTGATCATAATGTTGAGGAACGCATCGTAACAGATGAGGTCTAATTCTGACATCTCTACCCCTGGAATTTTTAGATCAGCTCTGTCTTTAAGAGCCACTGGATGATGGTCGACAAGTTCAGGTCTATGCGATGATTGTGATGTCAGTGAATGCACCAATGGGGTTTTAGCATTGCTGAAACTGTCACTACTCTCATGGTTGTCCACCTCAATGTTCTGCTGTTGCTGCTGGATATCTAGAAATTGATCTAAGATGAAACCACTGTGGAAATCTAGATTAAAATCAAGAGAATCAATGAATCCATTGTCTATATCACTTTTGTTGGTGTGGGCATTCGATGCCAATGGTCCATCCGGAGCTGCTTGAGAGTGCAAATGCCCAGTAGATGGAGACGGCGACAGTTCTTCCTGAGTGGTTTGTTCAGGATGGACCAGAGCGACGTGTTGTGGCCATGAACAATTAAGAGAGTTGCGAACACAAGCCCGGCATACGGGCTTCTCCTCATCGCATTTTTTTTTCCTTCTTTTACAAGATAAACATCCGTTCTTTGTCTTGATAACCTTTTGCTTTATCGAAGATTTGTTAGATTTGTTCGTATCACTACTAGAACGTTTGAGATTCAGGACCCTTTGATACTCATGATAAGTAGGGTCTGAACTGCCGGCACCGTCGCAACGGCCTTCGCCGTTGCGATTCACATTTGTACCGGTACTATTTGCACTTCCGGGGAAACCTCCGCGATTGACATTACCAGGACGAGACCGACTCATACAGAAGCACCCATATGTTATGTTATGTTATGCTATGTTGTGCTCTCTCTACAAATATCCGTAGCTCACTCTTGCTGAACCATCAACCAAGAGCACAAGTACAGCACCAGTATAGCTTATTCGCTAACTTGCTATTTTTCTCCTTTCTTTTTCCAAATCGATTTAGGTGAGAAAATATCTAAACTGTGGGGGGAGCTTTTGGTCTGCTCTGTCTACGAACGCACGCACGTCTACACTTCGGGGAACAGGATAACAACAATAGCAACATAATTAGGGAAATCACAATGGCGAGCAAGCGAGAGGGAGAGAGGGGGGTATCAAAAATAAAATAAAATAAATTCATGAGAATCCAGGTGGGATCGAGCGATCGACTTGATCGATTTGGCCAACCACCCTCCAGATCAGCGGACTAACGGCAGCGGCCACCAGACCCAGGTGTGCTGTGCTTGGGCTGTTAGTTGTGCGAAGCTATGGGCATCGCAGATTGAAAAATCGTGAGACAGAATGCCACCAGAGATAGCAGGCACAACGGTGTATCCCAATGTAGATAGATAGCAGATAAGAGATTGCCCTGCATCAATCTACCCGCGCAGGCTAAGAAAACTGGCAAAACGTATATATATGTAGATATACCGAAATCTTCCCACCTCATCCACGCCTGGCTGGCCAATCAGAGCCCACCATCCCCTCCGATTACATAATCGACGGCGGTCGCCGCCGTAATAAGTGGTTAGGGACACATACTCACCGGGAAGTTCCAGAGGCATTTTAGTAAGGGTTTAAGGTGTAGATGCAGTGTGCGTGATATGTATGTGATGTGTACCTAGTGAGAAACGATTGATAAGATGACAGGAGGAGGTGACTGTAATTTTGATAATCGCAGATTTATCTGAGATACACAGCGCAGACACACCACATCCATCAATATATATATATATATATATGTATGCAGTGTGAGCCAGCAGGATCGAAAGTGCACTCCCTTCTCTACTAAAGTATATAGACAGCACTAGAGGTCTATATATCTGCGATGAGCGAAGAGAAATTCAAGTACGAGATAAACGAAGAAGGTGCGGTGCACGAGGAGGCTGGATCGCAGTCCTCATTCACCGAGTTCCACGACGACGCCAAAGTCCAGTACCAACAGCCTACTACCTGGTGGGGTAAACTCCTCTATAAGATCTCGCTCCAGAAGGACTGCGACCTTACCTTTAGCGAGCAGTTCTTAGTTAACGAGGATCTCCAACCGGTCCTTGATATCAACGAGAGACCATGGAGATGGTGGAACTTTGTGTTTTTCTGGATCGCAGACTCGTTTAACGTCAATACCTGGCAAATCGCAGCCACTGGTGTCCAGGCTGGACTTTCCTGGTGGGAGACTTGGCTGTCTGTTTGGGTGGGCTATATCCTCGTTGGTTGGTTCATCTATGCCACCCAGAGAGTGGGCTCTCACTACCACATTGCGTTCCCAGTTAGCTGCAGAGCTAGTTTCGGTACTTTTGGCTCGATCTGGCCAATCTTGAACAGAGTCATCATGGCCATCATTTGGTACTCTGTGCAGGCCTGGATTGGAGGCGAGTGTGTTCAGCTCATGCTGATGGCAATCTTTGGAGCCGACCTGAACACTAGAATTCCTAATGGGATCGCTGGATCAGGGACAACAACTTTCCAGTTTCTTTGCTTCTTCCTATTCTGTCTGTTTTCCTTACCTTTTATCTACACAAGACCCCAAACTATCCGTCATCTTTTCACTGTCAAGTCGTACGCTTGTTCGATAGCAGGTGTTGCGTTCTTAGTCTGGACTATTGTTAGAGCTGGTGGTATTGGCCCAGTGGTCAAACAGGGTACCACACTGGAGGGGTCAGATCATGCCTGGGCTTTCGTCAAGTCCATGATGAACTGCCTGGCCAACTTTGCTGCTCTGATCATCAACTCTCCTGACTTCTCAAGATTGGCCAAGACACCTAACCAATCTTCCATCTCACAGGTCGTTGCTGTCCCAACATGTTTTGCAATTACATCGTTGATTGGGATCTTGGCCTCCTCGGCCTCTACTTCTATGTACGGAGAAACCTACTGGTCACCTTTGGAGCTTTTGAATCGTTATGTGGAAGATTTTACGTCTAAAGATAGAGCCGGTGTCTTCTTCATTGCCTTCGCATTTGCATTGGCCCAAGTGGGTACAAATATTTCAGCAAACTCCATTTCAGCTGGTACTGATGGTGCTGCTCTACTGCCTCGCTACGTCAACATTCGCCGTGGTGGGTTCATCTGTGCTGCAGTCGCATTTGCAGTATGTCCATGGAACTTCTTCACCACATCTGCAAACTTCACAACATATCTATCTGCTTACTCCGTCTTCCTATCCTCCATCGCTGGTGTCATTATCGCTGATTACACTATTGTTAGAAGAGGGTACCTCAACGTTTACCACTTGTACACCAACGCGAAGGGATCCAACTACTCCTACAATAGACTGGGTATTAACTGGAGGGCTTACGCTGCCTACATTTGTGGAATTCTACCAAATGTTGTAGGATTTGCGGGTGCTGTTGGCAGAGAGGTCCCAATTGGTGCAGTGTATGTCTACAACATCTCATATCTATCGGGGTTCACCACAAGTTTCATTGTGTACTGTATCGTCGTTGCCCTATTCCCTATTCAAGGGCTGCCAGTTGCCAAGTTCTGGAGACTTCGTGGTGGTTGGTACGAAGATTACTTGGGTGAATACGTCGAGAACTTTACTGCTGAGCTCAACAGAGACCACCCTGATGACTATGAAGCTGCTAAGGCTCATAGAGTGCCCGAATTCTTCTAGAAGCACTATGAGCAACACATGTTTGTTTGCTAGATTTGATTTTAATACAACGTACTACATTCTCCGCATACATGTAATCATCAGTGCATCTCATTTTACAAATATTACCAGCTTGTCCGTAAAGAATGCCTTGAACTCGCCTTGGAGACTTTTAGGCAAGGGAACCTCCAAGTCCTTGACACTTTTATACTTGTTTATGTTCAGGTTGCGGAGGATCAGTGTGTGGGACGTGCGGTCTACCAGCAGCTCGTAGTCCAATGAGGAAGTATTTTGCGAGCTTATCTCGATCTGTAGTGAGTATCCGTTGATGTCTATTCTTGAGATTGTGGTTTCGTACTTAAGCTCCTCTTGAGCTTGTGCCGAAGCGGTGATTGCTGGTTTGGGTCCAGCCTCTTTGATGGACATATCTTCAATCTCTTGAATGAGCATACTTCCATTTTTGCTACCGCTCTTTTTACCTAGGAGCTCGTCCAGACCTATCATATCGCTTAGCTGGTCTCGCTCGTGTTCTTCGTCGTCCCCCTGCAGGATGATAGGACTGTTGCTCTCGTGGTGTTTCGGCCCCTCCTCCAGCTCACTCTTCAGCACTGTCATCTCAGGGACGTCTCCTTTGCTCACCATTTTAGGGGTAGCAACGTGGTCGCGGTCCAAGATGATGTCCATCCGCAGCTCGACGCTCTCGAGACTCCATTCTATCAGGATCTCCCGCAGTTCTTTGTCCTGCTGGATCCACCTCATCGCCTTGGGGTTGACAGCACAGTCTGTCACATACGAGAGCAGCCCCTTCTTATCTGTGGATTCCCGCAGCGTCGCGGTGACTATTGGGATCTCCCACTCATTGCTCATGATGAGGGGATACACCACCTCCGGGCTGAACGGCACCACAGGCAAGGGGACCTGCTCATCGGTGCAGATGTTCATAAACACTTTGCTGTTCGGAACAAACGCATCTTGCTTGTTGCTACTGCTGAGTCGAGTTTTCACCACAAAAGAAGGCCTTGGCCGAAGCACAACAAGCTCTGATGCCTTGGGCTCTTCCCTGATCATCTTCTTCCCCTCGACTGAGCCCCCCAAAGACACACCTCTGTGCGTATGCCATCCCTGCTTTCGTTTGTTTCAAAGACTGAAAAAAAAAATCAGACACACCACCACCACCTCTTCCAGCCTCATCAACACATGTGAGACTGGGGACGTGAGTGTATACGGCGTACAAGCATGGCATCAGAACACCAAAGACTGCTGCCCTCCGCGCACGCAGGTGACGGATACGCGTCCATAACAGACTACAGCGATAACTCGTCCCTGTCGTCATCATACGACTCTCGAGACAAGTCTGTAACCGTGCGAGATGAGTTTACGAATCTGCTGTCAGCGTCAGCTCCGCTGTCGCTGACGTTCTTCCTCGAGTATCTGCTGGCGGTGAACTCTCTGTTCCTGATAGGGCACTTGGGCAATGCTGAGCTGGCGTCAGCCTCGCTGGCCGTGATGACGTTCAACATCACAGGAATGGCTGTGTTTGAGGGCCTTGCGACTTGCCTGGACACATTCAACGCACAGGCTTTCGGGGCGGGGAGACTCCATAGAGTGGGCCTCTTCACCCAGAGATGCACATTGATGATATTCACAATGACGATACCCCTCCTTGTGTTCTGGTGGTACTCTGCGACGCTGCTGGCGTTCGTGGTGCCCCAGAGAGAACTGCTGGTGCTAACGCAGACCTACCTGCGCATTCTCTGTGCCGGATCCCCTGGTCTGATCATATTTGAGACAGTCAAGAGGTTCTTGCAAGCGCAAGAGATATTCCACGCGTCCACTTATATGCTGTTGATCGCGCTACCAGTCAACATTGGGCTCAACGTGGGCCTCATCCACCTCTACGGCTTTGTGGGAGCCCCCATCGCCATATCGATAACGTACTGGCTGATGGCCTTCATGCTGATTGGCTACGCTATCTTTGTCGACGGCTCTCAGTGCTGGAATGGGTTCACGAGAAGGGCCTGGAAACACTGGGGTGCCATGGCCAAGCTAGCCCTCCCGGGCTTGGTGATGATCGAGTCTGAGTATTTATCGTTTGAGATACTGACCGTGATGGCCTCCCACTTTGGTACAGAGTCCCTGGCTGCTCAGAGTATTATATCCAACATTGGCTCGCTGACGTACCAACTCCCCTTTGCCTGTGCATGTGCGGTGTCTACTCGTGTGGCCATCTACGTGGGGGCAGGGAGCGTGCGGAATGCCAAAATAGCCACGAGGCTCGGGATAGTGTTGGCAGGCATGATTGGAGTTGGTACCATGACTGTGCTGATTCTGGCAAGAAGGCAGTTGGCTCTCTTATTTTCGAGCGACGAGGAAGTACTTCAACTGGCGACTACGTCAATGCCTATCTTGGCTGTTAACCAGGTTGCTGACACCTTCAATATCATATCAGCAGGTGTGCTGAGATCGCAAGGGAGACAGAAGATCGGGTCAATCCTCAACATACTCTCATATTATCCCATCGCACTGCCAGTGGCTTACCTTCTATCGTTCAAACTAGGCCTAGAGATCGAAGGTCTTTGGCTTGGCTTAGGGGTCGGGATAGTCATTCTTGCTGTAAGTGAGTTGGTATGTGTCGCCAAGAGTGACTGGCCAAAGATCATTGAACTGGCGAGGGAAAGAGAGGACGAAGAGCACCATGACATCTACGTGGACGATAGCACAGTGGGCAGTGCGGCATCCTCCTTACGGAGTGTGGCAAGTATGTAGATATCTATTAGCTTATATATGTTTTAATGTACGTAAAGTTAGAATAAACCTTCAATCTCACCTTCTTCATTCACCTCCACGTTCATGAACCCACAGTGAGTTGGGAGACCTGGGATAGTTTGAATCTCAGCAGCCAAAGCGTACAAGTACCCAGCACCGATTGAAGCTCTGACATCTCTGATTGGGAATTTGAACCCAGTTGGAACACCTTTCAAAGCAGCATCGTGGGATAGAGAGTATTGTGTCTTGGCAATGCAGATTGGAAGCTTGTCAAAGCCTTGTTTGGTGTAAAGTTCAATCTTCTTGGCAGCTTCTGGAAGAAGTTCCACCTCACCTGCACCGTACATCTTCTTTGCGATGGCTGCAATCTTGTTTTCAACAGTGTCGTTCAAGTCGTAGAGGAACTTGAAATCCTTTGGCTCGTTGGAAGCTGCGATAACACCTTTGGCCAAGTCGACAGCACCGCGTCCACCCTCTTCCCAGTGATTGGAAACAATCGCATCAATGGCACCAGCAGTTAAGGCAGCCTTCTTGATAACCTCGTGCTCACGGTCAGTATCTGATGACATCTTGTTGATAGCAACCACAACAGGTAAGCCATATTGTCTGGCATTGGAAATGTGCTTGGCCAAGTTTTGACAACCTTTTTCCAAGATCTCAACATTCTCTGACAAGTACTCGGCTGGCAATGGTGCACCTGCTTTGACTTCAGCACCGCCACCGTGTACCTTCAAGGCACGGACAGTTGCAACAATGACAACAACATCTGGAGTTAAACCAGAGGAACGGGCCTTAATGTTGATAAAACGCTCACCTCCCATAGTGAAGTCGAAACCAGCCTCTGTGACAACATAGCCTTCCTCTGCATTAGGGTTGGATGGGCTAGTACCTGCCAATTTCAAAGCCATCTTGTCTGCGAGAACAGAGTTTGCACCGATGGAGATGTTAGCGAAAGGACCCGCATGGATAAAGACAGGTGTTCCTTCCAGTGTTTGCATCATATTTGGCTTTATAGCATCCTTCAACAAGGCAGTGAGAGCACCTGCAGCACCGATATCTTCACAAGTAACTGGTTCGCCACTTCTGGATGCTGCAACAACGATACGACCTAGACGTTCACGCATGTCCTGCAAAGAGTTCGATAGTGCCAAGACAGCCATACATTCTGAGGCCACAGAGATATCAAATCCTGTCTTACGGATGTGACCTTTCTCTGTTGGAGCTTCACCGATGGTGATGCCTCTCAAATGTCTATCGTTACAATCAACGACACGTCTCCATGTGATGGTATCAGGGTCAATATCCAAACGAGCGAAACGACCATACTCCTCAGGAGTCAAATCATCAGGGTTGGTCTTGTCAATTCCCAGCTTTTCCAAACGTCTGAGCATGGATTTCGTGAAGGTTCTAGCCCCCTTCTTAACAGGAACAAGACGTTTATAAAGAGGGCCATCCTTTTGAGTGGACTCATGGAACATACGAGTATCAATGGCAGCTGCAAGCAAGTTATTAGCCATAGAGATGGCATGTATATCACCTGTAACATGCATATTGAACTCGTCCATCGGAATCACTTGGGAGTAACCACCACCAGCAGCACCACCTTTGATCCCGAATGTTGGACCCATAGATGGCTGTCTCACATTTGCAAAGGCACGTTTGTGTAAGTGGGCCCCTAAAGCTTGCGCCAGCCCAACAGTAGTGGTTGATTTACCCTCACCCAGAGGAGTTGGAGTGATACCAGTAACCAAGATGTATTTACCATTCTTCTTGTCTTTGAGACGGTCGAGAAGATCTAGTTTGACCTTAGCTTTGTACGATCCATAAGGTTCTAGCTCTTTTGGAAGGATTCCTGACTCCGAAGCCACCTCAGTGATGTGTTTAGGAGTTTGTTCCTTGGAGACCTGGTAGTCAGATGGGACAGGAGTTTTCAAATTCAAGAGGAGAGGATTGTTGAAGTAGTTGTCGCCTTTAGAGTTGATCTCGTAAGCCTTCTTTGCTGAGATGATAGTGTTAGTCAATAGCATGGCAACTGTCATTGGACCCACTCCGCCTGGAACTGGAGTGATTTTGGAGACAACAGGGAGTGCTCCATCGAAGTCAACATCGCCCACCATACGGGAGCCTGACTTTCTAGTGGCATCGTCAATGAAGTTAGTACCAACGTCAATAACCACTGCCCCTTCTTTGAACCAGTCTCCCTTGACGAACTGTGGTTGTCCGATCGCAGCAATGACAATATCAGCCAGCTTTACGTGTTGGTCAATGTTCTTGGACTTTGAGTGCAAGGTGGTAACCGTGGCATTCATGTTCTTGAGAATCGTGGCGACAGGAGCACCCACAATCTCTGATCTGCCGAGCACAACGACATGTGACCCCTCGATAGACACACCTGACTGAATGAGCAACTCCACAATCCCCTTAGGCGTGCACGGAATGAAGTGCGGGTTACCGTTCTTCTTGTTGAGCTCGCCCACGTTGTAGGGACCGAAACCGTCGACGTCCTTCTCCGGCGCAACGGCAGCTGTGATCTCTGCCTCGTCCAAGTGCGCTGGCAGAGGCAGCTGGACCAGGATACCGTGCACCGACGCGTCGACGTTGAGGTCGTCAATCAGCGAGAGCAGCTCGCCCTGCGTCACGTTCTCGTCCAGCACCTGCGCCGTGCACGCGATGTTCGCCTCCGCGGCCGCCTTCAGCTTCATCTTCACGTATGTCGACGAGTCCTGTCTCCGCCCCACCTGGATGATGGCCAGCGATGGTATGTACGAGGCGTCTTTAGACTGGATCTCCGCAACCTCAGAGTGGATACGTTCGCGGATCTGCGCCGCGATGAGTTTACCATCAATCAGTTTGTTCGACATCTTCTTATCTACACCGCCTTGCTCTCTCTCTCTCTCTCTTTCTCGGAGGCGCTTTACGGTTGCTTGCTGTAGTTCGTTACTGTCGTTTGCTTCGATATATTGTTGTTGATTATTTGATTTTTATTAAGGGACGAGCGGAGTCGCCGATTTTTTTGACTCCGTCCATCACCATCACCATCACATGCGAAGCTGGGAAGCTGGTGGATGTTAAGATATAAACAGACTAAGTATAAACAGAGCTGGGTAGTGGCATGCAGACGGACAGCTAGCCGAAGATTTTCAGATCATCGTTCTTCAGCAGCGCGTTGTCGCTGGCGTCGTCGTCGTCGTCGCTGGCGTCGCTGGTGCCATGGCCCGGGTTCGCCTGGGCATCGCCCTCGTCGTCCTCCCCAAAGTTTATTCTCTGCCCCAGCAGGCCAGCAAAGAACTCGTCAATCTGCTCATCGCTCCACTTGTATGCACCGTTCGGAGCCTCCCAGTTCTGGATCTTTTCCTGTACTGTGTATCTCAGCTTGCGCCCCTTGGACGCCTTGGTGTCAACGCTCTTCTTCAGTTTCGTCTTTGTCAGTTGGATGGTTAGTCCGTTGACAGGGTTGGAGTCTGAGATCTTCTTGTCCACGAGGTCATTCAGGAGTACTCTGTAGAAGTCCTCGTCGTCAAACACGTTGGCGTCTTCCGTTTTGTCTATGTATTTGTTGGTGGCTGCAGCGTCGTCGTCGTCGCCGTCGCCGTCGCCATTACTGTCGTCGCCGTCATCAGCATGGTATCCTATTGGCAGAATGCTTCTTCTGTTCAGTCTCGTTCTCTTCACAAGCCTGTCCATGTCGACCAAGTTTGATTCAACTTGCTGCGCGGCCGATTGGTTGATGGTCTTGAATTTAGAAGCATTCAGAGCCGACGTACCAGAGGCGGACTGTACTTTGTGAGACCACTTATTGAGAATCGCATCTCTTTGCTTCTTAAGAAGTTCATCGCACTTGACGGTATCCTCACAGAAACTCTGGAAATCTCTCTTCTTCTTACTCTTCTGTTTGTCTTTCTCCTTGCTGTCCTTGCTCAACATCTTTGATCTCAGTGTGATGATGCTGCCGAGAAGCTGGTGCAACGTCTTCTCCACGCCAGATAAACGACCCTTGGTGTCCTCAGTGCTGAACGCTTGAAATGTCTTCTTGTCCAGGGGCAGGTAGTTGGAATGTGTCATCGCCTTTTGCATTTTGATTCGGGCGTCAATGATGCTATCAAATAATTTTTGCTGGTTGATCACGGCGTAGCCCTTCAGCGCATCTGTCCGTGTACTGGTGGACAGTCTGTTGATGATAGTCTTACGCTCGGACACCATGAGCGATTTGATCTTGTCTCTTTTAGACGTAACTTCCTCCTCGTCTGTAGATGGCTCTTCTGATCCGGACGACTCGTGCACCTCTTCGTCCTCTGAGTCTGCTCTCAGCGACATGCCACTATCGCTATCACTATCGCTGCCGCTGTCATCGCCACTGCCGCTGCCACTGCCGTTGGCAGCTCCCTCGTCTTCGCTATCTTCACCCTCCTCCTCCTCCTCGTCCTCACGCTCATCAAAGATAGCTGCCCTACTGCTCCTCTCACCGCGATACTTCTCACCCTTTATACTGATCCCATCATCCCGTAGTCTACTCTTCCCACTTTTTGCATAATGCCCGGTTCTCTGCTCATCGTCATTGCCATCTTCATCGTTGTATTCCTCTGCGCTACTCTCTCCAACCTCGTTGTTGAACACGCCAAGCTCGCTGTCTTCGATATCGAAATCTGCATTTACTGGCTTCTGAAGCTCTGCAATCTGCTCTGCTAAACTCTTTTTCGCCATAGTCTCGCCCAACACAACCTACAGTACCTCTACAATCCCTGGACTGCTTCCCTCTTCTCGAGACCTCATCAGCATCGCTGCCCTTTAAAATTTTTTTCCCTCTACTACCACAGCCGGGTAAACTCATCGCGTATCAGCTCTTCTCACAGTTCTCCGGAGCAGTGCGTTGAGGGTAGTGGTGCTTGTTGTAGTGCTACTTGTTGGTGCCTCTTGTCTACAGCCCAGCCTCTGTCGCAAAGGCTTCATCCTAGATAACACATATATCTGGTATCATATCTTCATGCCACCGAAATCTTTCCCTAAACTATTTACTGATTCCTTTCTACTCTTCTTCTTTTTGTCCCCTAGCCTTCCAACCTTCCCTTTGGAAACACTTGAACTGGCTATGATCAGGTTGTCTCTCTCCTGACTCTTCTTCACAATCCTTCTGCCGCCTTCCACTTCGTAGTTGTCAAGGAAGTCGTCCAGGAGGCTCTCAAAGTCTTCTCTTTCCTTGGACATGTCAAACGGCTTGTACTCTTCCTCCTCCTCCTCCTCCTGGTCTCTTCCTTGGTAGTCGTTCAGCACCTTCTCGAACTTGTCATCCAGGAACGTAAGACCCTCGTTTCTGAATAGGGCCGAACTCGACATTGAGAAACTCGAGGTGTCTGTCATGGCGCCTTTTTTCATTCTTTGTTTTCTCTTTGACCCCTTCTTGGATGTCTTCTCGAAGCTAGGCAGGTCAGGTACAACGTCTCTTTGATCGTGGTCTGACGAGTCTTGGTACTCGTCGTCAAAGTCGTCGTCCGAGTCGTACGAGTTCTTCTTGTGCTTGTTGGCGGCTTTGAACTTCCGGAAGTCTGCCTCCCACCCCTGGTCGCCCTGCTGCGAAAAGTCCTGCTGGTCAAGCTGTGCCATTTCTTTCTCGTAGTTGTCCAGATCCCACTCATCAAAATTGTCTTCAAACTCTTCCTCCTCCACCTGCTCACCAGACAGCAGCAGATCATCAAATATCGTAGCATCTTCTTCCACATACGCTTCATCTTCAAGCGCCTCTAGCACCTCTCGCAGAGCAGGATTCATGTCGGGTTGGAACCCGGCAATCTCATCTGGAATGTTCTGCTGTGTCTGATAGTCTGGTTTCCGTGACGAAGTGCTCTTGCTCCCCCTCAGGTCATCTGGCAGCTCAAAATCTTTGAACACTATCCCCTTCTTGGCCTTAGCCCCCGCTCCTTCCTCCTTTCTGGCGATGAACACACCATCGCCCTCCCCAATCGGCTTCAAATGCTGCATGTAGTCGTACTTAGAATCATCGAACGTCACACCGTACAGGGCCGCTTCGCCCTCATTATCTCTTATCTGTGCCAGCTCCTCCGCGAGCTCCTCCTCCAGCCTCTGCTTCGTCTTGATCTTCCGGTTCTTGGGGTTGTTCACCTCCACCAGTACTGCTTCACCTGCCTCCTCGTCGTGGTACAGGGGGTCTTCATGCGACCTATAAACCACTTTATAAGTTTTGGCATTCTTCTTGTTGAACTGTTTAGACATGATCGCACCACACACTCGTTCCTCACACTCTCAACCACTCGCTCTCCTCTTCAGCAGTCTGCCAGACTCTCCTCATCGCCTCATCGAAAGAAAAATTTTCTTCTCATCTCTCTATACTCAGATATATGCACTGTTATGAGCACGTATAAATGATGGTGTTGTCTCTGCGAAACAAACAGTGGCAGTTAAACAAGAGGAAGGGAGAGGGAGAGAAACAACTGACTGCTTCTCTGTTGAATACCTGCTTCAGCTGCTAGACACACATAAGCATACAGATACATATCGCATACTCCTGAATATCTATTCAGTGGAGTCATAGGAAGGCCAGCGCGGACAGGGATCTTCTGTGAACATGTCCAACACGGATCAGGATAGAAATAAGCAACAGCAGGACAGGTCGGGAAGGGTCCATTCTTTCTCCAAGTCTTTCAAGCAGGAGATCGGGGAGGATGATATGGACAGCAATTTCAAGACGGGGGACTTCTCGTCTAAGTATTTCCCCAGACGGTCCTCAGTGTTAGCATCAGCAGCAATCAACAACAAAGATGAGCTGCCTCAGAACTCACCCAACCTGCGCAGAGTGGAGGGTGGCTTTGAGAATAAGACGATACGCTCGCAGCTGCCGGAGGAGAAGAAGCACGGCAGAACGAGCGATGGCGATGGCGATGGCGATGGCGATGGCGATCCCGCAGGTCTGGCAGGTACTGGCCCTGGTGCCGATACAGGAGCTGGATCCAGTCGCAACTCATTCAGAAGGCAGTCAATGAACTTGGCTGCAATGACACCCCAAGAGCAGCAGCTGCCACCCGAGGAGGACGCACGCGCCCAGTCATCACCCAGACCAAACCTGATGGACAGCTTCAGACGATCCAACAACTCATCCCCAACAAGGCAGTTACCCAACTCAATTGTGAACAACGCGAGCATAGATGTGTCGAATCCTGACCCTAACACGGTGCAGATTGTGGGAAGACATCTTGTTTCTGAGCAGGATGTGCACTCTATAAGATCAGGATCTAGAAAACCTAGATCAGTATTCAACGACGATTCGTTACATCTTCAAGGAGGTGACATCAGCCGTGAAGTTTACAATTGGCAGAGAGAACATTCGGGGCAAGTCGGCGCAGGTAGTGGAAATGGCGATTTCATGTCTCGTAGAAGGTCACAATCCTTCTCTGGATCATTGGCAGAGTCCATTCCAGCCCCTGACTTCCAGGTCCAAGACATAAGAATACCAGGTGGATTCAGAAGAAGTTTCTTAACACAGAAGAAGGCCAGACAAGGGTTGCTAGAAGGCCAAACCAAACCAACATTCATCACTAGGAATTTTATCGAGTTTTTAACCTTGTATGGGCATTTTGCAGGCGAAGAGTTACGAGATGAAGAGGACGTGGAAGATGAGGAGGAAGAGGAGGAAGAGGGCGACGAGGAGACCTTACTTGTACCATCAGCAAGACCCGCAAGACACATGGACAAACACAAAGCTACCACCATGAAAGCAGTTTTGTTACTATTGAAGTCGTTCATGGGAACAGGCGTGCTGTTCCTCCCAAGAGGCTTTCGCAACGGTGGGTGGCTGTTTTCAGTTCTTGCTCTGATTTTCTTCTCCATATTGTCTTACTACTGTTTCATGCAGTTGATCAATGTCAGAATCCGTATTGGGGCGAACAGTTATGGTGACATTGCCCACGAGCTGTTTGGCAACAGGTTGAGGCAAGCCATTTTGGCCTCGATTGTCCTGTCTCAAATTGGATTCTCCGCTGCATATATCGTGTTCACTGCCACCAATCTCCAAGCATTTGCAATATCCATATGGGATAAAAGATTTGGCATTGAGTTTTACATTGTGCTTCAGATGGTGATTTTCATACCTCTTTCCCTTACTAGAAGAATCTCCAAGCTTTCAGGAACTGCTCTTATCGCTGATCTCTTCATATTTCTTGGGCTCATGTACGTCTTCTACCATTGCAGTTTCGTCCTCGCACACGATGGCGTTGCACAGGTTAAGAAATTCAACCAAGACTGGACAGTGTTCATCGGGACAGCTATTTTCACGTACGAGGGCATTGGTCTGCTGATTCCCATCCAAGAGTCAATGCAAAAACCTTCCAAGTTTCCCAAGTTGCTTGCGGGTGTGATGATCACTGCCACCATATCGTTTGTGCTGATTGGGGGAATTGGGTACTTTGCGTTCGGAGGCGATACCGAGACTGTGATCCTGCTGAACTTTCCTTCGGACTCCATTCTCGTGAGCATCATCCAGTTCTTGTACGCGACTGCCATCATGCTTTCCACGCCGCTGCAGCTGTTCCCAGCGATCAGGATACTCGAGAACGGCTTGTTCAAGAAGTCCGGAAAGTACGACTCTTCGATCAAGTGGAGAAAGAACTACTTCAGAACCTCCCTCGTCTTCGCTACTGCACTGATCGCCTGGGGAGGCGCAAGCGACCTGGACAAGTTTGTAGCCATCGTGGGCAGCTTTGCATGCATTCCCTTGATCTATATCTTCCCGCCGCTTCTCCACTACAAAGCCCTGGCCACTACTGGGCTCCACAAGCTCACCGATGTCCTGATTATCGTCTTTGGTTTCGTGATCATGGTGTATACTTCGTTCCAGACGGTCTCTGGCTGGATCCACTAACATTCTCCAGCACAAGATTGCAATGTCTGTCAAATGCCCTCACTCTCGCAAGAACTTTGTGATTGTTCCGACATGATATGGGAACAGGTGTTCCTTGCTGTACTGATTCCTGCAATATGGACATTGGTCCATTCTGGAACTCGTACCCTTCTAATCTATTCAGTTCATCCTGTGTCCAAATACCCCCGCCACACCATACATCATACAGAATACACCATACGCACACACCATGGTAGGTACCGTCCGCATCCGTGAGAGAAGCTGTAGCTCCGCTGTAGCTGCGCTGTAGCCACTCTTCCCCCCGCAATTGGTGTCGGTTGTTGTGTATACTGTTATCCACGCTATCCGCATTCATAGTAGACCCACACACCTCGTAGCACCACACACAGCTGTCCACACCTCCCAGCATGCCAGAATGCCAGAATGCCAGCATACCAGCATGCCAGCATACCCCCAACAACACCCCCAGCACCCCCTAGCACCCCTAGCCTTTTGCATCTGTCCATACATAGGTATACTAGCAGCCTCTCACGTGACCACATTCAACGCCGCCCTCAGCGAAGAGAAAAAAAGTCGCCACTGAAACTCTCTCTCTCAGCAGTAAACACACAGAGCAACACACAAAGAAAGAGACCGAGTGACACGCGGAGTGACACAGAGAGAGCGGAACGACGGAGGAAGAAGCCGCAAGAAGCAAGTGTGTAGAATGCCACCGAAAGCCGACTGGGACAAGTACGTTGTACACGAAGAGGAGGATGAAAACAAACCCGAGGAGAAGATCCTTCCATTGACGGAGGGAGACATTCAGGTGCTAAGAACATATGTAAGTAGTAGAGAGGGCGGGGACAGAGCGGGCAAGACGCGGGCAAGTACTAACAATTGACTGGATATGTAGGGAGTTGCACCATACGCCAAAAAGATCAAAGAAGTGGAGAAGGATATCAAAGATCTGGAGTCGAAGATCAAGGAGAAGATTGGAGTCAAGGAGAGCAACACAGGACTCGCACCGCCGCATCTGTGGGACGTGATGGCCGACAAGCAGAGAATGGAGGAGGAGCAGCCGTTGCAAGTCGCTCGGTGCACCAAGATCATAAAGAGTAATGAAGGAGAGGATAAGTCGAAGTACGTGATCAACCTGAAACAGATTGCGAAGTTTGTTGTTGCATTGGGCGATAAGGTCTCGCCTACAGATATCGAAGAGGCGATGCGTGTTGGTGTGGACAGAACGAAGTACGAGATCCAATTGCCGCTTCCTCCGAAGATTGACCCTTCGGTGACCATGATGACGGTGGAGGATAAGCCTGATGTCACATATTCGGATGTAGGTGGGTGTAAGGAACAAATTGAGAAGCTGAGGGAGGTTGTAGAATTGCCATTGCTATCGCCGGAGAGATTTGTCAAGCTAGGAATAGACCCACCAAAGGGTATATTGCTGTACGGGCCACCAGGTACCGGTAAGACCTTATGTGCTCGTGCTGTCGCTAACAGAACAGATGCGACTTTTATCAGAGTCATTGGCTCTGAGCTGGTCCAGAAGTATGTCGGTGAAGGTGCCCGTATGGTGAGAGAGCTATTTGAGATGGCCAGAACTAAGAAAGCGTGTATTATATTCTTTGATGAGGTTGATGCGATTGGAGGAGCGAGAGTTGATGACGGTGCAGGGGGCGACAATGAAGTACAGAGAACAATGCTGGAGCTGATCACCCAACTGGATGGGTTTGATCCAAGAGGGAACATCAAGGTGATGTTTGCTACAAACAGACCAAATACATTAGACCCTGCTTTGCTAAGACCTGGAAGAATCGACAGAAAAGTGGAGTTCTCACTACCTGACCTTGAAGGTCGTGCCAATATTTTCAGAATCCACTCGAAGGCAATGTCTGTCGAGAGAGATATCAGATGGGAGCTGATCTCAAGATTATGTCCAAACTCCACCGGTGCTGAACTAAGATCCGTGTGCACGGAAGCAGGTATGTTTGCCATCAGAGAAAGAAGAAAAGTGGCCACCGAGAAAGATTTCCTGAAGGCTGTGGATAAGGTCATCAAGGGTAACTTGAAGTTCTCTTCTACAAGTCGTTACATGCAATACAATTAGTCATATCTATATATATCTATATATATATACTATCAGTCCCACCAACTCACTAAACCCATGCCGTCAGTCTGACAACCACCAAGGATGACATAACTTGGCTGGTTGGCCTTCTCGCTCTCTTTGTCTCCCCCCTCACCCGCTTCGCCTTCTCCACCCGCCACTGCCGGCTTCATCACGGACGAGTCATCGTTATTTGGACCCTTTGGCTTAACATTGATGAAGATCTCTTCCTCCACCCTGAATCGTATCTTCTCATTAACATCCAGATACAGCGGCTCCTCGCCTGCCTTCCACACCCACGCATTCTCGTTGACCGAGTACTCGCAGTTTTCGAACAGCAGGTTCTTCGGTATGAATATATCGTTGAAGAACTCCATCTTGACGAAGATCCCTTCACTAGTACACTTTTCTATCCAGCCTGTCAGGATCTCGCCAACAAACGGCCTGAATACAACCACGCTCAGCTCGCACCGCACAAAGCTGGCCCCGTCCCCGGGCTTCAGCAGCCCATCCTCCACTTTTATCAGGTCCCACACCGCGATAACCAGCCCCAGATTGTGAATTATCTTGTTGGCGTATTTCTTATTCAGCTCGCTGATCAGTGCCTTCTTCGGTGATCTGTTGAACAGCTCTGGCGATATACGGATCAAGTCGGTGAGACGTGAGAGGACAAACATGGCTGCTTGACTCGACAGCTGTCAGCTCGACTCCACGTTAACTTCTGCCCGCCTAGCTGCTCCTGAATCTCGTCCTATCTCATCGTATTCAAACAAACCAAAGAATTTTTTTCTCTTCTTGTAGAGTCGGAATTGATGCCAAACATCAACATCAACATCCACATCAACATCAACATCAACATCAACTTCAACAGCCAGCAGCAGCAGCAGCAGTGAATGATGGCGCGCTCATCACAGGCAACACACTCGGACAGGGAGTACAGAATCAACCTGCGCGGGGCCAGCTAGGATGCAGTCGTCGCAGCTAGGCTCCCGCTCCTCGCCCTCTGGAACCTCTCCAGGGCAGCTTCGGGAGTGTATCCTTGCAGCGTTTTACTGAGACGGGACTCCAGCCACTCGAGCAGATCTGCCAGAGGCTTGTCGTAGATCCCTTCATAGTCGTCGCCATAGTAATGGTCAATGCACGGGTCGGATATGACCGTTGTTATCATCGAGTGCAGCGCTGACTTGGCGTCTGCTGTGATGACCAGATCAGCGGGGAGTTTGTAGTCCAAGGAGTTCAGCATGATGTCTGTTCTGTTGGTGGCGCCATGGAACCGAATGTCTTGACTAGTGTGCGGCAGCTGAGGCTTGTCGACCCTGAAATCGAGCCCTGCGTGTGAGTAGGTTGCGCTGTTCTCCTCTGCCTGAATAGGCGGGAGACATGGGACCAGATCACGACTTTGGACGACCCGGGTGAACGAGGGAGCAGGGAGGCTCCCACCGCTAGAAACGACAGCTTCCGCATCCAAGGTGTTGAGCAGTGTGTCAAACGCCTCATTCAGCGGAAGATTGCCCACTCTAGGCTGCGAGAAAGACATGCCAATGGGGTTTAACCCTAACTGTTTGAGCTCCAGAGAGGCTAGATACGCAAACGCCCCGCCAAGGGAGTGACCAGTGACATACAGCTGGTATTCCAAGGCTGTGTATGGCGTGATTGCTTCCAGAATATCCGGGAAGAGCTTTCTGAATGTCTTATAGAAACCCTGGTGCACAAGAGCATTTTCAAAGATGCCCTTGTGCACACCAACAGCTGAAGGATTGGCTTCATACTTGACAGTCTGGTACTTCCTGTTAACATTCCAGTCTCCTAGTGTATCTGTCCCTTTGAATGATAGCACTATAGACTCTTGGTCATGATCCACTGCGATAAAGTATGCACCGGACTGTAGAAACCGTGGGAGGTGGATCTTAATCACCTCCATGTTGACTTGGTCTCGACAGAACTCCATATCTGAACAAATCTGTGGCAACATAACTCCCAGCCCAGTATCATCGCCAAACTCTGGAACACAGTATGCAATTTTGGAAAACATGGCCATTGACTCTATTGTGGAGAAGACGTCCGGGCTTGTGGCCATCCCCTGAGAGGCAGTAGTCACATGGAAGATATAGAGAAGCAAAGCAAAACATAGAGACGCTAGCATGGCTGTGGTTACCGTTTCATGGATACAAGCTGTGGTGTGGTGTGAAGGTTGTTAGGTTTTCTTCTTGTTCACTTCTCCATATTGTGGGTAGTTTTCTGTTCAGCAGGATGTCTTCTCATAATCTCACCCTCCGCTACCAACCTTCGAGAAGCTCCAAATGAGCCAAATAGTTTGCTGCCAGCACCTTAGTGACATGCAAGCACGCTCTTCTTACCTCCCGTATCTCAAAGGCTCGCTCTTCCTTGTATTTCAAGACTCTTCATGTGGTTTTATATTGATGATGAGACATCAACATGCAGCTGACGGGGAGATAGCCCGCTACCATTGGCCAGCTCCAGCTCGATAGCTCTGGTAGCAGTAGCCACCTCTGTATTTGCGATCCCTAACAGGGAGATGAAGTTCAAGTGATAGTAGCGCGTTGTACTATTAGCGTTGACTGAAAGGCATTCACCCACAATATCTTAAGATATATCAGGGAAAGGTTGTGCTGAGGCCCCGCGTAAGCAGTAGAAGTTGCTTGAACTGTGCCACAACTTACTTGTGAGGCGGGTTGATGACTTGTGTACTCCGCAAGGACTGTGAACCAGTTATTTTAAGATGATCTTATTACTGAGAAATGTCTACAACACACGCTTCACCAGCAAGATACAAACCACCACAATACAGTATACAAAATCACATTGCATCGAGTTCAGTTCGACGATGGCAGCAGTTGTAGAGGGAGATTGATGCGCTGAGACTGAGACTGAGGCTGAGCATGTGGCATCCCACCTAGCAACCACCTGACCATTGCTGACCCTGAATAAGTAGAATTATCAGATTGACATGTACAGCATTCTGAAGTTACCGGCAACCGGTGCTTGGTAATTCAATCTGATCTCATAGGATTACCAGCATATGTAGTAGAAGATGGAGAAACATCATTATCCATATCTGGTCTCTGTATCCAGGATTTCCTGTGGTAACTGGCAGGCTTCTCTCCAGTCAAAGTGGACCACAAAGTGGTTACACACTTACCGTCCCCACCTGTGAGAGTGTTTGGTGGCACTACTGTCGCTGTAGTCAATTTACTTTCAGCACGAGCTCGACAGGCGCAGAATCGATCGGCCGTCGCTCTACGTGTGTGTGAGAAAGCACATGTGTTGGAGCCTAATTTCATGACAGATCGCAGCCCTCACCACGCCATCGCCACGCTATATCACTAGCCCACGACTACGAACACACCTCACATAACTAGCAGCGTTACTCCTGACACCGACATAGCACCGGCATAGCGATCAATGGCCGAAGCGAAGCGAACCATTGTTCCCTTCCTCCTTCCTCCTCCTCCGCTACTATAACTGCACCAGATCACAGATCACATGACAGATCACATGACACATTACATAATCGCAGAAAAGCACGTTACTATGGAAACATGTACTGGACACTAGTCCAGTTTCATGCTGCAGCACTTTCACCACGACCAGAGACGGCATGGGGACTCTGCAAACAGTCTGTGCAACCGCTGCTGCGAGAAGCTTCACTTGGAAACACCGGAACAGTCACGAAAAGAGCTCTGCTCGGTGGCCATGTACAGTGCAGTGTTCAGATATGGCAAAATTGTCATGCATGTAGGTGCATGCACTGGGGAAGTGACAGCTTCTTGATCAGACATAAGGGAAGACATCTTATCTTGGAGAGGAAAGATGGAGAACAAACGTAGCGGATACTGGGCAAGTTGCGAGGAAGTGGATACGTGCTGTGCGGTGGTGACCACCTGTCAGTTGGGATCGCTGGGGTAAGCTGGAACACTCAGCCGAGATACAAGAAAAGATCGCTAAGTCTGTGCCTTGGATCAGGATGTCTCGCGTGGCAGTCAACTAGGACGTGAATCACGAGCTGCCGTACAGAGCATTGCTTTCGGTTGGTTGGACAATCGTGGATCGCACGTTTCAGCCACGGGTGGAGACTTCACACACAATGGCATGGTCAGAAGAGGCTGCTGATGCTTAGAGAAGAGTGGATGAGGTATAGAAGGCCAGGGCGAGCGTTTCAAGGTAAATGCAAACCACAGAGCGTCCAGCGCCTGATGTCATGCAGAGAGACAGGGAGAGGGATTCGTGCACCTGCCGTCTACCACCAGAGAGGAGAGCCAGCACAAGTTTCCAAGAAGCGGCGATTGGCCTCGCCCATCTCTCTACCCATAATCCTTTACTTTGTTCCACCTCGGCGTACTGCCTGCACGAGATCAGACGATAGGTGGTGTGTTGACAACTCGGTGCTGTGTTGTGCCACAGCACCTGGCACCCACTGCTTCCGTGCCGCCGCAACTCTGAGAAGCGGTTCCTTAACACTCTCAGGGTGATTTACAGAGCCAGTGGTGTCTGTGCATGCTCAGTCGATCCGTGTGTCAGCCAGCTGTCCGTGTCCGCCACCTACACCACCGTCTGGCCGGCCCGAACAGCTACTACCTCCATGCCCATGTTCATAGATCACACCGCCCACCATCCACAGCGTCTGTACCGCCGAGCAGCTGCTGGCCACAACACCGCGTGCAGATCAACCACGCCGCTACGCCATCACCGCCGCACCTGGCCAGTTCCCCCATACTCCAGTGCTCCAAACCACAACCACAAACACGGCCCGTGGCCCTACCATCCAGCCATCTATCCCGACCCCGGGCGCAACCGTTTTTGTGTTTTTTGGTAATTATCGCACGCTGATTGGCTGCCGCGCCCGCTCACCTTCCCTTCCCCGGCCTCGCCTCACGTCCACACAAGGCCCCGAGATTTTTTTTCACACTGTCTGCGCGCTTCCCGGCCGCTCGCTCAAAACAACAAAACTACCAACCACAAAGACACAAAGACAAAGAGAAGGGAAAAAATTCTTCTTCTCCAGAACTTTTTTTCCTCCTCCCTTTCTCTCCATTCCACCACTTCAACCTATCTACCTATCTATTCTCAGGTCGTGGCTTTCGTGTTGCTAGTCCAATAGAAGTACATATTATCGAGGTAGCTATGCTTTCACTACAGTCCAGAAGGCTATTCGCAGCCAACAGCAGAAGAAGTGCCAGATCAGTGCTGGGCGGTGGCTCAGCGGCAGCGGCTAAGTTTTCCACCTCGTCCATCGTGAGACACGCGTACGCCCTCAACGACGACGTCAGGGGAGAGAACGCCGCCAAGGGCGTGGCCGATAACTACCACATCGTGGACCACGAGTACGACTGTCTGGTGATTGGCGCTGGAGGTGCCGGGCTGAGAGCTGCCTTTGGTCTCGCCAATGCCGGGTACAAGACTGCGTGTATCTCCAAGCTGTTCCCAACCAGATCGCACACTGTCGCTGCCCAGGGTGGTATCAATGCCGCGCTCGGGAACATGCACAAGGACGACTGGCACTGGCACATGTACGACACCGTCAAGGGTTCAGATTGGCTAGGTGACCAGGACGCCATCCACTACATGACCCGTGAGGCACCACAGTCCATCATTGAGCTTGAGCACTACGGTGTCCCATTCTCCAGAACCGAGGAAGGCCGTATATACCAGAGAGCGTTTGGTGGTCAGTCCAAGGAGTACGGTAAAGGTGGCCAGGCCTACAGAACCTGTGCCGTTGCTGACAGAACTGGACACGCAATGCTTCACTCCCTTTACGGTCAAGCCCTAAGACACAACACCCATTTCTTTATTGAATTCTTTGCCCTTGATCTGCTGATGGACAATGGCGAGTGTGTGGGTGTCATGGCTTACAACCAAGAAGATGGTACCTTGCACAGATTCAGAGCTCACAGAACCGTCATTGCCACTGGTGGTTACGGACGTGCTTATTTCTCGTGTACCTCTGCCCACACCTGTACTGGTGACGGTTTCGCCATGGTTTCCCGTGCTGGTTTGCCATTGCAAGATTTGGAGTTTGTTCAATTCCACCCATCCGGTATCTATGGTTCTGGTTGTTTGATTACTGAAGGTGCCCGTGGTGAAGGTGGTTACTTGATCAACTCTGAAGGTGAGCGTTTCATGGAACGTTATGCCCCACACGCCAAAGATTTGGCCTCCAGAGATGTCGTTTCCCGTGCCATTACCATGGAGATAAGAGCTGGTCGTGGTGTTGGTGCCGAGAAGGACCACATCCACTTGCAATTGTCCCACATCCCTGCCGAGGTTTTGAAGGAGAGACTTCCAGGTATCTCTGAGACTGCTGCTATCTTTGCCGGTGTCGATGTCACCAAGGAACCAATCCCAATTTTGCCAACAGTCCACTACAATATGGGTGGTATCCCAACCAAGTGGACCGGTGAAGCTCTTACATTGGATGCTGATGGAAACGACAAGGTTGTTCCAGGTCTTATGGCTGCCGGTGAGGCTGCATGTGTCTCTGTCCATGGTGCTAACAGATTGGGTGCCAACTCCCTTTTGGACTTGGTTGTCTTTGGTAGAGCCGTCGCTAACACCATCTCTGAGAACTTGAAACCGGGTTTGCCTCACAGAAAGCTACCAGCTGACATTGGTAAAGAGAGCATTGCCAACTTGGACAAGATTAGAAACGCTTCTGGTTCTCAATCTACCGCAGAAATTAGACTAGATATGCAGAAGACTATGCAACGTGATGTGTCTGTCTTTAGAACACAAGAGTCCCTAGAGGATGGTGTCCGCGAGATCAACAAGGTTGACAAGTCTTTCAAAAATGTCGGTACCACCGACCGTTCCATGATTTGGAACTCTGACTTGGTTGAAACTTTGGAATTACAAAACCTGTTGACATGTGCCGTGCAAACCGCAGAAAGTGCTGTTGTGAGAAAGGAGTCTCGTGGTGCCCATGCCCGTGAAGATTACCCAGACAGAGATGATGTCAACTGGATGAAGCACTCTTTGTCATGGCAACCAGAGAATGGTGCTGAGACCACATTGAAATACAGAAATGTCATTTCCACCACTTTGGATGAGAATGAATGTAAATCTGTCCCACCAGCCATCAGATCATATTAAACAATATCAACAGCAAGAACATCATCATTATCAATAATATAGTCCATGTCATTATACCACAACCCCACAAAGCTCATCGCATATTTCTTCTTCTTCCCTTCTGTTATTTATCTGTTGCCCTTTATCTTGCAGCGACGCAGTCGTGCAAGATTGCTGTCAATCAATGAGAAATGGGAGTTTACATAGATACATAGTCAAAGTTTTTATAGTATATATTATATCACACTAAGACGTAGACGAAGCTCACTTGATTACAAGGTCATCCTCGTCCTTGATGGCACAGATTTCATCTTTAAATTGACTGATGAAGTGCTCATCGACATCGTTCACATTGAGTCTCTTGTATACTTCTCTCGCTTGAAACTTTGCAAACCACTTTTTAACTTGGTTGAAGTGCTTGTCGAGGTGCAACTTGGAGTCTTTAGTTGAGGGGTGGTTGCTATCTGTGACGGGAATAGGTATGACTTCAAGGTACTGACGCCCTGGGAGGCATTTGTCCAGTGACAGGAAGGTAGTTTCCGCGTATCCCTCACCAGATCCCAGCAGGCCAGTGCGCTGATCCTCGGTGGCCCCAGTACCGTCATGGTCCTCGTGGTCGTGGTCCTCGTGGTCATCACCGCCATCATCCATATCCAACTCAATCTCATCAGCATTCTTGACCGGCGCAGCAGCAGGACGGTCTTCTATGCTTCCCCCCCGTTTCCGTTTCAGTTCTCTCTTCTCGTGCCTAACCAACGCCTTGAACCGTACATGCATGTGGCTGCTGAACCAATGCAGAGGCTTCAGTCTACGCAGAAGTGCCATGTTCGCCGGGTTTCCCAGCTCGCCCTTATCCACATCGCTCTTGAAGTGCCTCTTCCGCCTCAACAGTTGGTGCAGGTCACCATAATGGTAGACGCCTTCGGGCCAGTCGTGTGTCATCATCACTCCCAGATCGCCTTGCAACACCATCATCTTGAGCCAGTCTTCGAATCTTGAATGGTACACGCTTCGTACGGACGGGCCTTTCAGCGGAACCCTCTCGTCGTGGCCTCTGTAGTAGTCGAAGCGGTTGTAGATGCCACTCATACCGCCGATTCTGAGGCCCTTGTACCACACCACTCCGCTGTATCCCAGGTAGTAGATGTTGGGTGCCACCCAGCCCCCGTCTTTCAGCTCATGCAGGAACCCGCTAGACTCATGGTTGCCCCCTATGAAAATAGTGAGGATAGGCGCTGTTCTGAGACCCTCATAGTACTCGTGGAAGTCTCCCAGTCTCTTGTACTTGTTGGGCATTGCGATGCTGTCAAAGTCCCTCTCATCACGGAGGGCCTGGAAGTCGCCGGTGATGAGCACCAAATCTGGTTGTTCTGATGGCGGGAAGTTGGTCACATCCGCGTAGATCCTGTTGAGCTCACCATGGCAGCAGCCCTGGACAGCCACCGTCAACGACATTATCAAAGAGCTCGGTCCGTTAAGGTCAAACGCTGAGATGAGTCCGCTTGGCTTGAAGAATGAAAGAAATTTGATAGCGCGATTTACGGCTTACGCTTGGTATGTGGGTAGGAGTTATGAATGTGTATAATATATATGTGTGCCAGTCTAGCTATGGTGGCAGAAGGGAGCTGCAACACTAGTACTTGTAGACAGACTGCTCAGTGAAGTTCAATTCCTTCAAGGCACCGGTCAATTCACCCTGGTCACTTGGACTGACTTTAGGACCGGAAAGAGCCTTGTAGAGAGGTGGAGGACCGCAGACAAACACCTTGTGGCCGTCAGTAGGACCGCTAATGTTGCTCTGCAACCAGTCCTTGGTGATGTAGCCGACCTCGGACTTGACACTAGAGTCCTTGTTGTCCAGGAAGTAGGTCAGCTTGACTTGGTCAGGGTGCTTAGCTGCGACGGCATCCAGCTCCGACTTCAACAGGATGTCGGAGGCAGTCTTGTTACCGTAGATCAAGTGGACCTTGGTCTTGTCCTCTGGGTTCTTGACAATGGTGTGCAAGAGCTGGTACAGTGGAGTGATACCGGAGCCTCCGCCAATCAAAGTGAGCTCCTTGTAGCTGTTTGGCTTGTACTCAAACTTGGTGATTGGACCTTTGAAGGACACAGTGTCGTTGACACCCAGGGAGAAGATGTGGTTACCGAATTTGCCCTCTGGGTATCTCTTGATCACGAACTCGATGGTGCCCTTCTGCTCGTGGTCCGACACTGGGGTGTACGGTCTGACAACGTTCGACCCCTTTGGGGTGACGTACTTGGCCATTAGCAGAGAGGAGGTGACCAGCCCGGACACCTGGTCCTCGGATGGGAGCGCAAAAGTGAAGCGTCTGGTGTCCGAGGACAGCTCCTCGGACTTGACCAGCTTCAAATCGATCCAGGAGCCATCGTTCTTGAAAGTAGTGGCGCTCTCGTTGGCGATGATGCTGGATGTCGATGCTGGACGTGTCATCAAGTACGTAGCGAGTGCGGCAGAGCCGACTGCGAGTGGCAGGATAGTGGATCTGTTAGCAATTCTGGAAAGCATTCTCTTCTCTTTCAGCTGGTTACCGGAGTCTTAGTCTTGGACAATTCCTTTGCAAGAGTGTTGGAGTAAGGCAAGTGCCCATGTTGGGTTAGTTCTCTCTTTTTTTTTTCTGGGTTGACGAGACGGACGGCGGCGGCGCCACACCCGCCCAAAGGGAGGTGTCGGGGCGGGAGCCAGACGGAGCTGGGCGGGAGCTAGGGGGCCTCTGGGGGTAAAGTGAGCCCGGGTAAGAGACTATACTGGGTGTGTAGGGGGAGGCAGGCCCACGGGCACTAGAGAAATGAGATGACGAGCTCTCTTCTTGCCTTGCTTGCTACCTGTGCACACGCACACAGTCAGCAACAGACACACCCCAGCAACTGCAGAGACAGACAGAGAGACAGACAGAGAGACAGACAGAGAGACAGACAGAGAGACGGACAGGCAGAGAGACACGCACACCCCACCATGAGTCTGTCCACACTACCACATCGCCGGTTGGTCCAGCTGGCAGGACAGTTGATCCCTCCTCTGCTCCCACAGTTCCATAAAGGAACGCCAGGCGGCCGCGTTGCAGTCATCGGTGGATGCGAGGACTACACCGGCGCCCCCTTCTTCTCAGCACACGCCAGCGCCTCAATGGGCGCGGACTTGGTGCATGTCATATGCGAAGCGCAAGCGGCCGGCGTGATCAAGGGCTACAGCCCTGATCTGATGGTGCATCCGTACCTGTACTCCAGCGAGACTGTGCCCCAGGGCGTCTCGCCCAGCAAGATTCTGGAGAAGGTGGACCGCGTGCTGTCAAGGGTCCACGTCGTCGTTCTGGGCCCTGGGCTGGGGAGAGACCCGCTGATGCTGGAGACGGTCGAGCTGATCCTGAGCAGCCTGAAGGAACGCGGCGTGCCCGTGGTGATTGACGCGGACGCACTGTTCCTCGTTGCACAGAAACCCCAGCTCGTTGCAGGGTACACGCAGGCCTTGCTCACACCCAACGTGATGGAGTTCAAACGCCTCTGCGACGGCGTCGCGCTGAGCGCACAGCCCGCCGCTGGCGGCGACACTCTGGAACAGCAGTCGAGGCTGACGCTCGAGCTGTCCGACAGGCTCCAGTGCGCCGTCATCCGCAAAGGAGCCGTCGACATCATCGCGTCCCACTCCCACTCCCCGTCCACAGCCATCCACTGCTCGGCGCAGGGCTCGAACAAGAGATCGGGAGGCCAGGGCGACACGCTCACTGGCACAATCGCCACGCTGCTCGCGTGGGGCGAGAGCTACAAGGAGAACGTCTGGTCCCACTCTGGCGAGATCAACGCGGCCGATATAACTCTGCTCGCCGCCTACGGCGGGTCTGCAGTTGCGAGAACTGCCTCCAAGCTGGCCTTCGCCAAACGCGGAAGAGCCATGCAGGCCAGCGATGTGGGCGCGCAGGTGCCCGACGCCTTCACCGAGGTATTCGACCTGCAGTCTTCCCTGTAGCCATCAGTCGCATCAGTCGCCATCACCCCATCAGTCAGGCACTACGTGTATACTTGTAAACAGAGCACATAACCTTTTGTACATAAATGCAGCAAAAAATAGCAACCAACCAAGCACAACAGGACCACACCCAGCAGCAGAAACAGCGTGAACACAGCCGTAACAAGGCAGTAGACAGTGTGAAAGAGTGCAGAAATGACTACAGTCGAAGAACTATCCAAGCAGATCGCCGAGCTCCAGGTGAAGGTCGCTAAACAGACGCAATTGCTATCCAAAACCGGGCAGCAAGTGCTCGGTCTGCAGGTGGACTCCCAAAGACAGCGCGTGTCTGAGTTCGACTCCAAGCCGAAGAGACCAACGACAGCCGCGAGCGGAAGCAGCGGGGCCAGCCTGCAGATTGACCCTTCAGACTTCGCCACGAACGAGGACATTGTGCAGCTGGTGGGCGAGTTGCAGGGCCAGCTCGACATCCTGGAGGAGCGCTCCATCCGCAGACTGATCAACTCCAAGAAGCAGAAGGGCGACGTTCTGGCACATGTGTTGAACCACGACGGCGAGGAGCCGCCGCTCGACCTGTTCCCAAGGGACATCGAGGCGTTCACCAACATTGACGACACCCAGCTGGTCAAGCTGGCCCGGTTCTATGAGAAACTACCTCCGACCAAAGAAGAACGTGCATTGTTTGAAGATTTCGTCGAGGGCAAGACTGACAAAGTTGAAGAAGTCACCAGTGTCGACCCATCTAACTATTCAAAGGAGGAGTTGATTGAGGCGTTTGATAACGTGTCCAGATTCATCGGTTTGGACGTGAGAAGGGGCGTTGATGCTTGGTGAGTGGATCGATGGGACGGGACCGATCGATGGGATCGGTGGGATCGGCCACACGCACCAGTTTATCTGATGAATCTCAGTTACGGTTACGGCCTCTAACCTTCTGTTTCTTTGCAGTAGACCCCCCAAACCTCGCTCTCTCTTCAGTAGGTGCCTCTCTCTTAGACTTTAGCTGGTCCTTGCCCACAACACCAGCCCCAGCAGGAGGCGTAGGAGGGAATCTCTCGAACTGCTCCTGCTTGATCAAGAACATCCAATCTGGTCTCTTTCTTGTGTACAGCTCCATTTTCCAGTTCTTCCACACCAGTCTTCCGTACGTACTTTCCTTGACTTTATCTTTCCCGTCGTCGAGCTCTTTCGCAATTCTCTCCTTGTAAATGTTCAGCTTGATGGTGAAGTCCCAAAGCTTATCAACGATATGGGAACCGTATGCGTTACATGCCAATGTCACAACTTCACCGGAAAACTGATTCAATAGTCTTCTTCTATCAACAATCTCGACAGCATCTGGGTTCAGCACGTTCTCCACAACATGCGAGAACACTCCATGACAACACATTTGTATAAGCCTTTCCTTTGGCAAGCTTATGAGATTATCAACTGTGATTGCCAGAAACTTGCTATCAAACTGAAACAGGTGTTGGAGTAGCAGTGACCGTCTTCTCTCCTCAGCTGTTGGCCAATCGTCTTTAGTGTTACCTAGCGTCGAGGTAGACAGCTGCAACACACTCTCTAAGATGTTGGACGTATACTTTGAAGTTAGCTCGTTCACAATATCATCCTTCTTATAGTTTTTGATCTTCTGTGATGCATCTATGATAGACTGACCAATTTCCAAGTTGGTGTTCATCAATATGCTCATTTCTGGTATCAACTGGTCTAGCATGTTCTGCACTTCGGCAGGTTTCAGCTTCTTGAGAAGAGCTTGGATGACGTAGCTACCAGTGGTATCTCTTTTAGCTAGTTTCAATATACGATCCTTCATGTACAGGTTGTATAGTCTCTGGATATACTTGAGTCTTTGGTCTTTGATAACTGCCTGGAAGAAATGTGACCCCACCGGATCAGAGAGAAGATACTCGACGAACGATTCTTCTGTAGTGTCTTTCTCCTCGTCGCTCTCGCTGTCACTCGCCCTCTTGAATACGAGATGCCACACTTGACGGTCACGGTCTACTAATCCTTCAACAATTATTAATAGTTGCAGCACAGGCGACCCTATCTTATGGATCGCTAGCTCTCGTGCCTTCCTTGCATCCAAATTGGCTCTGATCGTATCTATCAGTATCTTCAACTCATCCTTCATTGATGCTGGCGTCTGGAAAGCTCTGTCAAAGTCTTCATTGTCCTTGATGTCGATCATCTTTCTAGCAATCTTCGACCTCTTGGAGCGCAATGTGGAGTTGGATTTGACTGATGAAGGCAGCTCCCGACCAGAGATGATTAAAATCACCAGTCTTAAAGTGTGCGAGGCGTACTGGTGTGTGATCATGTCCATTAGATGAGGCCTGATCTCATTGAGGAACAGCAGCATCAGATTCTCCATGGAGATATACTCACCATCTACACCACTGCTCAGGTCAAGACTGCCCGGGTTGAGCAGTTCCTTCTCCATCAAAGCAGCAGCTCTCACAAGCAGAGTCTCTACACAGTGAGATGCGTACTTGTGATGAATGAGAGACACGAAGAAGCCATTGAAGGCCTTGAATATTTGTTTCAGCTGGTCGTCTGTTGAACCGAGTACTAGTCTTTCAACAAGTTTTGAGCAGATTTGGTTCGTAACCAGCTTCAGTTCCTTGCCTTTACATTCCTCCAAGACACCACTGACGAATCCAATTCGATCACTTTCTGATTCAAACGCGTCGACATTCAGCGTAGACTCGGCTTGTTTGAAGTAGTCTAGTTCTGTGGAGTCAACCAGACCGAAGAAGGTGTTTGGCTCCTCTGGCTGTTGCTGCTCTGGAGATTCATCGACCACCACCTCCTGTCTGTATGACTTCTCTTCCTTCTGCTGGGCCCTTCTACCTCTAACTTTGCCCATCTTTAGCTGCTCTGCGGGTGCTACTTGATAGTAGCTAGTACTATAGCAAAGAAAATTTTCTTTAATAAATTTTTTTTCTTTTCTCGAGATGCGATGAGATGAGGTGAATCGAATCAGCAAAGAGGTAGGAGACACCAGCCGAGACGAGCCACAAGATGGGGGCGAGATGGGGGCGAGATGAAAGTAGGTACGTACTTACTTACTTACAGAATGCAGGGTAAAGAGCGGGGCACTTCTATTAATCTTCCTGATCCCAGTTACCTGGTCTTGGCTGCTTTGGTATTTGTGGGCCACCAGCTCTCTTCGCCATGATGATTTGGTCTACTGAAAGAACGGTGGTGGCAGCTTCGGTGGCAGCGTTAATGGCAAACTTCTTGGAAGCCAAAAGATCGTAGATGCCCTCAGATCTGACATCTTTGACACCATTGGAGCTGTCACCGTCTACATCGACACCGACAGTCAGCCCATCTTCTCTGCTGTGGCTGGAGTACAGTCTTGGAAGAACTTCTGAAGGATCCAGACCAGAGGTCTCTGCCAGAACTCTTGGAACAACCTCGAAGGCGTTGGCGTACTGTTTTATAGCTAGCTGGAGAAGGCCTGGTGTCTTTTCACCGTACTGGGTGATTCTGTGAACAAGCTCTGTCTCGATGGCCCCAGCACCTGGTAGCAGTCTGCCGTCTCTAGTCAAACCTTTAATTGCAGCCACACCATCATCAATGGCTCTTTCTATGTCGTCCAAATTGTTTTTGGTGGCACCTCTCACAACAATTGTTGAGGTTCTTGTAACATCATTCTCTTGTCTGAAGATAGTAACTCTATCTCCACCAATCTCCTTTGTTTCGATAATGTCAATAGAACCGGCCTCCTCTGGTGTTGGAGCACCCAGTCTTGGAAGAGGCGTGGCGCCGCAAACTCTGCTGATTCTTCTCAAGTCAAATTTGCTTGGAACCTTGAGCGACAGTATACCGTAACGATCAAGGTAGTGTAGAGCCAGTTCACCGATACCAGAGCCTGCAACAACAACTTTGACCCCTGACTCGGCCAATTCTTTCACAATCTGATCAACTTGAGCCTCCTCACCTTTGGAGAAATCTAGCATCTCTTTTGCATTGTGTAACAGCACTGTGCCTTTAGTCTCTGTTTGGGAGATGTCAATTGGACAAGTGTACACAGCAACTTTAGACTTTGTCTTGAGATTTTTCACCAAGCCTTCAGGTTCTCTTGGGAACACCATACCTTTGATGACCTCGCTGCCTTCAAGACTGCTTCCCATGATTTTGACTACTCTAACACTGTCAACGTTGAAATTTTTAGGGTTCTTAGGCGGAATCACGTTCAAAACAGCTTCGCTCACTAGATCAGCAATGAAGTCCTCGCAGCCGTACTGCTTGGACGCAATGACGGGTTTAATCACTTTCTTGAGCTGCTCAACAGAGAGCAAGTCGTCCACCTTATCGATCGACAACTTCTCCAGCTCCTCAAGTACAAATTTAGATGCCAGTTGGTAGCCTTGGATGATCTCTGTAGGCTTCAGCCCCAGCGCCAAGAGCTTCTCAGAGACACTCAACAGTTCACCGGCGAGTATCAACACAAAGTTGGACCCGTCTCCCATCTCCAGCTCTTGCTGCTGCGACGCCATCACTAAGATTTTAACTGCCGGGTGCACAACGTCCAGCTCATTGAGCATTGTAGAAGCGTCATTCGTGATGAACACCTTCTGAAGGTGGTTGACGACGATCTTGTTTCTGCCACATGGCCCGATCGACGTCAGAACCATCTTGCTGATCTCCCTGCATGCTTCAATGTTCTTCTGCACCGCACCGTCTGCGTTGCTGTGTGATGTGTACCCCTGTTTGAACAGTCCTGAATTAGGAGCCTGAGGAAGACGTAGAGACATAATTGCAATTATCTGTGATTCTTACTGGATCCCTGCCGCTATGAGCTCTAGCTTTCACCGTATCTATGTCTCCTTCGTCTCTTTGAGCTGCCTTCTGCTCTGTGAAATGAGTGAAAACGCCTGTTTTGTTTCACTCTTTTTTTGTTTGGTTGATTTTTTCGGCGGTATTCCGAGGGCGATCGCGCTCCCGGATCTACACACATCACGTGCGGCATCACGTGATGCGCTCATGTCCAGGTCCACGTGACAGTCCACGTGACAGTGCTTTTGTGGCTTCCCGTGAGGGACATTTCGCATATAAAGTGAGCAAAAGTATGGTGGGTGCGTGGTTGGTTGGCTGGGTGGTTGTGAAGTTAAGCGCCAATCTTTCCAACAAACCAATTGCTCACAGCTAGCAATCCAGAGAGGAAGCTTGTGTGGATGGACGGAGCTGGCAGCGAGCGCCTAGTATGAGTAGCTTGCACAATGGCGGAATTGGGACCGCAGGGTACGACCCGTACCCAGATATCCAGCGGCTGTTACGTGACGACTCCAGTCTGACCCAGGACCTTGATCTGCTTCTAGAGTTCACCAATAGCTACAAGGTACATCTTGATAGTGAGATCTGCGCAAATGAGCAGCAGTACGAGGAGTACCTGGCCAGCGATGAGCGCGCGGCGTCGAAGTTGAGCAAGGGGGACGTTTTGGCTATCGTAGAGGGGATCAACGACAACAAACAGTTGAGTTTGAAGACGCAGGAAGTGATCCGATCAATGACGCTGTCAATTCAGAAACTGGATGAGGCGAAAAAGAATCTTGTGCTGAGTATGACTGTGCTGAAAAGACTGCAAATGCTCGTGAATGCGTACGACAGCTTGGAAATGTTGGCGCACACCAAGAGTTATACAGAGGTGGTTGCGCTGCTAGACGCAGTGGGTGGCTTAATTGACCACTTCAAGAGCTACAAGAGTATCGATGTAGTGTCTGACCTAACCAAAAATGTCCATCTCTTCAAGATACAGCTAGCGGACCAAATATTTGAAGACTTCGAAAGGACATTTAACAACCAGGATGCCATCAGCGAGTCAGAGCTGCGGAGTGCTTGCAAAATCTTAGACTTACTTGGGGGTGAATACCACGATAGACTGGTCGTTTGGTTTTGTAACCAGCAGTTGAAGGAGATTAAGTCTATCTTTGCAAGTAGCGATGAGGCGGGGTCATTAGAGAATCTTAATAGAAGATTCATTTTCTTCAAAAAAGTGTTGAAGAACTATCGCTCTGACTACGTCCCTTACTTCCCACCAGACTGGGAAGTAGAAAAGGAGCTCACGTTAAAGTTCACTCAGCATACAAATCATAGCATACAACAAGTTCTATCTGAAACTGGGAAATCTACCGATGTCGACATTTTGGTAAACGCTCTACAACAGACTCTTGATTTTGAAAAGTTTCTCAACAATCACTTCACCTACACTGTCCAAAACTATTCGAGCGGAGAGAAGGTTGACGATGAAGAAAGCGTGGCCAATTTCAACGATTATGATAATGATAATTACAGTAATGAAAAAACTAATCATACCCGCACAGAAGAGTTCACGCATATGATATCAAAAGCTTTTGAACCGTTTTTAGATCTGTGGGTCGAACATCAGAACAAATACTTGAACTCTAAGTTCTTGGAATTTTTATCCCAACCCAAGCTACCTGACGATCATAATGACGGATCGAGCAATGTGATACCATCATCGGCTGATTTATTTAGGGTTTATGGACATTTGCTTTCACAGTGCTCTAATATGACAACGGGATCTCCATTGAAGGACCTGGCCAAACTATTTTCAAAATGGTCTATCGAATATTCAAACAAGATTTTGAAGCCTACATTGCCTCCATCCATCAACAACAATGAAGGGATTTTGTATGTAACTTTGGTTTTGAATACAGCAGATTATTGCTCAACAACGATATCCCAATTGGAAGAGAAGCTTATAAGCACTGTTGACGAACCTTTTAAGAAGTCCATTGATTTCGAGAAAGCTAGAGAATCTAACATAAAGATTATCAACCAAGCACTAAACCTTTTGATTGCCAAAATCAGTCTTGAATCTGATTTCTCTTGGCGGGAAATGGCGAACGCGAATTGGGCACATGTTGAGGAAGTTGGTGATCAAAGTCGCTATGTTTTAACTTTGAGAGAAATACTTCTAGAAAACTGCAAACAGGTTCTACCACGATTTTCGAGAGATGTTTATGCCAGAAGTTATTGTGACAAAGTTGTTGAATTGGTGACACACGATTTTCTCAATAGCGTTATTAAGATAAAGCCAATTCCAGTTGTTGCTGCCGAGCAGATGGCCATGGATCTGTCAGTTTTGAAGGATATATTCTTGGCATTACCGGGAAGTGCTACAGAAAACACTAACAGCGCTCCTCCAGTCATATCTAACCAGTATAGAAAACACGTTGATAGACTTGTGCAAAAACTCGATACCATACTGAAACTCTTGATGACACCTGATGCGCCTCTCGAAGGATTGGTGTCAAACTATTTCCTTCTTGTTGGAGATAGATCGGAAAGTAATTTTGTCAAATTCTTGCAATTGAAGGGGATTATCGCTTCCAATAAACAAACAAGATTACTTGACTTGTTCAGAATACATCTGAAGCAGGATGGCAATGACCATCTAGTTGAGAATTCGCCGATTTTTAGCAAACTGAATTTGAATGGATCAAACAGCGCAACGCCATCGGTACCTGGAGGATCAACATCAGCAACAATGGCATCCACCACAGCAACCACAGTTGCCACGAGTCTAGCTCCTGTGTTGACGTCGTTACCAAAAATCAAATCACCAATAGGCGGTGAAAACTCACCACGGTTCGAGAATATATTGAAGAAGGACAATATTGAAAAGGGGTTGAAGGAGTTTGGATTCAATAGTGAAAGCGGTGTCCACAAGCTCAACGAGAACTTTCAGAAATTTAACAGATTCTTCAACAGAAACAAGGATTCAAAGAGGAATTCTGGGTCGTATGAATGAGCAAGCCTGAGCTCCGGCATTTTTTGGTCAATACATCTCCATTACCGGCACCTATAATCATGAAACCATCACAACATAGTCAGTTGTTGAATCTGCAAATCTAATGACATCTTCATTTCTCAGTTCTATGAATCTTGATGTTGGCACTTCTTCTCCATTGAGGAATGTTCCATTACTTGATTCCAAATCCATCAAATACAACCTTTCGAAAGAGTTAGTATATTATACATGCAATCATCTTGGTCATGACGACTCTGTTATTCTTCTTACTTACTTTACCATGTCCCTACCCCTAAATTGTAGCACAGCATGTTGTTTAGAACAAGACTCATCATCTGTTTTGATATCCACCACCTTGTCATCGCGACCAATGAGGTAGAAGCTCTTGACCAGGTTATATGTTTTAGGTATTTTAGCACCTTCTCTGAAGGAGAAGATCTGGTACGAGGAGTAAGTTGGAGGTTTGGCACTGTCTTGTGGGGGTGTGTACTTGAGTGCTGTTCCATCAACGTTGTTTGACTCCTTCGCAAGGAGTCCAGAGGGCACAAAACACGGCTTCTCTTTACGGATCATAGAGTTAGTTCACAGCCGGTAGAGAAACTAGATGAGCTGACTAGCTGGAATGTCGTCTTTCTAGAGAGCTGTTCGACCTATCCTCCTCAACTCTTCTCTCCTCTCATATGAATTTGGTGGGTTGGTGTTCGCTTTTTCCTGAACAGGCGAGATGAGATGAGTTTGGTGTGTGCAACACTTCAAAAATTTTCTTATTACACACATTCTATTCAACTGAAACGAGAAGCAAAGGGCACAGCATCAGACGTGAAGGAAAGCCTAGAAGGGAGAGCAGAAGTCAAGAGAAAAGTATGGCAAAAAAGCATAGAGTTACCACAAGGGAGCGTAAGGAGAACAGATCCAAAGAACTTGAGATTCTTGAGAAACTTGAACAAGACATCAAAGAGTTTGATGGAACTGTTTCCAAGCCGCAGCATTTCAAAGATTTACCATTGTCTTCGTACATGGTGAAGGGTTTGAGTTCAGCCAACTTTGTGAGTCTTACAGATATCCAGAAGGAGGCAATTCCATACGCTTTGAAGGGAGAGGATATCCTGGGGGCAGCTAGAACAGGATCAGGTAAGACACTAGCGTTCTTGATTCCAGTGATGGAAAAACTGCACAGATCCAAGTGGACTGAGTTTGACGGGCTTGGAGCACTGATAATATCACCTACTAGAGAGCTGGCACAGCAGATCTACGAAGTTTTAGTCAAGATTGGGAAATACTTCCAACTTTCTGCTGGTTTAGTGATTGGTGGTAAAGATGTTAAGTATGAAATGGAGAGAATAGCTAAAATCAACATCCTAATCGGCACTCCTGGAAGAATCCTTCAGCATATGGACCAAGCGGTGGGACTGGACCTGAACAATTTACAAGTTTTAGTCTTGGACGAAGCCGATCGAATCCTGGATATGGGATTCAAGAAGACTTTGGATAGTATCATTGGCAACATTCCTCCTCAGAGACAGACCCTGTTATTCTCAGCAACCCAGTCTAAATCTGTCAGCGACCTAGCGAGATTGTCGTTAACAAGTCCAAAGTATATTGGTATTACTGGTTCAACCGGCGATGCGACAACCGCAGGACAAGCAGCATCAATGGGGGCAGTAACCCCTGATTCCCTATCACAATCATATATTAACGTTCCATTGAATGAAAAACTAGACACGCTATACAGTTTCATCAAGACTCATTTGAAATCTAAGATATTGGTTTTCTTCTCCTCATCAAAGCAGGTGCATTATGTATACGAGACTTTCAGGAAGCTACAACCTGGTATCTCATTGATGAAGTTGCATGGGCGTCAAAAGCAAACTTCTAGAACAGAGACTGTTTACAAGTTTTCCAAAGCCCAGCATGTTTGTTTATTTGCTACTGATGTGGTTGCTCGTGGGCTGGACTTTCCCTCTATCGAATGGGTTGTGCAAGTGGATGCTCCTGAAGATACTGACACCTATATACACAGAGTAGGCAGAGCAGCTAGATTTGGTAAAGCTGGTAAGTCACTACTGATGCTCACACCTAGCGAGGAGGAAGGGTTCCTGAAGAGACTTGACTCTAAAAAGATTGAGGTGAAGAAGTTGAGCATCAAGCAGTCCAAGAGAAAATCCATCCAATCACAACTACAAGCACTGTGTTTCAAAGACCCTGAACTGAAATATCTTGGGCAAAAGGCATTCATATCGTATATCAAGTCTGTATATATACAGAGTGATAAGGAAGTGTTCAAACCAGAGGAGCTTCCATTCGAGGAGTATGCCAAGTCATTAGGGCTACCAGGAGCGCCACAGATCAAGATCAAAGGTATTGGGAAGAAGAGCAATGAGTTGAAGAATGCATCCAGACAGTTACTGGCGTTATCCAAAGCGAACGAAGATGGTGAGATAATTGAAGATGATGAAGAGAAAGACAAGAAGAAGGTGCGCACAAAGTACGACAAGATGTTTGGCCGTAAGAACCAAGATGTTTTGTCTGAGCATTACATGAGCATGAACGCATTGACCAACCAAGACGGCGATAACGAGGAAGAGGAGTTCATGTCAATTAAAAGAGCTAATCATGCGCTGCATAATGACGATGACGATGACGATGATACCACTCTGTTACCAACATCTAAGCGGGCTGCGAAGAAGGCACTGTCCAAGAAGAAATCACTTGCGACGAAAGGAAACCCAACAAAGTTGCTCTTCGACGATGAAGGGAAACCGCATGAGCTCTATGAGTTTGAGGACGAGGAAGATTTCAGAAAGGCCGGTGGGGTCGACGAGCAGAAGAAGGAGTTTATCACGAAGGAGGCGGAGGACATGCAGCACCGTGATCTTGACGATAAGGCTTTAGCAAAGAAGAAGAAGCAAGAGAAGAAGAGAAGAAGATTAGAAGCTGAGAGGGCAGCAGACTACTCATCGTCCGGCTCTGAGGACGATGATGAGGAACACGAGGGCCCAGACGAGTCTGAAGAGCCAGAGCCAAAGAAGCCTAAATGGTTCCAGAATGATAAGATTGGAGGCAAATTCAGCAATGACTCGACTGACAAGATCATTGAGATTGAAGCCCCAGAGACAATTGATGATCTGGAGGCATTGACGGAGAAGTTATTACACCAATAGCGAGTATCGTTTACTGATCCTCTGATTGGAGCTTTGCTGGTGAGCGTGCGAGCGCAGGCAGCAGCAGCAGCAGCCCAACTGAATGGACAGTCCGTCTGTGTCACCTGCAACCGTCAACCATCAACCCTCAACGTCAGCTGTCACCGTCAACCACCGTCCCAGTCACCCATCATTCATGTCCCTGGAGCAGTTATCACCACCCTCGGGTTATTGTAATCCGAGGGTGTAAAATAGCTTGACGAAAAATTATTCAGGAAGGTCATCACAGCACTAGAGGAGGTAAAGGAGAAAGGAGAGAAAGGCAGAGAAAGGAGGGAGAAGCAGCAACTGCAGAAGGAGCTGGCAGCGAAGATACAGGAGACGAAAATATAGCAGCAGACAGACAGGGCAGTCCGGGAGATGGCCAGCAACACGAGAGAGACAACGAGGATAAGTGGAGCCACGACTGGCACGGTGTCGCCAGCGACACCGATGACACCAAGCACGCCAAGCGAGAACAATGCCACAGGCAGCAGCAGCCTGGTTTCTACGGTGCAGCTGTCGCGGCCGTATCTCACACGGCAGCAGGTGCAGTGGGCACAGAGACACACCATAGCGAACGTCACGCTGTACAATCAGAGAAGGAGCCAAGTGTGTTTGTTTCTGCTGAAGATCGTGACGGCGTTGAAGTTCCCCATCCGGTGTCTGGAGGGCGCGATGGTGTACTACCAGCGGTACTACCTTCACAACACGTTTGAGACGCAGAGCTACCACGACATTGCGATCACGGCGCTGTTCATAACGTCAAAAAACGAAGACACGATCAAGAAGCTTAGGGACATCATTCTTGTTGCGAACAGTGTGCGAAATGTCGTGATGAGCCCTGAACAGGCAGAGGTGTACAGAAAGAAGATCTTGAGACTGGAGTTCAAACTACTGGAAACGATCTCCTTTGATTTCCGGAGCTACCACGTCGAGGAGTACATTGTTAAGATTGCGCGGGACGTCAAGGCCCACAAAGACGTTGGCCTGCTGGCGTGGATCGTTGCTATTGATTCGTTTCAAACTGATATTGCATTGAAAGTTCCTGTACACTCGATTGCCCTTAGCTGCTTGATCATTGCATCCAAGCTGAACCGCAGCAGCAGCAGCGACAACAGTGCGGACCTGAAGATCAAAGCTGAAAACTACCACGCTGACAACAACTGGGTCAACGAGTCGCTCTTGTGTCTACTAGACCTCTATATTGACCAGTTCAACTTCACCAACATGGCTGGTGTTTTCCCACATATGAAAGACAAATTCCTAGAGATCAAGATGTTCTACGCGTATGCTCGTGGACTGAAAGACCAAGACCCTCTTTTGGTTGAGAAGGACGAGTATTTCTCAGAGAGGGACTTCAGTAACGGTGAAAGAAGATACATGCTTGGCAACCAGAAGAAGCGATTATACAGTGAGGTGTGATGTGATGCGCAGCAGCAGTCCATCACTGCTGCTGTTGCAGATACACGTTCTTCCGCAGCGGATCAATCTCACTCAGTGTCTGTAGACACCTGTTGCGTTCTTGCTGGCTGTGCTTGCCATTCAAGTCCCCGATCAGCTTTTGTATGTACACTATTGTTTTCAGACACCACACGTTATCGACATGGCTGTCGTTGTCTTCCTTCTCCACCTCGTTCAACTCGCTCACGACCTTCAGCTGGGACTCAAGAAGATGCGAGTACTCTGTCCGCGTCATGTCGTCAATGAAAACTTTACAAGTCAGTATCCAACGTAGATAAACCCAAATGCTTTGATCGTCTGGATCAGTGTACATGGCATTCTGTAGCATGCTGAGTTCTCTCTCGAGGAAGGGCTGCTTATCCATACCTGCGCCCGGCAAAGACGTGTTGCTGTCATCAAACAACACGGGGATCAGCTTCGCCCTGTTGTGCCATGCTGAGAAGTTGGAGAAGTCCTTGTTGATCATCTGCGTAGTGTAGTCGAACTCGCTCGACGCCATACTCTGGCCAGTGCTTCGCTCCAGTTTCGCCACAACAAGTCTTCGGTAATGCCAGCCATGGAAGTTTCTTGGATCCTGGACCAGCAGCTTGTTGACAATGCCCAGCTCGAACTCCCAGTCAGGCGAGGGGTGGTTGTCAAGCAACCACACGCGGTGGTTCCACAGCCAGTAAACTTTAGGGAGAAGCTTCATCTGCTGCAGCGTGAACATCAGCTCAGCATCGAACAGGTCCTTCTGGCTGCCTCCTTGGTGCAAACTCGCCATGATATCACGACGGTAGTTCCATATCGTATAGAACTCTGGGTTCTGCAGCAGCAGAGCGGTGGTGAGATCGAACACCTCCTTGGAGTAGACGCCGGCCTCCTTCTTAGCAAGAACAGAGTCCGTCAGCGCCCGGTACTGCTCGATCTGCGCGGCCTCCTTCGCAGCCTTTCTTTTGCGGGCTTCTACAGATAAGTGCGTCCTTCTGACATTATGCTTCGCCAGACGTCGTCGCTGTTAGTATTTGCTGTGACAGCGTGGCCACGCTGCGCCCGATGCGGTCTGCGCCGCCAGTCCGCAGCTCACACTCACCATTTCCTCCTCCCCTGTGATTGCACACGCACACGCACACGCTCACAATGGCAACGACGATGGTGAGTTGTGCTGATGTTGATGTTGATGTTGATGTTGATGTTGAGCCTGAAATTTGCCTTCAGAAAAAACAAAACATCAACAGATCAACAGGCCAGACACGGAGCCAGACGACATGAAGGACGGCGACGCACCGACACGGTCGAGCCTGTCACTCAGGGGGTCGTCAAAGACGATAGCAGAGTTTTTCGAGTTCTCAGTGAACTCAATTCTGTACCAGCGGGGGATATATCCCGCGGACGACTTCACGATAGTCAAGAAGTACGGGCTGAACGTGTTGATCACATGCGACGACGAGATCAAGGGATACATCCGCAAGATCATGCAGCAGGTGAACCGATGGGTGGTCAACGACAAGCTCTCGCGGTTTGTTCTGGTGATACTGGACAAGGACAGTGGCGAGGTGGCGGAGAGGTGGCAGTTCGATATCCAGGTTGTGGGCGGTGGGGGTGGTGGAGCAGGAGGCAGTGGCAGCAGCAATGGCACGAGCAGTGACACGAGCAGCAGCAACACGGACGCGACGCACAACTCACACAAGTCGCAGGACGAGATACAGAAGGAGATCCAGGGGATCATAAGACAGATCACGGCGAGCGTGACGTTTCTGCCAGCATTGGACTCTGGGGACTACACGTTCAATGTCCTCGTGTACGCTGACGCCTCTGCTAGCGTTCCCTCCGAGTGGATAGACGCAGACAGCAAAGAGATAAGCAACGCAGAGAAGGTCAAGTTCAGATCGTTCAGCACGAACAGCCACAAGGTGGATACGTTAGTTAGTTACAGGTATAACGAAGAGTAACATGTACAGCATTATAGACAACAATGCGTTGTGTATATGTATATACTTATATAACCATGTGCAGTTTTCTCTCTCGGTGGATTGGTATACTATGTTGTGGTGGTGGCAGCAGTGGCGGTAGTGGTGTAGCAAGCGATGGCCAGTGGATTACAACTCATCGTGGTCAAAGTAGTCATCGTCATCGTCATCGTCATCGCCCTCGTCGTTACCAGCAGCTCCATACAGCTTTTGGGTAATTGGGTGAGCAATCTGGGACAATCCCTCGAACTTCTCGTCAAAGTCCTCCTTGGTAGCGGTGTCCTCGTTGTCCTCCAACCATTCCAAGACATCGTTGACGGCCTCAATCAAGGTTTCCTTGTCATCTTCGTCAATCTTACCACCTAGAGAGTTCTCGTCGTTGGCTTGGACCTTCAAGGAGTGAGCATAGTTTTCCAAGTGGTTCTTGGCTTCAATCTTCTCCTTCAACTCCTTGTCCTGTTGGGCATACTTCTCAGCCTCTTCGACCATGCGGTCAATCTCCTCTTGGGACAAACGGCCACGGTCATTCTTGATGGTGATGGATTCGGACTTACCAGTACCCTTGTCGGATGCACTGACAGTGATCAATCCGTTAGCATCAAGCGCAAATGTCACCTCGATTTGTGGGACACCTCTTGGGGCAGGTGGGATATTGGTCAATTCGAATTTACCCAACAAGTTGTTGTCCTTGGCCATGGTACGTTCACCCTCAAAGACTTGGATCAAAACAGTTGGTTGGTTGTCAACGGCTGTGGAGAAAATCTGGGACTTCTTTGTTGGAATGGCAGTGTTTCTTTTGATCAAAGTGGTCATGACACCACCAGAGGTTTCAATACCTAGGGTCAATGGGTTCACATCCAACAAGACGATATCCTCAACACCTTCCTCACCGGATAAGACACCAGCTTGGACAGCAGCACCATAGGCAACAGCTTCGTCTGGGTTGATCGACTTAGAGGCCTTCTTTCCGTCGAAGTATGACTCCAACAACTCCTGGACTTTTGGAATTCTGGTGGAACCACCAACCAAAACGACGTCATCAATCTCACTCTTCTTGACGCCAGCATCCTTCAAAACTTGCTCAACAGGTTTCAAAGTCTTCTTAAACAAATCCAAGTTTAGTTCTTCGAATTTGGCACGGGTCAAGGTCTCAGAGAAGTCAATACCATCGACTAAGGAGTCAATTTCGATTCTGGTAGAAATTTGAGATGATAGAGTTCTCTTGGCCTTCTCGACTTCCCTCTTCAACTTGGAAATAGCCTTGTTGTTCTCTGAGATGTCAATGTTGTGCTTCTTCTTGAATACTTTGACTAGGTGGCGGACAACCTTGAAGTCGAAATCTTCACCACCCAAGTGGGTATCACCAGAGGTGGCCAAGACTTCAAAGACACCGTTCTCAATGGTCAATAGGGAAACATCAAAGGTACCACCACCCAAGTCGTAGACAATGATCTGGGACTCGGCCTTAGATGCCTTGTCCAAACCGTATGCGATGGCGGCAGCGGTTGGCTCGTTAACGATTCTCAAAACGTTCAATCCGGCAATGGCACCCGCATCCTTAGTAGCCTGCTTTTGGGCGTCGTTGAAGTACGCTGGAACGGTGACGACTGCGTTGGTAACCTTCTTACCCAAGTAGTCCTCAGCGATGGTCTTCATCTTCCCTAAAATCATACCAGAGATCTCCTCAGGGGTGAACTGTTTCTGTTCACCTCCCACGGTGACCTCGACGGCTGGTTGGCCATTTCTGTTGACCACGTTGAACGGGAAGTGCTTGATGTCCCTCTGGACAGTCTTGTCGTTGTACTTCAACCCGATGAGACGCTTGATGTCGAAGATCGTGTTCTTTGGGTTGGTGGCGGCCTGGTTCTTGGCGGCCTCACCGACCAGTCTCTCCTCCTCGGTGAACGCGACGTACGATGGCGTGATTCTGTTCCCCTGCTCGTTTGGCAGGATCTCAGTCTTGCCGTTCTTCATCACAGCGACACACGAGTACGTGGTACCCAAGTCGATCCCGATAACCGTTCCGTAGCCCTCGCCGCCGTCAGCGCCCCCGCTCTCCTCTGCCCTGACGAGCCCGTGCCCGTGCGAGTGTGGCGCCAGGAACAATGGCCCAATCACAAGCAGCAGCGCGTAGATCGCCACTGCGCAAGGCAGCAAAAACCGCTGTTGGTTCTTCATCATGTTCTCTCTAGTCTATCTATAACGCGCCAAAGTAAAACAAAGATACGACAAAGCCCACTTCAAACCCCTGATCCGATCTACTGTAGTCTCGTCTCGTCTCGTCTCGTCTCGTCTTGTCTCGTCTCTGTCTCTGGACTGGCTTACTGATCGATTGGTAGTGGTAGGCTGGTTTGTTGATGTGGGTGGGTGGAGCTCTTCTTGGGTTTTTTTTTCAGCGTCCGCCTGCCACGTTTAAATACTCGCAGCCTGGCACGCTCCTGCCGCCGATCCAGGTGGGCTCGCGCCCGCCTGTCTGCCTGGACGGCGGCGGAGCTTCTGGAAATCTCGAGAAAAATAGGCAGACGAGCACGCAGGCGGGCGACAGGTGGGCCTGGTGCTCTGTTGCTCTCGTGGGCACGGGCGTGCGCACCGCCCACGGTGTGCTGGCTACTGTCTACTGGCTACGGTGCGCTGGCCAGCGAGACGGTGTATGTGCGCAATGCCAATGCCACTTCCAATGCCAATGCCAGTGCCGTTCGCATTGGCCACACGACGCGCCCGCCCGCCGTCCAGTCGCTTGACGTTTTGGCTGGTACCTAGCTGTCCTCAATTGTTCGCCACCCTGAAATCTCTAGGCGGACGGGCGGTGGCGTTGCGTTGCGTTGACGTGTCAACTTTTTTGCGTACCTGGCACGGCAGGGCTCGCAACGCCGCCACCCGTGGAATTTTCCAGAACGAAACGGCGGTGGCGATGGCGAGTTCCGAGGGTGGATGGCGGGAGTCAGTTCCGGTGGGGCTGGTGAGTTCCGAGGACCGTCACGTGCAGATCGAGACCCGGGGTGCGGTGCGCACCGCATCACACGCACACACACAGATAGATAGAGCTTGGGCTAACACAGCAGTGCTGGGGTTGCACAGCCATCGCACACACAGAGCGACCATGCCAGCGCACGCCCGCATCCGCAAGCACACGCAGTTCATGAGGCACGCGCTCAGGCTCGCCAACCACGCACTCGCCGCAGGCGAGGTGCCCGTGGCGTGCGTCTTCGTCTACGACGACAAGGTCATCGCCTATGGCATGAACAACACGAACGACTCACTGTCCGGCATCAACCACGCGGAGTTCAGAGGCATCAACCACATCCTAGACAAAGTGCGCAGCAGCCCAGACGCAATGCAGCACCTCAGCGAACCACACGACATCTTCCGCGAGGTCGATCTCTACGTCACCGTCGAGCCCTGTGTCATGTGTGGCAGCGCACTCAAGCAGATCGGCATACGAAACGTCTACTTTGGATGCGGCAACGACCGCTTTGGCGGCAACGGCAGCGTCTTCCACGTGAACCAGGACTCAACGCTGGAATGCAACAACTACGCGAGCTACCCGGGTATACTGCGCAAGGAGGCCATCCTGATGCTCAGGGATTTCTACACAAGGGAGAACCACAGAGCCCCTGTGCCGAGAGATAAGAAGAATAGAAACCTCAACTCTGAGTCGTTCCCAGAGCTCTACTGGAGCAAGTACATAACAAGGGAAGAGTTTATTGGTCTGTTTGGCGAGAGCTGCCTGCCCGCTTACGACTCAAACAAGGACGTATTCGACACCGTTGATCAGTCAATCTTGGACAAGTCCAACGTCCAAATCGACGACATCTTGCAAATGGCCAAGGCACCTCTCGTGTACAACGCCAGCAGCAAAGCCAAGAGAAGACGAGTGCTATGACGGCGGCGACGTCGCCCTCTTCAAATCATGCTCAACCTTGCTCCATTTCTCAATCATCTCCTTATAGAACTTGATGTTATTATCAGCCAAATCTCCCAACGTAGCCTTCAACTCCACTGTCTTGATCTTTTCGAAATACTGAATCTCATGCAATGTTTGTTCCTCGAACCTCTCGAATTCCAGCTTGGCTTCTTCTGCCCCTTTAGTTAAAGTCTCAATTCTGCTCTCCAACTTGCTTATCTTTTGTTTTCTTGCTAGATCGTGATTCACTCCCCTGATCTCCTCAATCTTGCTGGTGAAGAAGTTGGACCCGCCTCCAGACATTAACGTGCTCTTGTCGCTGATAGACTTGTCCAGATACCCAGTAAGTGCTTCGTAGTCTATCTGCTTCTGATCCTTCAGCTTCAGCAGGGCTTTGATGGAACCCACGTAGTGCTCCAGGTCCTTCAAGGAGATGATGTACTCGTTGTCCAAAAACACCTTCAACGACTGAAACCCTGAGCTCAATGTGCTCAGCCCATCGCTGAAGTTCAGGAACAGCGCCTGAAGTTCGGGCTCCAGTTCAGCAAGGCGCTTGGCTTGTAGTGAAAAGTCGTAGTAGTCCTGCTCCAAGTCTCCATACCTCTTGAGCACTTTGTTGAAAATCCGGTCAATCTTATTGATGTTTTCGTCAAGCTTATCAGCTCTTCCCTTGATCTCAACAAACTCCGGGCTCTGCACACTGGTAGTTTTGAAAGCATTGATGAACACCTCCGATATCCCATCTGTCGCTGACCCAACATCCCCCACCCCTGGTCCTCCTGCGGCGCCTTTAGCTTTCATACTTGCCCGGTACGAGTTCCAGTCGTGGCTTTCGACAAACGCATGGTACACCTTGGCCTTCTTTAGAATAGGATGCAGCGATATCCTCTGCAGGAACCTACTCAGCGAGCTGGCTCGTTTCTGTGTGAACTCTTCTCCGAACCTGTCCCCCTTCAGGTACTCTAGTCTCTGCTTATCTGGGAGCGGCGGAAGCGCACATGCTGGGAAATCTTGGAGAAGGGCGCTGTGCAGGAAGTTGAAGTCACTGAAACGACGTCTGACGACAAACTTCTCGCTGGCAAACACGGGACTGTTGGACTCTGTCTCTATCAGATACGAGATGTACGCGTTCTGCCCGTCGCTTTCCTTCTGCGGCTGCTTGACTTCTGACCGGATGTATATGCTGTCCGCGTCCTTGGCAGTGTTCACCGGCTTCATCTTCGTCTTGGTGCTCGCTACCGCCACCGCTGCTACCGCCACCGCTGCTGCCGCCCTCTCGTCTTCTTCGCCACCTTCATCGCCCTTCGCTGGCAACGAGGCCACGCCTTCCTCCTCTCCCCCCGCAATTGGCTCCTCCACAAACTCCGATTCGCTCATCAACTGTAAACCTGTATCCCAAACCTGCACCTACGGCGTTTGGCAAGCTACTTCCCTGCCTTCTGTCCTTCTCTTGCTCTATTGTTTGGTTTATTGCTCTTGTTGTTGTTATGTGTTCGCTCCCTTTTTTTCTCATTTCGGGAATTTCGGTGCTATCACAAGTAATATCCGATGGCTTGGTGGTTGGTGATGTTTCGAAAGGTTTGTATTCATTTCATTCTATATCTTATCTACGAGACATTCTCGTTACGGAGATCCATATGGAAGATACTGTCCACGACCCAGTTCCAGTCAACAATCCGTAGACGACTCCCTTCAGCCTCTCCCTCGCCCTCTCCGGCGAACAGCTCTTTCGCTCTCTCGAAGAAACTCTTATCGTTCTTGCTGCATATGAACAGGACGCTCTTATCTTGACATCTTTTGAACACTTTCGGGGACTTCATGTCTTTCAGCACTTTGATTGTGTGGACATTGTGCGCACCGTGCGCTTTGAGGATTTTGGTAACGGTGGAAACACCACCAGGGACTTTGCTGGTGATGTTGAAGGTGAGCCCCTGGAACAGAGGAGTGCTGTTGTCGAACCTCTCTTGACATCTCGCGAACAGCGTAGCCAGCTTCAAGCCGGTGAGACATTGCACCGATTCATCGCTGTCCTTTATCGAGTAGTCCGCAACTTCTGGCAGCGAGGAACCGGAGCCATCGGCCTTGGACTCGTCTAGGACGTCCTTGATGAAGTCTGGCGTAATCACGTACTCTAGCCTGTAGCTGAACCCCGTTAGAAACTTCTCTGTTCTCATAAATTTGGGAGCGATAATAGTGTTGGTGCTGCTCTTGAACTCTTTGTGGATACGAACCCCTAAACTGTGTAGTGTGCTAACATCGGTTTTACTGATTTCCAGGTCGCATCCTGTGGTGATAGCTTCGATGTTGTATCGTGTTTGCGGAAGTGAGTTTTTGGTTGAATTCTTGAGCTTCTTGGTGTCATTCTCCTCTTCACAAGGCAGTGATACTCTTTTCTTAGCCTTATTCTTCTTACTCTCTAAGGCTTTAGCCTCAGCTTCCAATTTCTGTTTTCTTCTCGCTATCTCTTCATCTGGAAGAAGCGGAATGTCTTTGGACCTGTGCTGTTTCTGGAAGTAGTTGAGATCTTCAATGCTTTGATGCAGTTTCTGTGCTGCTTTATCCTTTGCCTTACGTCCACTATTTACACGAATCGGTGTGCCGTTCAGAACTTTCAGTGGAGAGTTCATGTGTTGATCCTGTTCAGCTTTCCCTTCCTCTTTCGTTGTAGTCGATGATACGGCTGCTTCCAGCACAGGAGTAGCTTGCAGCTGTTCGCCATTCTCTTCAGGATCCTTGTCGAGCTCTTCCCGGTCTTGACTGTCGAGCGCGTATGATGCACTTTCACCTATTGAATCCTCGACAATGTTAGTGGTCGTGAGATCAACACCATCGTCGCCATCGTCTTTATAGAATGTTTGCAGCACAGTTCTGTCCAAATTGCAGTTACCAACTCTCTCATTTAGGTTGGCAACCCTGGGGTAGTAAGAGTATCTTGGGTTTTCAGTGTTGAGATAACGGTGCTGGCGATACGTGTCTTCCAACCACAGATGGTTGACTATCTGAAGCTGCCACTTCTTAGCATATTCATACTTCCTTCCTCTGGAACTTGCGGCTATCAAATGTGTATTCTCCATCGTCAGCGATGGAGTGAACTTCGCCCCCATTGCACAACATAGCTGAAGAATGTATAGCCTAGCGTCACCTGAGTAATTGGTTGAAGATATCACCTTGTCTTTCATCTCTGGAAGCCCACCACGAACAAACGGATAGTGCAACAACTTCTCATATGGTGATATCCACTTTTCATGCTCAATCATCCAAAATATCCAGTAGATACTGCCAACATTATAACCTCTTCTTGATGCGTACAGATACTCATGCCCATCGCGGTACTGGCCAACATAATTCTTCGCATCTTCAATGTTGAACACAATAACACCGCCTGCCTGAGTAATAAGATCCTTTATCAAATCGCTATAAGTAGGTGACGCTTCCAGGTCAGTACCGATGTAGAAAGTGTCATGCTCCTTCAAATACAGCTTTGGTAGCTCCTTGACGTACAAACGAGCGTGGCTGCTGATACCAGCAATTTGCTCCTCCACCGCGATGTCTGGCAAGAGAAGGTAGTCGTTCACATCCAGTTTTCTTCGTGCCTTCAAACAGCTAATGATCCAATGCGGCAGTACGATCTTGATGTCGTAATTCTTCACAGAGTTCACAGCGATGCAGCAATCTTCGTCTGGATCCACGGATATCAAATGTGTCACGAACTTGTTCAGCTTCTCAGAAGAGCTGCCGCCTAGCGCCCTCACTCCTGCGCAAAGCACAGCCTTGTCCGCGTCAGCAAGGTCTCCAATGCAGATGTGCACATCCTTCAGCACATGCAGCGGGTCTGGGGAGAAAGGACGAATACCAGGCTGACTGCCTCTCTCCACTGTCCTGAACACAAACTGCGAGTTGACGACTGGAATGAGGTTCTCTTGGCAGAAGCTGTACAGTTTAAAGCTCACCGTGTTAGACACGACGTGTGTGAACTCCCCTTCAACGAACTCCTGTGGCGTGATAGTGTCGTAGATTGACATCACCCTGTGCTGTGCATCGTTCTGCTCTAGAGTTCTGACGACCTCTTCGAGCTCCTCGTCCTCCAGCTCTGGAGCACTGAGAACGAGAAGCTTCAACGTATCAAACAGCCCTCTGCCCATGACTTCCTGCCTTACCGAGCCCTCAGCTAAGTCTGATGTCTGACTGACTGATACTACGCGTTGTTTTCGTGATGTTTTCATTGATTTTGTTTTATCTCAGATTCCGCGCGTTTGCTGGTTCTGTATACTACAGAGATTGTGGAGATGAAGACGCTTGTGTATTAGCTATGGGCCGGTTGGGCCTGTGGAGGATGCATCGTGGGTGGAACCAGCTGATTTAACCTCTGGGGCAGCTGCTGGCGCAGCTTCTACTGCAGGCGTGGCTTGCTGTAAACTGTTTCTCTTGCTAAGATTCTCCGATGGCCTTCTGACAGTAGATGACGATGAAGGGGACAGAAGAAGATTGGACTTCAGGGATTTGCCTGTGGAGCCGCTTCTCGATCTCATTGGGGACGTCGATCTCGACCCTGGCGATGGTGATTTAGTCTTGAACGATTTGAGACCTTCGGGGGTCAGTCGTTTGACAGAAGGAGACTGTTGCAGTGACACAAGCTCTGACGTGTTTCTTTGGTGGCCTCTGTGGGTGGCCTCGTCGATTCTCTTCACCTTGGCGAGATGGGAGAGTTCCGCATCCTCCAACTTCTTGTACAGAGCAGCTTGGAAATCCTTGTTGAAAAGGTCTCGCAGCAGCTTCTGTAGAATGACTGAATCTCGAATGGGCAGGTATGCGGACTTTGTAGTGGATGGGCGAATCAGATAATGCGGGAAGGGAACAACATTGCAATTGCTGCTTGCGACGAGTGCATCTGCTACTGGTGCAGTTGTTGAAGATGACCGAGTGGCAGATTGGAGGTGTGATATCAAGAAGAGTAGTGTGGACAGGTTCTGGCGTGGAATGGAGCCGCATATACTGATTCTGATATCAGTCTGACTGTCGTCGTCCATCTTGTACGTGCGGAGCAACGAGTCATATACCGTGAAGGGCAGGATACTGTCAGGCAGCTCAAGCAACCAAAGCTTTAGGAAGTTAACCACCTCACTGGCATCGTATCTTTTGAAGATCAGATCAACAACGGACAGGACCTTCAAGTTGGTACTCTCTGCAGATCCTGACATCGAGAACGCCTGTTGCAAGAGAGATTTCTTTAGAGCACTTGCTGCGTTTGAGTCAAAGTCAGCTTCCCAGAACGATCCCACATTGTCTTCTTCGTTCAGCTTGGATACAATGCTGTGAATCCAAACAGGAAGTGACCGCAACTTATAATCACTCTCCTGTGATACATCGCCAACAGTTTCAAGATTGACCAGGTCAGTGTCAAACAGTTCAAATAGCGTAGGTCTTTTGGACGAGTAGTCAACAAACTTCACTTCGGTTTTAGGCCAGTACCAGCCACCAGCCGCACTCTTGCCCTGTCTGGAGTTTAAAAGTTCACTTTCAACATCAAGCTGTTCAAGATCGTAACTAGTATCTCGCTGATGTGCTTCAAGAAGCCCCAGATAGGACTTCTGATGCTCAATGAGCTTTTCAGTGAAGTTCTTGTTCAGCTTATGTACCAGAGCCAGTCTGTTAGTTTGGAAGATGGCTGCCTTTTTGGCATAGTATGCGATCTTTGACTCCAAGTTTTGCTTCGCATCCATGGCCTCATTGGCATGCTCAAAGTAAGAAACTCTCATCTGCTGGAGCTGTTTCCTATAAAGATCAATGTCTGTTGTGGATGTGAATCGGTTCTTGAGGTCGCTCCATACGTGACTCTTGGAAATGACTGACCCAGTGGCATCTTCGCTGTGGTGGACATCACGGTCGCCCTTTTGCTCCCATCCATCTCCATGATAGAACTTAGCACAATACCTCGCCAAGTCAGTGAATTCGTAGTAATAACCTGGTTCAGAGACATACTGATTCTGCGAAAGCTTGCTCCAGTTACTGATAATTCCGATATCAATCAAGTCTTGGCCTAGACGCTCGATCTTGCTGGTCGTGTCCTCTTTGGGCAAGTTATTTCTAACCCAGGACGCAAAATCCTCGCCTCTAAAGTAGTCGTTGTTTATCCCAGGTAGCGGAATCAGCCTCCTCCTAGCCGGTATTCCTTCTATCATGCTGGAGAGAAGCGCACTCAGTTCTTCAACGTCTGCAATCGATACATCGCCAACTGTCAGAGGGAATTCAAAGGTTTTGTCTTCTATCTCACTCTCAGTCTCGCTCTGTGCCCCTCTGCGGTTGATGCTACTGCCATGGTCCTCGCTGTCTGGTGGAGAAGCATCGTCCCGTGGAGCCACCTCTGCCATGTCTTCTAGGTTGTTCGCCTTCAGCTCGAATTTACTCTTCAGCACAGCCGCCCTCTGTATCGCCTTGCTGTAATCCTTCAGTGCGCCATTGAGGTCGCCTTTGGCATCCGTATAGAACATCTTGAAGTCATCGCAGAAGTCCCTGAGAGCAGACACGATGTCGCTCTCGAGCTCAGATCGAGTCTTCTCCTCGCTTAGGGACAGCGTCTCCATCATGTCAGCCTGGCGCTTCAGCACATGACCCGCTGGCCCATCATCACTGGCCGCTCCTCTCCCCAGATACTTGTATCGGCTCTGGGCTGCTTGATGTGCGTTGCCTCCGTCCAAGCCCTCCACATAACCCTGGAAGTAGTTCAGACTGTCTTGCAGCTGTCTGTACCCGTCGTCTATACTGCACAGCAACGCACTGACACCTGTGGAGTAGTCATTGGACCAAAACGTGTCTTCGAAACGCACCATGTTGCTGCGTATGACTGCTGTTCAACCCACAACCACAGTCCGGTGGTGTGGTAGTCTGTTGCAGCAGGAGTGTAATTCTTTTTTTAGTGCGCTTTTGGGCTACAAAGCAAAGAAACAAAGACTTGTCCCAACATCTGCAGACGGGGGTGCAGCAAGTGTGTGTATAGGGTGCTAAGGGAGTGATGGCATGGTATCGAAATTAGGGGAAGTATATACAAAGATGTGTGCACAGGCTATATTATTCTGCCACGCTCAGGATCAAGTTCGTACCCGAGAGTTCTAGAGACCGAGTAGATGGAGTCTCTGATGTTGCCCACGACTACCTTGGCGAGGCCTTGGTTGCGCTTGTGCATTCCGTTTCTGTCGTCAAAGTTGTCGTTCAATTGGTTGTTCATTGTTGGCAGGACGTTCTCCGAAGCGCTCAGCGACACGAACAGTGCGAATGGGATGAACCAGATACAGATCCCAAAGAAGGACGACACCTCAGCGAAGGTGGCGAGTTTGGCGGGCTTGTAGTTAGGATCGAGTCTGAACTGTGGTGGCGTGTCTGCCGGCGTGTCAAAGTGCTGAAACCAGAGGTAGTGGTTCACCACTACCAGGACACAGCTGGCGATGAACACTGGGCCCTTGAGGTTGATGAAGGGAAACTTCTTGAGGTTCTGGAAGTAGACCAGATGCGTGCCAATGCTGAACAGCGTCAGCAGCCAGGGGAATCCGTCAAAGACGAGCAGCGCGACGTGGACACCAATGATCCCGTATATGCATCTAGCCAGAAACTTCTTAGTTGGCACTGTGTGCTCCTCCACCAGCTCAGAGACGTAATAGAGGCCAGACGCGATCGCTAAGGTCAAGCACACAAACCCTAGCACAATCCCAACGTAGGAGAGGAATCTCAAAAACATACGAGCTGGTGATGCTGCTACTGATACTGATGCTGCTGCGCGGCTAGGCTTCGGGTTGGTGTTGGTGTTGGTGTAGACGGTGTCGGTTGGTTCTTAACATCATCAATATTTTTGCTGATTTTTTTTTGTCTTTAAGCCTGATGCTACGCCTCAGCGCCAGGAACCAGGTTACCTATAGCATTGCTCGTTCAGCTGTGGCAGGGGAGGAGACGTGGCTCGTGGTAATGTTGCAGTCAATCAGACTGGTGCACTGCACGGCGAAAAGGGCTGGCAAAGTGGACCTAGCATCTCTTCTTCGCAGCTCTATTGAGGCGGTGAAGAGCCAGAAGGATGAGAAGAGGGCAGACGTACTGGGTGGCGGCGTCAAGCAGCCGCAGAAGGGGAAGGGGAAGGGGAAGACAAGTGTGGAGAAGAGAGCACAGCTTAACGCAGATGTGCTCAACGAGAAGTACAGAAGCAGGTTCAAGGAGCCCCGGAGCCAGGGGGCAGAGGCAGAGATCAATGGGTTCTTTAACAACACAGAGGTCAGACTGGAGTGGACAAGCACCAATCTGCTCGATATACCCGGGGAGAGGGAGAGGGCCGAGATGGAGAAGGCGCTGGCCAAGCACACTATGGAGGAGTTCGAAGCGGAAGACGGGGAGGAAGACGGTGCGGCGCCAGTTGCTGCGGCGCTGGCAGACAGCAGCGCGAGCGTGAGGAGGACACTGTCCAGGAGCACTGGCTTGCCAGAGATTGTGTTCCTGGGTAAAGCCAATGTGGGCAAGTCAACACTGCTCAACTCGCTCCTGACACAGACCACGATCAAACGGGCTGATGAGTTTGCGTTTGCGTCGAAGACTGCAGGGTTCACGCAGACCATGAACTGCTTCAACATTGGTAAGAGGTTCAAGCTTATCGACACACCAGGGTACGGGATACGTGGCACCCAGAAACAGGGGAGACAGGTACTGGAGTATCTGCACAGAAGGAAGGAGCTTCGGAGGGTGTATCTCTTGATCTCAGCCGCAGAGGGCTTCGACGAGAATGACCAGTCTTTGATCCATATCATGACAGACGGCGGAGTGCCCTTCGAGATTGTGTTCACCAAGGTGGACAAACTGAAAGGATTCAAGACAGTAGACAGGATAATCAATGATTCAAAGATTCTGGATCTGCCCAGTCAGCCCAGTTTGATATTCACCAACTCTGATACGAACAAGAGATTCAAGAGAAGACGGGGCCTTGCTGAGCTGAGAAGTTCGATCTTCGAGGCCTGTGACTTGAAGCCTGGCACGCGTCCACTAAAGTTGATCAAGAACTGAGTGGGGTTAAGAACTGAGTCAGGGTGGCCACAACTAGACTCGCAGGCGCAGGCGGGCAAACACACACAGTCTTTGGGCTCGCGCAGCGTGTACATACTCAACATAATAATTAGATTTAGATGTTAGCTCTACATGTGTACTTTCTCCGTCTCATTTTCAGTTAACAATATATTGTACAGGTCTGTTGTCGAAGTACGACGATGCGACAACAGTGAAATCAGAGGGCTATTGGCAGTCTCTGCTTGCTCTCTTTTAGAATCTACCGCCTCTCGAGCCACCACGGCCACCGAATCCACCTCTTGAACCGCCACGGCCACCGCTGAAACCGCCTCTCGAGCCTCCACGGCCACCGCCGAAACCACCTCTGGAGCCTCCACGTCCTCCAGAGAACCCTCCTCTCGAGCCTCCACGGCCGGCACCACCGAACCCTCCTCTGGAACCACCGCGTCCCCCTCTAGCACCGCCTCTGGATGCTCCACCAGGACCGCTCTTCTTCTTCTTGGCTTTTGGTCCAGCAACCTTCGGCTTAGGCAAGAATCTCTCAATAGGTAGCAGCTTGTCTGGTGCAATGTAGAATTTGTCCCCGTCCTTGAAAGAGGACGCCTGGATACCTTCAGACGGCTTGATAGTGAAGAAAACCTCATTCAGTGGGCCGAGAATCTCGTCAATCTTTCCAATCTGCGTCTTGTTCTCCAAGAAGATAGGCGCATTGAAGTACGGGATCTTCGTATTTATTGAGCGGCAGAATATATCTCCCTCCACTGCGTGCTGGAATGCTCCCACTTCGAGCACGGAGTCTGGTGGGCCTTGCGGCATGGCTGGTCTCCCGAACCCTCCACGGCCGCCGCGGCCGCCGCCAAAACCTCCTCTCGATCCTCCTCTGCCTCTGTTCATGCCGTGTGTGATCTCTCTGAACTTGCGACCACGAGCGAAAGAGAAATGTGTCTCTGCTTGGTTTATCTATACAGAGTCTAACTGGGAGGCCTGGTTGGTATCTAACTTCACCACCATCACAGAGAGAGAAGAACAAAAAAAATTTTTATCTTCTGATGAGCTGCGCCACTTCCGGGGGCAGTTCTCTCTCTGTACAGGTCGGAAATGGTCTGCTGGCCATGGGGACCGTTGGGCAGCAGCGCTGTCTGGATGTGGTTACCCGGTGTTGATATGTTTCGGCGCATTGGTCTGTTTCACCAGACGGCGGTTGTGACGATGGATGCGGGCAGAGTCGTTCTTGCGGTCTCTTCAGACACAGCGACAGTCGAGAGGGTTGTCAGTGCACTTGGGGTAGCCTCGCTTGCAGAGTCGAACATTGCGCCGCGAACAAGCTGCCTGCTTAGGGAATGGGCGTGAGCTTCCGCTGCTTCGAATCAGGAATCGCTTCTGTGTTGGGTGGCAGTGGCGACACAGACGCTGGCCACACAAAGTTCACAGCGGAGTCTCTGGACAGACTGTTTGGTCTGCTGGACGACCACAAGGGGGTCGTCAGCGCCGCTAGCACCAAGTTCCACACAGACCCAGACGTGTTCACGAGCCAGGTATGGGCAAACTTTTCCAGCAAGGCGAACGACTACTACACCGTGGCCGTGGCAGTGGTGGTGGCAATGGTGATACACGACGGCGGTAAAGCGGTCCACTTCGACGACCACGACAAGCTCCAGTCGTTCTTGATCAGACTGGTTCAGATTCACCAGAAGAAGGGCAGATCAAGTGCAAGAATCAGAGAAACTGTTGTCAAGGCGATCACGTCCCTTGTGTTGAACACGGGCAGCGACCAGGTGACGAAAGATGTGGTCTCTCCCCTGTTCTCCATCCTTACTTGGAAGGAGCTGGGTATCGAACCCGAGAACCAGGAGCAGGGGCACCAGTTGGCCGCCGAAAGCTCGAAGTTAGAGTCCTTGAAAGGAAAGCCAAGGGCTGTGATGGACCTGCTCATCAGCTGGGTGCCTGCTGTTTTATCAGAAGTATCAGGCAAAGAGAGTCCTTCTACATCCTATCTTACCAAAGTGATAAGACTTTTAACAGTGTTAATCTCCCATCCTGCTTCAAGAATGACTGTGATGCCTCTCATAGACTACTGCCATATACACGCCTTGTGTGGGTTGATGCACGACAGCGACTCCGAGCGAGAATACCGCAGTGCCGTGGAACTCTTCACATTGTTCTTGAAATATCCATTGGATGATGCGCACCAGAGTACCTCGCTGCTTACAGACCTTGAAGTCAATGCCTTGGTGACTTCTCGAGTGTCGAAATTTCAAAGTGTCCTATATGAGAAGTTCTCTAATAGCAGCACTGATAAAAGGTTTGAAAGCTTTCTCTTTGATTCCGAATCGATATTCCGTGATGTTCATTTGCTCCACCAACTTTTGGAGAAGGAGAATACACAAGATCTCGAGGACGTACTGAAATCCCTGTCCATTAACGTACCACCAAACAACGAAGCAGTAATACCTTCATTGACCAGATACATTGCTCCCAAACTGACAATATCGGAAATCTTATATGAACCCTCACTGCTTCCCAATATTCATACCATTGGCAGAACCTTCAAAGGCCAACCTATTGCTACGCCAATCTACTTTTCGATTGAAGATATCCTAGTGCGTGAGTTATCCCGGTTGAAGAGCACTCACTTTGATTTGATTCACGACCATGTTGTCCGTACGGCCAAGCATTTTGAGAAACGAAAGGGGGCAAATGCCAAGCTCCAAGGCACAAGTAAGTATGGTATGATCCTTGAACCTCCATATGAGCCACTGAAAAGTGTCACCATCGATGCCTCTTCCGAAAGGTACAGACGAGTCTGGGAAACCCAACTCCAATTGAACTTTGAAAACACCTCGGCTACACATATTCAAGATTGGAAATCGGTCGAGGAATCAGATATCATTATCCTCGCTGAAATAGGAGAAAGAGGCTCCGACAAGAACTGTAGCGAGCTCGATAAACTTGGCATTAAGAATTTTAAAACTGGGATAGTCAGGGATGTGAAGGCTTCTTTAAGTGATTCACCGGGCTCTAGACTGAAGAATAAGGTTCTTAATTTGGGAATGATATTTGACTGGAAGGAGTTTGAATTTGACACACATTTAAATACACCTCCAGACTTCACATGCTTCAACCTTGTGATCCGATTGCCGGCCAAGTTGGCTAAGTACCATCTTGAATTAGCATCAATCCAAGAAATCCACAGACAACTGACTTTCAAAGAAATTCCCAAGTGGGTCATTGGCGGTCTCTTGGGAATGGGATCCAGGCCACTGAGAAGTGAAGGCGAGACAGACCTAACTGATGTAAAAGCGTCTGAAGACGCACCACCGTCGAAGAAGAGAAAAATTACAAAGAAGACCAAGGGGAATCTGCAAAAGCCGCAGGATAATGGGGATGCTCTGATTTTGGATCCTAGTGCCCCGGGAAAAGAGGATTTGGAACTAAATGCACTTCAAACTAAGTGCATAAAAGAGAGCAACTCATGTGGCTTCACGTTAGTAAATGGTACTGCTGGTTCAGGTAAGAAGCTGCTAGCTTCCCGAATTGCAGAGTCCTTGTCAAGCAAAAATGGACAGACATTAATAGTATCTAAGAGTCTTTCAAGCCTATCTACGGTAATGAACTATTGCAGAAAAGACAATGCGATAAATTTGAGTGATGAATCGGAAGCAACCAAAGTTTGGGATAAACTTACAGAATCTTTGACTTCTCTTTTTCAGAAAGTTGACCAGATTTCAGTATCATTATGCGGTGATGATTTCCGTGTATCAGATTTTGCGTCTGCAGAGTTGTTCTACCAACGTGTTCTTTCTCCTCAATGGCTCTCTTTCACAGAACAAGTTAAAGACATGACCGATATGTCTTCCATCGTTGAGAGGTACCCCTTCAAAGCAGTTGAAGGGTTCAGTGCAGAAATTAATGCTGATAGAAAAGGTGTGGACCGGCAACTCGTTCTGGATCTAGTGATGGACCATTTCGAGAGTATTTCAAAACTTTACAGGGAAATCAGGAGCTATTCAGTGATGAATAATCCTAATTTGAGTAAAGCGGACATCCTGAGTTCAATTGCGTCCTCAAAAGACATTGTCGGGGTGTCGCTGTCAGATGTATTCAGAGCTGTACTCACTCTCCGATCCAATCAGTTTGCGCACATTGTTTTTGTGGAGGATGCCGAAGAGCTATCCGTATGTCAGCTACTGAAATTAGTTCAGATGTTTCCATCCTGCAAAGGATTTGTCTTCCTTGGCAATGAGGCTGTTGCGACTCCTTTCAACGCGTTCATGCAGCTGTTGAATAAGAACACTAAGCGAATAGATTTGAATCAAGTGTACGGGAAACGTAGAGAGATTGTTTCCTTGCTTCCGAACTCCAGGGAGTTAGAAGTGGTGGGGTCAAAGTCAGCATTGTCTCCTGCTGCTCACAATGCTGGAGTCCTGAACCCTGTTCAGTTTGTGACAGTTGAGAGTGAGACTGTCGGTCACAGCGTACACGAAGCAGAGTTCTCTGTTGAGTTTGCCAAATATCTCATCAGAAGAGGACACGTACCAAGCCAAATTGCGCTGGTTTCTCCTTCGGCCATCCAGGTTGCCTTGATGAGCGAAGTTGTCTCGCACAGGCTCACCAAGGAAGAATCGCAGTCGCTGGTCATTGCTACTATTGAAGATCTTGCACAAGGGAAGGATATTGTCATCTGTTCGTTTGCGACGGACGGCAGTGGCTATTTTGACAGGGCGCAGCTGTCGAAGCTCGTGACAAGCACAAGACTTGGATTGTACATGTTTGGTCCACCCGAGCTTGCGCGACTGCTGCAAACTGTATCGGAGTCTTTTGAGTCTCTGATTGCGAACAGTCCTGTGCACCTGCAGGTGATCCCTGATGAGAAGTACGGTGCGGAGAGCACTGGCGAGCGGAGCGAGCCTGTCTCTGTCACGAACGCAGGTCAATTGGCGACACTCTGAGGGGCTCCACATACGTTCCACTCGCATCACCTTGTACCTACAGCAGCATCCACAGAATCTACAGCATCTACACAAGCATCTAAAGCATCTACGGCATCTACACCAGCATCTACACCAGCATCTACACCATCCACACCATCCACACCACCACCATCTCATCCAACTGCGCTGCTGCTGTCATATCTCCGCGTTACGAGCACCGGCTAACACGTGATAAACCCGGATCTCAACAGGTACCCCCGGATCTCAGATCGCCTGTCGCAATTTTTTCACCAAAAATTTTCGTCGGTTTTGTTTGGTGATTGAGTGGACTAGAACCAGTGGGAGAGAAGTGAGAAGTGAAGTGAAGTGAAGTGAGGTTTGATTGTTCAGCAAGGTGTCGCAATGAAAGTAGCATCAATGGGACTCGCTGGATTGCTGGGCAGGGCAGTGAGACCGTCACTGGCGCAGTACACTGCTAGGTCGTTCTCAACATCGACGGCAGGGCTGGCCGCAGTCGGGAAGAAGAAGTCTATTCTCAAGATTGAGGCGAGGGAGCGCAAGGAGATCAACCAGCTGAGACAGAGATACATCCGCGAGAAGAACTCGAACGTGGATCCAGTGCTCGGGCTCCCTGGCAACCCATTTCTGGAAAGACTGGAGGCAGAAATCAACGAGCCCAACGTGCTGGGAAGAATGTACGAGATTGACCAGGTGGACAGGCTGCTGTACGGCGCGCGCGAGGCGTCCGTGAAGGAGAAGTACGCCGTCGACCAGGTCGGCCAGACCAGCGAGGTGCAGAGAGAAGCAGTCTACCGAATCTTGAACATGAAGAACAGATCACACTCTGAAAAGATGGCTCTGAAAGTGAAGTTGGCAAGAGAGGAGTTCCAACGGTTTGCAGGGGACACTGGGTCGAGCGAGGTGCAAGCCGCTATAGCCACAGTCAGAATACACGACTTGTACAAGCACGTGCAGGACAACAAGAAGGATCTACAAAACACCAGACAGTTGAGAATGCTGGTACAGAAGAGACAGAGAATCCTCAGATACCTGAAGGTGGACAACCCAGAAAGATACTATTGGGCAATCAACAAACTGGGGCTCACTGACCACATTGTCCACATGGAGTTCAACATGGACAGAAGATACATGCAAAAGTTCAAGATGTTTGGTGACAGAATCCTGGTCCAGGAGTCCAAGGCTGTGATGGAGGACGAGCGCAGACAGAGACGTAGAGAGAAGAAAATTCTCAAGAACAAGTCTGTTAGTGAGCTAAGGGCAATGAAGAGAGCTCTAGATAGCACTGCTGCCTGAACCCACTAACGATTCCACATTACCACTATCTTCTTCGTCATCGTATCCACCAATCATTGTCGCAGCACAGCTAACATAAAGACACCACCACCCTCATTTAATGATCATCGCCTGTACATATGACTCACTCTAAAATACAACACAGGACGGTGCAAGCGCAAACGCCTTGCATTGTTTCTACCATTTACTTAAAGTTCTTTCATTCGTTCATTATCATTACAAACTTAGTTCTCCAGAGTTGGTTCACTCTCGTATCATTACCACCTACTCCAGAAACTTTCTGATTGGTCCTCCGACATGCTCCAAATCAAGTAGAAACGTGTCATGGCCATACATGCTGATATCTTCCCCTAGCTCAACGAGTTTTATGTTCGAGCCATCACCTCCGTAGTACTTGGCATTGCCTTCTTTCAGCTTGGTGGCAATCTCCTCTTGCTGCCAGCTTGGAAACAGAATGTCAGACTTGACACCAATCACAAGCACGTCTTTGTCGGCCAGAGGCCTCAAGCCTTCCAATAGATCTCTCTGTGACTCCTCGTTGGTTTCTGATCTTCTCCGTATTGGTTCATCAGCGTGAGGAACCACAGGACAAATCTCGCTTGGGCTTATACGACGGAAGCCCTCCTCATCATCGGCGACAATCTCTTCTGTTCTCAACCTCTTCATTTTGGCGAGCTGTCTGTTCTTTATGCCAAGATCAAATAGATCCATGGCTTTGGAAATGTATAGGAAACTGTTTGGATCGTACTCCAGGGAGAACTTGTTTCCTTGGTGGCTCAGATAAGTCTCGACAAGGAAATCAGGACATAGCACCGGTGATTGTTGAGGATTGGCACGTTCTCTTCCAAAGCGAATCTCCCACTCAGGGCCAGATCTGTAGGTAATGGTTGCAATTTCTCTGGATAGTTTCATGCCAACATGAGGTGGGATGGAGTCGTAATAAAACCCACGCTTCCAATTAGGGTCCGACATCAACACCTGTCTCTGTGTGTACCGCATTGCTATAGAGTACGGATGCGATCTGGCGCATCCCGAGATTGAAATGATCTTCCCAACTTTGTCTGGAAACTCCTGGCCATATGCTAACGACTGCATTCCACCCATCGACGAGCCCACGCTTGCGTACAACTTCGATACACCGAATTCCTCTCTGATCAATCTTTCCTGTGCCCTCACCATATCATTAATCGAGAGTATAGGGAATGTGGTTGCGTAGCGATCGCCATCATCACTCAGTGGGTCTGAAGAGGAAGGTCCTGATGAGCCATAACAACCTCCGATAACATTGGTGCACACAATGAAGTACTTATTGGTGTCCAGTGGCGCGCCTGGTCCGATGAATTTCTCCCACCAGCCTGGTTTGGTGTTCTCTGGTTGGGATTTTGCGTGAGAAGATGCAGAGAGTCCTGTATGGAGTAGTATCACGTTGGATTTATCAGAGTTGAGCTCTCCCCAGTGCTCGTACGCTATTTCAAACTGAGGCAGTGCATCGCCGTAGTCTAAGAATAATGGGGTTTCGCTTTTGAACAGCTTGAAGCCAGACTGTATTCTCGCGTAGACAGGTTCCGGCAGCTCGTTGGTCTTAATAGAGGGATCCAATGCGAGTAGATTGGACTTCTTCTCGAGCTGATCAAGACATGGAAATTTCAAAGCAACAGGAATCCGATCAACTGGGGGCTCCACAGTGGCAGCAGCTGTTGCTGCCCCAGACACTGATCTCTTCACATTGGATGTAGAGATTGATCGAACGCTTGCCAAACCCCTTCTCTTGAATTGTAAGCTGAACATAAGGCTTTATTTGGCTGCAGCGACAAGAGCACAAAGTGGTATAATCAAGAGTCCCAAAGCAGCTAGGCAAAAGCAAGAGTAAAAGCAAGAGAAGAGAAGAGATTCCAACGTAAATTCAAATCCCAAACACAGCGACACTGTCTTCTCCTCTTTATCCTCCCTAGCTTGATTGCCTCCTTTTTTGAAGCCTCCTCCTCCTATTTCATCTTTTATTCAGTCTGCCCTGAAGGTTGTGTGGCTAATTACTAATGATGTGTATCATTATAAGTCACGTGAGATGGTGCCTTTTTTTTTTTTTTTTCCTTTCTCCTGCAGCAGAGCAAATTAGGAATTCTTGGAAGGACCTAGTCCGGGACTAGTCCGGGACTAGTCTGTTCTTTTTTAGTCTGCCTTTTTAGTCTGGACTATGGACTAAGTCTAGTCTCCAAAACACCCTCGGTATTGAGAATTCTATATAACGTCCCCGATTTGGCCCGTGGCCGGTTAAATGGGCTATCTCCTTTCCTTTCGGTAGGAAAATCTACACCCAAATCTTAATTCAAATGCATATGAGTAAGGCAGTAAGTACTGTATGTCTAGGACATGTAGTGGGTTGATCAGAACGGGAGAGGTGACGATGCTCCGTTGGAAACTGGTACATGTGATAGCAGCAGTAAATACCATTCTATTCAGTAACGCCGAAGTCACGTACTTTGTGTATCCGGTTATCCTCCTCTTTGGCGGTGCACTAGGTGCTACCATTCCTAGAGATCTGTTCCAAAACTTGAAAACATTGTATTTACAGAAGAAATACAATATATGGAACCGAGTATTCACTAACAAAGGTGATTTGATATTCAGTGCGCTATTCGTCTGGATCATGATATCGCAATTGGCCACGGTGGTTGCCAATAAACATGGCACATTCCAACAACAACTACCGGAGGAGGCGGAGGCGGAGGGGGGTGAAGAGAAAGTCACCCTCGTAAAGACAATATGCCTGATTGTACGAGGCAGCTTGCTTCGTCTCCTCTCAGTCCAGCTGCAGTTACTGGTCTTGTTTGGCTTTAGACGCTTTGTACTAGGATTGACAAGTGTGGACGAGGCCAACTTGACAGGGTTCAGAATATCTGGACACTTCATCTTCTTGACAACTGCGGGTTTGTGCACCGTCTTGGAGTCCAAGCATGCCCTTAAAGACATCAATAAGTTCCTCCACAATGTCCAATTAGAGCCCAACAGCTACAGCCTGCGAGGGGTGTTCCTCTTCCTCGCTGTAACTACAGCCATCACTATCCTCACAGTGATAGTTTGGCTCATCTGTCTCCTGGCAACATCTGTATTTTATCACACTTTCTTAGAGAAAGTCATCGGGCTACTCCTAGGAATGATCCCCTCCACATCTGTCTATTTTGTTTTGGTACCCCAGTTTAGAGTAATGGCATGATTACACCTGCCTATGCACCCGTGTAGAGCCAGTAGCTGATGTTTTTGTGTCATTATTTGTAATAGCCCCATTTGAGGAGGGTAATGTTCTCTGGAAGGGTCTCCTGTTCAGAATTCTCTCCACCATCCCTAGATCCTAAATAACTCACCGAGACCACACCGAAGCTCATAAAAAAAGATCGCTCTCTCAAAGCAAACGAAAAGGAATCACTTCACCTCTCTTCAACTCATTCAGATTGTCCCCCATCCTATCTGCTTCATACATCGAAGGGGCAGTGGACTGAGAGGAAGAATCCCATTCAATGTTATCGACACTCGATAGAAGAATTTCGTACTTTTTCGATAGACGACTGTTCTACCTCATTTATCCTGTAATACTGATTGGTGGTTTGATCATAAGGAGACTGATACTGGACGACAGGGCAGTCAAGTTTGCACAAAGCAACTGGATTTCAGTGGTCTCGGAGAATGAGATAAACCAGTTCTTCGCACATGGCGGGAATCAGATCTTTCGTGGTCTGTTCATTGCGCTTTTCATGACGCGTTGCGTTATCCTTTTCCAGCACGATCAGAAGCAACACCAGTGCACACTGTTCCAGTCCCTGAACAACCTGAAATTTACACTCATCTACACCATCAAATCGTTTGCAATCAGATATCTCGTCAAGCAGTACTATCTGAACTATGTTTTTGAGCGTTTCGATGAGATATTTTACGAATCAGGTGGACGTTGTATCATTGATGCCACGCTAGCCAGCACATTGGCTGAGTCTTCCGACTCGTATGAAGAATGCTTTGCTCTTAACGGCACATGGGTGAAAATCGGTAATGGATTTTGCATGCTTAGCCCAAGGCAATTTGCAAATGGTATCAGAACGGCGAAACGTTGTGGCCTATATGGAAAATGGACTGGAGGTGTTGATGTAAGTGGCCATTTTTGCTTTCTAACGACCGTGAGTCTTTTGATATTCAACGAGCTAAGGCTTTTACACATGAGCAATGCTCGCCAAAAACCACACAAATCGTCATCATCACCATCAACGTCATCATCATTGCCTGTTGTTGAACAAGACACTCTTGCTGAGACTTCACAAAAAGTGAATAACTGGACCAGTATATCGCTAATCAACCTTGTTAAGTGGGTAAACCTTATAGTTTTAGCATTCTGGGGTTATCTCCTAGTGATCACTGCAATCTTCTATCATACTGCTTATGAAAAGTTTATGGGCCTTGCATTTGGTGTGGCATGCCCGGTACTCCTGTACATTATCGTGCCTGTTACTCCAATCATCAACAAGGTTCTATACAACGACTTTTAATATACATCAAATAGAAATGCTGTAAATAACATCCTTCAATCTGTCAGGGAAGGTTTTAATTGGACCTTTCAAAACATTGTTTATCCTCGATTTTTCAGAGTCAGTGAACCCACGCTCGATGTGGCAAGATTCGACGGCATTCAGGCTCAAGTGGAAGACGACCGGTGTCCATACTTGATCCTGTACTTTGAGATCGAACTTCAAAACCTCCAAGGGTATATCTTTATCCAGATTCTTGATATTTTCGAGCATTGACTGCTGCATATTGTTTATTATCTGGTGTTTGTAAGCCACCTGGTTCAAGATGTCCCTAATCTCTTTCAAAAAGTCAAAAAGAGTGATATCGCTCAGATTGTCGTACTTGTAAGTCGCAATTTTCCTCAATTGTACAAAATTGGGTACAGTGTGTCTATATATATCCCACTTGGAGTTCTTTGGGTTCCTCCGCAGAATGATGTAGTGTGGTGTCTCAAACGTGAGATGTGTGCCATTGAAGATTTCTATTCTGACGCCTAAAAGATCGTTGGCTCCTGAAGAAGCGTGAGTGTGAGGCTTCCTCACAGGAAATGCAGTGATTCCAAACATTCTGTAAATGTTTTCCAAGAGAACATTACTAGATTTCTCCACGGAGGACAGACCCAGTCCTGGTCCAAGCTTCACCACATCAGGGTTGTGCCCATCTTCCCCATCTGTGTTTGCCTTGTCCACGAAATACTTGGCGATGGACCTGTCAAAGTACTCGTGGGTTACAGGATTGACTGTCTCGTCTGGTTTTGACGATGCTGGCGCTCTGTGCTTGTGCTGGTGTTTGGTCACCAGTGTGTTGGGAGGTGACAACAGAGGATTTCTTCTGGACTTGGACTTGGACTTAGACTTGAGTAAGCTCTCCAGCTGGCTCAAAGAGCTTGCCAGCGGATCTTTCTTCTGGCTTTTCTCAACTTCTTTGAGAAGGTCCACCTTCTTTCTCTCCAGCAGATTGACTAAAGGGTGGGTCTTTGATCAGTACATGGAACACGAGAAGCGGTTGTATATGGAGCTCTAAACTCAACTCAATTCATTTCATTTCATTTCATTTCTCTACTTACTCTCATATTCTAAGGAAGTTATATCTTGTTGCAGTTCGTGAGCGGACGGCATTGGGTCAGGAGAACCATAAATCAGGGATTTCCTCTGTATTTACAGTAAATCCCAATCAACCACAATCGTGTTTGTGTTTTGTTTGTTTCTGCCTTTCTGTGTTTTGTTTTGTGGTTGATGTTTAGCCGCGCGGTTAAATTAAAAAAAAATGAAGATATAGAAACAGTCACGTGCCAGTCGCAAGGAATCCACGTGACACAGCTGTGGCCCGCTAGTCTCAAATGCCCTCAAGAGCTCGAGCCAGTGTAAACATGTATAGACTAACAGCATACTGCACTTTGGTGTAGTACTGGCGCGTCTCAATTATATACAATGCCACTTGCGCAACCTGCTCTGCCTGGATAGAGTACCCCACGACCCAGGATATGCTTGTGTCGTAGCAGAGGGTTGCCAAGATGTTGCTCAGCACCGTGGAGAACGTTTGGTTCTGACCAAGAACCCTTCTATCACCCACGAGTGCCCCGGGCTGGAGAATCAGGGTGTGGTCAAAGTTCAGAGCAATCAGGCTCTGCTCAATATCGTGCTTCATCCTGAAATACGGGAAGACGGTTTGCAGAATGAGGTTGTTGAAGCTCGACACGAGGACAAACATCGTCACGTTGAGTTGGTCCCGACATACTCGGGCTATGTCCAGCGTCAACGTCTTGTCCACGGCTACTTGGCCCGCGTATGATTTCGCAGCACCCCTTGTGGTGCCCATTGCGCTGAAGACAACGTCAAACCGTTGCGACCGGTCAGCTAGCAACTGGGGCCACTTGCCGGACTCTGCCTCCACAACCAGAACAACTTTATCGTGATCTTTGAACATGTCGGTGTCCCGGCGTGACAGAACTGTGATGCTTCGAACATAGTTTGACCTTTGCGCCTCACTGACAAAATTGGAGCCAACTAGCCCTGTTCCCCCTAGAATTAGAAAGTCGAATGCTGTCGTGGCCCCACCTTTCGGAGGTATCATTTGGTGCTCCTTTAATGATGACATTGTCAGGAGGTACAAGTGCGAGCAATATTCAATGGATGTATGTGTGTATATGTGTATATGTGGGTGTCTATGGTGTTTTGTTACCAATTTCCAGTGCAAATGAGGGGTGATAAGCCTACAGTGTCACTCAATCCTCCTTCTGTTATAGCAGCTACGCTTTGTGGGTCTACTTCGCCATACTGTCGCCTCACAATAGACCCCTTTTGGAGCAAATGTGGATTACACAAAACCTTTCAGGCGTGCACAGGCACCAGCAGGAGAGATGGAGGCGTGTCACGGATGTATGTGTAAAAGGTGGTTGGGGAGATGAGTCTTGTACACATTTTGCTGAGTACTCTATCGTGAAATATCAACCACAGACGCAGAGACCCTCCCTCTTCTTCTTACAGACGTCGTTTTGGTAATACAAAAGACAACAAATCGCTTACTTGTTATCCTGCTGCTTCGCTTGCTTACTATATAAAGACCCCCTTCCGATCAGAATGTCCCAGCAATTAGATACTGAGGCAATTGAGCCTGCTTCCCCTGCTTCCCCTGCTTCCCCTGCTGCTGCTGCTGCTGCTGCTGTTGTTGCTGCAGAAAAGCCAGATGAGGTTGAGCACGTACCACAACCAGACGAAACTGACGCACTCGCTGCCCCGGAGACTATAGTGGTTTTTGGTGCCACTGGATTAGTTGGCTCGCGCATAGTCAAGGCTCTATCAAGAGGGATAAGACCGAACCAGTCTATTGTCGTTCTCTCTAGAGATATTTACAAGCACGACCGTCCAAACGTGGTGCCTAAGTACTGCGAAGCTGCATCTTGGCTCAGCGAGATGAAGCAACTCGTGAATGTCACTGCAGTGTACTGTGCACTTGGTGCCAACAGAGTACATAGATTCTGGGATTTCAACACATACGAGGAGTTCTACAAGGTAAACCACAATCTTTTCTTGCAGTTAGCTACCTGTGCTAAGAATATGGGGGTTCCAACTTTCGTTATGATCAGTGGATACGACGCTGGCTACATCATCCCAAAACTTTATAGAAGAAAAACTATTGCCAGGGCATCGATAGAGAGAGACATCACCAACTTGGGATTCCAAAATCTAATCATTATGAGACCAGGTCCGCTAGCTGGAATCAGAGAGAAAAGATCTAGTTTGAAAATGTTTTCATTGTGGAGTTGTATCGAAGGCATTGCGTACCTCTCTGCAAGCCCAATGTTCTTTGCAAATCCTATAACACCAGGTTTGACTGCAAACTTTGGAACCAGCGTTGGTAAGGCTGCCGTGTACACAGTGTCAACCGTGGCAGACTTGCCTCCAGTGACCATTGTGGGAAACTTTGGTATTATGAGAGGAGCTTGGGAATACAACAAGCAAATTTACTCGACAGCCTACGAAAAGATCATGGAAATGAGTTCTGTTGGCATTCCTGAAACTGCCACTGATGAAGAAGCCCAAGCCATCTTGGACAACTTCAACAATGATATAACCTATTTAGTCCAGGTGATTTTAGGGGAGAAATTCAGTATTGACGGAAAGTCTTTGGTGCAGCAAGTCTTGTAGGAGACACTTGATCAGGGATTCAGGAAAGAGATGACGGTTGACACCATCTTCAGATGGTTGGTACCTTACTACTTACTTCTCTTCTGTCATGTGTAATCTTCGGGGGTGTAGGTAATAGTGAGAATGATGGTTTGTTTCTGAATTCAGTAGTTCGTAACTCTCACTCAATCTCTAACTCAATCTCAACACAGTGAACTTCCCGAAAGAAGTATACATTCTTTGATCAGTGATCAAAATCTATCCCCTTCACTTTCTGCGTTTGTTATGATTGCGAGATTCTGCAATGAAGCTGTCGCCCTGTGTTTGTGTTAGTATCATTAGCTCATATCAAGTGTTCGTTTGTTGTTAATCTGTCCAATCCAATTTGCGAATAAAACAAAAATCAACAAAGAAATAAAAATAAACCAAACCGATATCCATAAGACGATGATTTCAAATGCATCATTTTGTTGGAAATGATGCATTAGAGGTATATTTCACAGGGGGGCGACGGAAGGAAACAGACAGATAAACTATTACATCATTCGCCATGTGCATATCCAAATGAGAAAGTAGTACTGTTTGATGGCTATGTGGTGGTTCTCTTTTCTTCTTTGGTACTGCTTCAATGTACTTTAACTATAGTAAAAAAGATATTTCCATGACCAATTAGATAACAACGTGAACAGAAACAAAAAGAGAACATTATACTAAAAGATTTGCATAGACCAACAAAATTTTGGAGGTGGATTGGAATGTGGGAAGCTCTTAAGGACACATTTGATTCCCGTTAGTAGAAAATGGAAATAACAATATGAAAAATGATGGATTGAGGGGAAGGTAGAAAACAAACTGACATAATGAACAAGATTAAAGAAGGACGAGGTTTGCTTTTTTGTTTCACAAAGGACTCACATACATGGGGTACAAAACATTAAAGAAAAAGAAGAAGAAGAAGAAAAAACGACACACTCATGTGTTGACTCATTCACTCACGATTAAAGTGTTGCTGTATCACAGGAAAAGTTAATATCTAGCTGGGGATCTGTCTCTGTTGTAAGATCTTTCACCACCGTAGTCATCTCTAGCTCTGTAGCCATCGCCGCCTCTACGATCGTCAAAGTCACGACGTGGAGGACGGTCATAGCCACGATCACCTCCATAGCCACCACGACCTCCTCTGAAACCACCACGACCACCATATCCTCTGTCACCGTATCTGTCACCTCCGTAACCTCTGTCAAAGCCACCACGGCCACCTCTGAAGCCACCTCTGCCACCGTAACCTCTGTCACCGCCATATCCTCTGTCAAAGCCACCGCGGCCACCGAAACCACCGCGGCCACGTCTAGAGGAGCCTCTGAGTGGTGGTGGGTTTGGATCCTTCTCGACAGAGATTGGAGTACCGTTGACTTCAGCACCGTTTAGCTCGACAGCAGCCTTGTCAAGTTCGTCCTCGGTGGCAAAATCGATGACACCAGTGCCGTCATTCTCTCTCTGGAACACGTTGGTGTAAGTAGCCTGGAAGCCCTTGTCAGCAACAACGTCTTTCAATGTTTGCCATGATGCACCCTCTGGGATGTCACGCACAAGCAATCTGAATCTCTTCTGCTGGATCTTGGAGAACTCAAGTTCAATCTCACCGTCCAAGAATGGCTTGCGGTGCAATTGGTCGATGGCTGCACGGGCTCCCTCTGGCTGTGCGAACTCAACGAATCCATATCCTTGGTTGATGATAATGTTGGCAATCTCTCCCACTGGTGAGAAAAACTCTCTCAACTCCTCCTCTTTGGTGTCAAATGGTAGTGGTCTGACGAAAAGTCTGACATCAGATAATTGTGGTTGTTCAGAGTCCATCCTGTCGCTATGTTTCCTTGTACCGCCGGTGAATCCCCTTTCCTGTACAGTGGTAGAACGTGTAGGCTAATAGGAAACAAAACAAAACAAAAAAAGGCGAACAGGAAGTTTTTTAAAGAAAATTTAGCACAAAACCACAAATGGAAAAAAAAAAAATGTGTTACCCGGTTATTGTATCACGTGACGGTATGTGCTTATGTAACCTCTGAGTAATCGTTGCGTTCATGGGCTTCGTAACCGTGCGGAGCGGAGGTGGCGGGAGCAATACAAGGCAAAAAATTCTTGGTCTACGCATCTGGAACACCATCAAAGCGGTATAGTCTTGCTGTAAGAAAACTGTTTCCGTACTAGATGCTACGCCACGGGAACTTTAGGTCTTTCACAAAAGACTCCATGAGACGGTTTGCGTCGAGCTACAACCTAGCAAAAACGCTCAGGAAGTATCCAGTGGGCTCTACAGTGCATGGGTTTGAGATAAAGAGGGTTCTGCCAGTCCCTGAAATGGCGTTCACAGCGGTCGATCTGATTCACAACAGGACCGGTGCCAGCCACCTGCACATTGATAGAGATGACGCCAACAGCGTGTTCTCCATTGGATTCAAGACAAACCCGCCCGATAAGACAGGTGTGCCACACATTTTGGAGCACACCACGCTGTGTGGGTCTCATAAGTACCCGGTGAGAGATCCCTTCTTCAAAATGCTGAATAGATCGTTGTCCAACTTCATGAATGCAATGACTGGACATGACTACACGTTCTTTCCGTTCTCGACGACCAATGGGAGAGACTTCGAAAACTTGCGGTCTGTGTATTTGGATGCTGTATTCAATCCCATCATAAAAGAGGAGGATTTCTACCAAGAAGGCTGGCGACTAGAGAATGAGAAGACAGAGGATAAGAGCTCGCCCCTGACTTTCAAAGGTGTCGTATATAACGAGATGAAGGGCCAGTTGTCAAACCCGGCGTACCTTTTCTGGATCAAATTTCAAGAATCAATCTATCCAAGTCTCAATAATTCAGGCGGTGACCCTACAAAGATGACTAATTTATCCTACGAAGACCTGGTGAGCTTCCACTCTGAGCACTATCACCCTTCAAATGCCAAAACGTACACCTACGGGTCACTACCATTTGGTGAAACACTTGACGTGCTAAACCAAGAGTACACAGGATTCGGAAAAAGACAGTCACAAAACATCATCAAGGCTCCTATTGATCTTTCAGTATCTAAGACTGTCACTGTTAAGGGCCCGGTTGATCCAATGTTACCACCTAATAAACAGCTCAAGGCATCTTTGACGTGGCTCACGGGTTCGCCAGACGATGTGTATGAGACTTTCTGCTTGAAGCTCTTGGCCAACTTATTGACAGATGGCCATTCCTCGCCATTGTACCAAGCTCTCATAGAAAGTGGTATGGGTGATGATTTTACTGTGAATTCTGGTATGGAGTCTCAAACTGCAGCTAACTTCTTTACTATTGGTTTACAGGCTCTTCGTTCTGTTGAAGAACTAGAGAAAACCGTCCAGGATGTCTTCCTCAAGTACTCCAAGATTGGATTTGATGACTCAAAGATTGAAGCTATTATCCAGCAATTGGAAATTGGCAAAAAAGACCACAAGGCTGATTTTGGTATTAGTTTATTGTACAGCGTTCTTCCTGGATGGGTTAACAAGGTGGACACTTTTGATGTTCTTTCATGGGATGATATCATTTCCAAATTCAAAGAAGAGTACCCTAAGGGAGACTTGTTTCAAAACCTGATCAAGAAACACCTTCTGGAAAAGCCAGTTTTCAAGTTTATCATGGAGCCAAGTGAGAGTTATGAACAAGATGTGAAGAATGAGGAAGCAAAAAGGCTCAAATCCCTGACTGAATTTCTTGATGAGTCCGACAGAGAAGTTATCTTTGAACGTGGAACGCATTTGGCCAAACTACAATCAGAGACTGAAGATTTAAGCTCATTGCCTACTCTGAAAGTATCTGACATCAATCCAACGGGCGTTTCTAAACCTGTTTCTTTTTCTACTGCTTCCACTGGCTCTCAAATCCAAAGAAGAGTAACTGATACTAATGGACTGACGTATGTTCGTGCTGCACGCTCGGTGACTGTTCCATATGACCTATACCCTTTCCTCGGACTATTCACTGAGTGCTTGACTAACCTGGGTACTACCACGCAGTCCATGGCTGAGATTGAAGATCTTATCAAGTTGAAGACTGGTGGCCTATCCTCTGCTGTTAGCGTAGTTTCCTCACCAACTGATTTGAAGCCATCTATAAGTTTTGACTTTGGTGGTGTCTCACTGAATCAAAACGCAGAGCATGTCTATCAAATTTGGAGTGATCTTCTATTGAACACAAACTTTGATAACAAAGAGAAATTGGCTACCTTGATAAGATTACTCTCTTCTAACAACGTGGGGAGCCTAGCAGAAAGCGGGCATGTACATGCTAGAAACTATGCAGGTGCAGGAATATCCCAAGCAAGATCCATTGCCGAATCAATAAGTGGTATTGATCAGCTGCAGATGTTGAACAAATTCGCTCAATGGATTGAAAATGATTCTGACTTTGAAGAAAAGATAATCAGTCCATTGAAACAAGTGAAGGATCTGTTGATAAACGCGAATGACATGCGGTTTTCATTGATATCCGACGAGTCTTCTATTATAGAAAATGAGAAGCACATCAACACCTTGTTATCAAACCTTCCGTCGAACAACGTTGATGGCTCTTCTCACAACCCTGCTTCATACCCAATCAAGCCTAACACCAACACGCTCATCAAGGTTCCATTCCAAGTGAGTTATGCATCGTCTGTCTTCCAAGGTGTTCCATACACCCATGAAGATGGTGCCAAGCTTCAAGTCCTTGCCACGCTCCTGACATACAAACATCTCCACAGGGAGATCAGGGAGAAAGGGGGTGCGTACGGAGGAGGCGCCACATACAGTGGTCTGGACGGGCTGTTTAGCTACTACTCCTACAGGGACCCAAACTCTTTCAAGAGTCTCGACACCTTCGCCAACTCTGGCGAATTTGCTTTGCAAAACGAATGGACTGAAACGGACCTGCAGGAGGCCAAGCTGACTATTTTCCAAGGAATAGACGCACCAATCAGCGTGAGATCGGAGGCGCAGGGCCTTTTCAAGTTCGGCATCACGGACGAGATGAGACAGACCAGAAGAACGCAGCTCCTCCACGTTGATGTTGAGGACGTGCGCGACGTTGCCTCCAGGTACCTCGTGGGGAAGAAGTCAAGCTCTGCCATACTCACCGATTGTGATCCGGAAGAGAAAGACACCAGCCATTGGGAAACCATCAACCTATCCACTCCATCGGACTGAGCGTGTGTATGGTCCATACTGTACATATAAGACATAAATACACCTTCATTACCATATGTATGGCTATATGCCTCTATCCATAAACGGAATCATACCGTATTCGTATGTTTTAAGAGGTTTTTTGCCCCGTCATGACGCGTCCAACAAGGGCGAAGAAAAAAGTTTGCGAATAATAAACGAACAACACATAGACAGAGGACAAGATCAACAAGAAGTTCCATCTTTTTTTCCCCTTGGACTGTACATTGAGAAGGATTGAGCTGATTCCGATTCCAGACTCTGGCATTATGAGATTTGGAGGCCTGATTGTGGTTCTGTTTTCGCTGATTGTGTCAGTTTGTGGGCTCCGTTTCGAAGTGGAGGCAGTTGAGGAGTCCCGGCCACCGACGTGTATACGTGACTTTGTTACTGAGGGCCAGCTGGTTGTGGTGAACATCAACTCATCGGGTAAAACGGGAGACGGACAGGTGTTGAGTTTTTTCATCCGTGACACGGTTGGGAACGAGTACAGAAGAAGCAAAGACTTTGCAGGGGAAGTCCGGGTTGCATTCACAGCGCACGCCTCAGCTGCGTTTGACATCTGTTTCAAGAACGTGATTCAGCGCACAGGCTCCAAGCTGGTTAGAGACCTTGAAGTCGACATCGAGTCAGGATCTGCCGCAAGAGACTGGAACTCCATCCAAGCAGCTGAGAAGCTGAAACCTGTTGAGCTTGAATTAAGAAAGGTGGAGGAGCTGACTGATGAGATTTTGACCGAGCTGGAATACTTGAAGGCGAGAGAGGAGAGATTGAGAGACACCAACGAGTCTACTAATAGAAGAGTGAGAAACTTCTCTATCATGATCATTATTGCATTGATTAGTTTGGGGTGCTGGCAAGTCGCATATCTGCGCAATTACTTCAAGGCCAAACACATTATCTAAGAACGGGGTGATTCAAATAAAATGTATCTATATACATGTGTTACGTGTAGAAAGCTGTGGGCCGGGGGCGCTGGGGGCGCTGGTGGTGGCCTAGTCAGACACCTCCAGCCTGTGTAATTTACCGAGTATGTATGCAAAATCGGCAATTGACATATCGATAGAGCCACCTTCTGTTCCCACGGAGATCATGTCAATCAGCAGCACATTTGAAAGGCCAGCTTTGCATGAATCGCTGATTTGCTGTAACAGCTTTAGATCAATGGTGCGTGCAGACCCCTCGATATTCAGCTCCGACAGCAACATGCTCCAAAGGTCCATAATCAGCCGCCTGTTGTTTCTGAACAGGATCAGGTGATGGGACACAGCCATAAGCTTGTCAAAATCTACCACGTCTGTCCCTTCAATCACCAGGTTGCGGCTGTCAAGTCTCTTGTTTCTAAGCACAAACATCTGCGGAATCGCCAGATCTTTCCAGTACTGCGCTAGGTCCCCGGTGTTCATATCATGCTCTATGGAGTAATTGGCCAGGGCCTCGAGAATCTCATCTTCGATACTGTCGGGTATACTCTGAGGTTTCGTGAACTCCTCTATTGTTCTCTTGGTGATGTACTTCTTTGGTGATCTCTTATCATTAGGTTAGTACTGTTCCGATGCTACTGCTGCTGTCGCCGAGGCCCAGCAGCCATGTGAGAAGAACTCCCAGAGACATACCATTGGTCTCCTCTCCTTTGCATACACTGGGTCCTGAGTTGCGTTTGTCTCCCACCCAGGCTATCTCCACCTCCATAGTACGTATCCATCAACCACTCATCATCCCATCCCAGCAGGGATGCCTATCCTTGCCCTCGGGTCTCTATTTTGGTCACGTTATCACCCCTCGGGTCATGACGTCCGGGTAACGCATATTTACCCTTTTTGTGTTTTTTTTTCTGCACAGCACATTCAGCAAGTGGGCGGTTATCAACAAGAAAGAAGAGCACAAGACAGGCAACACACGGGTAGAACATCAACTCTCTCTTTGATCGAAGCCTACTCTCACTGGCGCAGCCTCTCTCTGTCATCAAGTGTTCTCTGTCTGGAAGAATCTAGAATCTAATTGATCGTTGTTGAGATCAGTCTGTTAAGTAAGAAAGGAATAAAAGAGACTTCGAAAGGGACTTGAGGAGCGTGAGGCAGGAGAAGACAATGGATGCTAAGGAGTTTGATCAGGAAGAGGCGAGACAGGAACAGCATGATATGCAGGATCTTGCCAGAGAAGAGCAGGACGATGCCGAAGATGAGGTGGCCATGAAGAACGAAAGCGGAGAAACAGATGGCGGCCATGGCGGCGATAAAGGTGACAACCACAGTAATGACGATGACGATGACGATGATGATGAAAGCAATAATAGAGATACCAATAATGAGCGTGTGGGGGGTGTCGAAGACGACGAAGAGGACGATGAAGACGAAGACGAAGACGAAGACGAAGATCGTATCAAAGGTCGGAAGAGAGCTCGTCGTGACAGAAATCAGTTTTTGGATGTCGAAGCTGAGGTCTCAGATGACGAGGACGACGACGAAGAAGATGAAGACGAGCTAGCCAGGGAAGGATTCATCACTCAAGATCATGAAAATGAAACAGAAGCTGTGAAAAGAGACGACAGACTACACAGACAGGTTGATCGTTCTCATGAGAAAAGCACTGAGGAAGACGCGCAGAAGTTGGCTGCGGAATTCAAGGAGAGATACGGTAGAACAAACAAGTACAGAGGTGACGAGTCTGGCTTCGTCTCACAAAGATTCCTCCTGCCTTCCATCAATGACCCAAGTATCTGGGCTGTCAGATGTAGACCTTCAAAAGAAAAGGAGATAGTGAGAAAACTTCTAAAGAGAAAGCTGACTCTACAGGGCAAGCCTAATGAACCTAAGTTCCTATCTGCGTTTCAAAGAGACAACTTCACTGGTTACATTTATATTGAGGCTGAGAAATTGGCAGCAGTTGATGTAGCTATCAGAGGTTTCCCTGATATCTACCCTACAAATAAGGTCTTGGTGCCTGTCGAAGAATTCCCTGACTTGCTAAGGGCCAGTAAAACATCAGATGTTGATATTCAACCTGGTAGTTATGTCAGAATCAAGAGAGGTAAATACAAAGGCGATTTGGCGATCGTGGATGCAGTTGAAGAAAGTGGGTTGGAAGTCACACTTCAAATTGTTCCAAGAATTGATTACAAGGGTTCAGAGGTTGATGAAGACACTGGAAAACGTAAAAGGGCTACCTCAAAGTTCAGACCTCCACAAAGGCTATTCTCCAAGAAAGATGCCTTAGAGTTTGATTCCATGAACTTGACTGTGAGGGCCAACAACACATTTTATTATAAAGGTGAGGAGTACATTGATGGTTTCCTATATAAACTTTTCAAACTTCAGTATTTGGAAACACAGAATGTTCAACCAACTTTGGAAGAGCTCTCCAGATTCAACACAGGTGATGATGACAATCTGGACCTATCATCCATTGCACAAACTCTGAAAAACACCAAAGAAACAGTTTTCAGCACTGGTGACAGAGTTCAAGTTCTACAAGGTGAACAGCAGGGACTACAAGGTGACGTTCTCACCTCGTCCAATGGAATAGTGGTGGTTAAACCAAATGGATTTGAAGGCACTAAATTGGAATTCCCAATTAGCAACTTGAGAAAAATCTTCCAGGAGGGTGATCACATCAGTGTTTTGAAGGGCAAGCACGAGGGTCACACTGGTATAGTCGTCTCTGTGCAAGACGGACAAGTCACGTTTGTTTCTGACCAATCACATAACGATGTCACGGTATTTGCGAATCATTTGACCAAATCTGACGACACATCGACTTTAATTGATGGTAAATTCGACTTACATGATCTAGTGAAATTGAACGGGACAAGTGTCGGTGTTGTGATCAAAGCTGATAAAGACGTTTTCACGGTTTTATCACAAGATGGTAAAGTGTTGTCTTTGAAAGGCAGTGCTATCATTTCCAAAGCTGATATCAGAAAAGATCAAGCATTTGCTTCAGATTCGAAGGGAAACCCTATCAAGCTGGGGGACTCGGTGAGAGAAGACGGTGGATTCAAAAGACAAGGAAACATCCTTCACATCTACAGAAACTTTCTGTTTGTTTATTCCAAAGAAACAGCTGAAAACAACGGTATCTTTGTGACGCAAATCTCAAGTGTGACCAATTCAGCTTCGAAGAATCTTGGTGGCGACGACAAGAAGGATGACAAGCTTGACTTGACCAAGATGAATCCAAAGTTCAGAACAGGAGGTGCGATGGCCCCACCTCCAATGGCTGTCAAGATGCAGACAGGCAGAGACAATACAATCAACAAGCATGTCAGTATAAGACTTGGAGAATACAAAGGTTTACGAGGTATCATAAAAGACACAAATGGTGATATTGCACGTGTGGAGCTCCATACAAAGAACAAGATCATCAATATATCCAAGACCAAACTTTCGTTTGTAACAGACGACAACAGATTGATTCCTTACGAGGAGTATGTTAGAAACAGCTCCATCAAGGGTGGTGCTGTGTTCACAAACTCAGGAAAGAGCGGTCAGCCTTCTTCTGGATCTGCCAGCCATTGGTCTGGTAGTGCAGGGGGGTGGGCCAACCCGGCAAGTGGTGGCAGAACAGGATATTCTGGTGCCGGGACGGGCTGGGGAGGTGCTGGAGCCGGTGCTGGATCTGGTTCTGGTACTGCATGGGGTGGTGCAACCAATTACGGTGGCATGGGTGGTAGCGGGACTGCCTGGGGTGGAGGAACGAGTCATGGTGGCAGCGGCACTGCTTGGGGCAAGCCTGCTGGTGGCTCTGGAACGGCATGGGGCGGCAGCCAAGCTGCGGGCCAGACAAGTTCATGGGGTACTGGCAGTGCGCAAGACCCGCAGCAGCAAGACCAATCAAGACAGGGAGGAAATGGAAGCCAATGGGGTGGCCACAACACCGGGTACGGCAGTGGCAGTGGCAGTGCGTGGGGTGGCAGACAACCGCAGAGCTGGAACCGCTAGTGCGTACACGCACGCATGCACACATGCTCCCTCCCTTCCTTCTCTGTGCTGCAGTGGACCATGTTCCACTGCTCCATCTGAGCACTTATCTGTGTGTATATACATCATCATCAATCGATATCTCATTAATTGTTTGTCTGTCTGTTTGTTTTTTCTCTCTGGCTTCATCTCGTGTAGGTGTAGCTCGAAGCTCGCAGCAATGTCAGTCACGGTATGTCTGGATACGAGGAGGCACACTTGCCTCCTGCTGCTCTGTGTTGATGTACTGACAGCCCCCGACAGTTGCAAACGGATCTTGGTGACCTCAAGCTGGAGGTTTACTGCGAGGAGTGCCCCAAGGCAGCAGAGGTAAGTAGAGCTGCGCCGGCTCCCACGGGCGTCGCCAGAGAGCGCAGGCACTAACACACTGGGCGAGAAGAACTTCCTAGCTCATTGCGCACAGGGAACGTACAATGGCACGAAGGTAGTGCGGTCCATCAAAGGGTTCATGGTGCAGTTCGGTGATCCCACCAACTCAGGCAAAGGTGGCGAGTCCGTCTGGGGAGGCCACTTCGACGACGAGATGTCTGCAAACCTAACACACGACAGAAGAGTGAGTAGCATCGTGTCGCATGTGCAGTGTTGCTCAGCATACTAACCCGCTGGCGCCTTCCGCCACGTCCCTCTAGGGTGTTGTTTCGATGGCCAACTCGGGGCCCAACACGAACGGTTCGCAGTTCTTTATCGTATGTTATTGCAGTATGGCGAGATGCGAGAGAGGCACCGTTACTAACGTATGTGTGTGCGCTGGCACACCTTCGAGCAGACCTTCAACAAGCACCACACACTCGACGGGAAGTACACTGTGTTCGGAAGAGTGCTGGTGGGGGCTGAGCGCACAGCAGACTCTACGCTTTCCAAGATCGAGCAGTCGCCCGTGGACAAGAAGAACCGGCCAAAGGCTCCTATTAGGATCAGAGACGTGTTGGTGCACGCTAACCCTATAGCAGACGCTACGGCATCGTTGTAGAATGTACATTGAATATATCACCAGCGGCCCCTGGGCGGGGCCTGTATCATGCAGTAGGGACGCTTCCTCGCCCGCTGCCGCTATTTACAGAACACAGTGCTCTCGAGAGCATCGCAGCCGTAGACACCAAATCAGAGTCCCTTTGGCTTCCGTGAGAAGTTCAGTGGTGTTGTCTCTGTGACTTTTCTCTTCTTGGCCTCGGTGAACAGAACCCTCTGCTTCACTATCGGGTCATAGCGCACTTGGTTCACCAGCGGTGCACCACGGTTCACCAGTATGTGTTTTCTGAACCCGGTAGCTGCGGTCGACAGCAGCGACACAACAATCTTTCCTTTACTCTTCGCAGGCCCTGTACATAGTCTCGAGTTAGTACCGCTTCTCCACGCGCACACCACCACAGGTGCTGTGCACTCCGCGCACGCGCCACCCTACTTACCAGCCATGTCAGAACGTCAGCACACTCGCAGCGACAATAGCTCTAGCTCCAGCTCCACCAGTAGCAACTCTATGTCTGTCTGTCTGTCCGTCCACCTTTCTCTCGTGATCGCTTTCTCTCACTCAATTTTTTCAGCTCGCCGCCAAAACTTCCCGATGGCCGGCCGGTGTTTGGATGTAAATGGTGATGAGGCAGGACATGGTGGTGGAGGTGGTGGTGATGACCGTGCTGGAGGCGACCGTGCCTACTCTCTCAGGCTCCTCACGTACTCCTCCTCGCTCCCGATGGCCTCCCGGCTGAAATGGTTGTCCACAAGATGCTCAACAACTCCCCATCCCCAGGCATTGACGTACTTCCGTCTGACAACAATGTTATTGTGCGCATCCGGCCTCAATGTGACCAGCACTTTGCGCCATTCCATGTCGAGGTGCCACAGTCGCGCAAGCCTCTCTTGTCTTTTTCTAGTGTTCGGCACTATGTAGTCCATGAACTTGGACTTCTCGTCAATCGCGCAGTCGTTGTTGCTGGGATAGTGTGCTGGCGGAAGGTCTGCAAAGCGGTACACCTTGTCATGGAAAATGGTCTCCGGCCGCGCACCTGGGTCAGTCAAGTACTTGTTGCCTGGCTGTGGGGACAAAATCGCGTTGAAGCCAGATAGGAACGTTGACGCAACTGGTGGAATGAAGACCTCAGGATCCTTTTCCTCCATGTTGTCCAGGGACTCTTCTACCTCTTGAGCCTTGTGGACAGTGCCGGGAGTACCTGCGACGGCCGGTTCATCTGGCGAATCTGTTGTCGGTGTGCTGGTCACCGTTTGCGTTCTCAAATATCTTTTCTGCTTCTCCTTCCTGGAAAAGTTGAAACGAGACGATGTCATGGAGCTCGCAGCTTTCTTCCCTTCGTGTGGATTTTTTGACGTGGTTCCAGTATCATTGTGGCCCTCATCACAAGCCTGCTGTGGCTCTACGGACTTCGAACTATCTTCGGAGGCGTCCTTCTCCGCCACCTCATCTTTCATCCTTTGCTTCGCTTTAGCCTTTTTAAAATCAGACACTTGGCCCAAACTCTTCCAGTCCAAGTAGAGTAGTGCTGAGGTTCTTAAAGGAACTATACCGTCGTTTATAGCATTCGCATATGTCGTGCGTCTCAAAAATCTCTCAAAAACCCTGTGCACCGGATTTCTCAGAATCTGCTCCAGTATAGGCCGCAAAGTAAGGTGAAGGTGCTCTTCACTGTCCGTCTCAGAGTCCGAAGTCTTGATCAAGCTTGGCATTCTGTGCTTTAGTTTCAGATCTCTTCCAGTCACTCCTAGCACTCCCAAATCTAGTGCCATCGACGCAGTAGTAGAGAACTCAGACGAGATTCCTATAAGAGGACTGGCAAGCATCAAGAAATTCACCGGAATCACGTTCTTGAAGAATTCTGGTCGCTTTGAAACAATATGGAAAACCGCATAGGCTTGGACAGGACCTCCTAAGGAATGGCCAATGAAAGATATCCTGTCAATGTTATAACTACTCTCGTCACAGATCTTCAGAACGTAATCTCCAACCCGCTTCCCTAAGTACTTGATTCCCTTCTCGCTTTTACCTGTGTTATCTTCACAACCCCGAATGATAATGTTTGCCTCTTCGTTATCTGCAATCTTCTTCATGATCTGATCTCTCAGAAACAGCATGTCGGCACCGACCGTTGAGAATATCCCGTGTGTGATCAAAACTAGGTGAACAGGTCTATTTGTGTATCTGGGTGGTTGTGTCCATAAGGAAACGGTGTCAATTTTGTTGACATAAATGCAACTAGATGAGCTGCATCCATCGCTCTCTTGTGACGAATGCTGCAATAACCGATAATTGTAACCAACAAGAAATGTGAAATGGTTAACAAACTCTGTGACCAAAGTTAATTGTGACACAATGTCCACAGTCCATGAGTACTTATTAATACCCTCATCAGAGGTCGATACGAGACTGTTTTCATTCAGATACAGCTTGGATTTGAATGAGGCCCCAGGCTTTACGTCTGTGTCAAAGCAGATCTTTTCATCAAATTCCCGATGAGGATCAAAATTGTGCGGTGTAACGTCAATGTAAAACGAGAATGGGCCAGTTAGGTACACAAGTCTTAGCAAATTGTTCTCGTTATTCATAACTCTCAACCAGATATACCTTCCCTTACCATCAGATTCGATCAATGAGTCTTCCAAGGGCTCATCTGTATAGCTAATTGCGAACCGAAACACCTCTCCAATGCGAAGATCGTTCTCTGATTTGTACAGCAGATTTGCTTTGATTGTATCTGGCGCTATCACCACCGCACTGGAACCCGGCCCATGCCCTGATCCTGACCCTGACCCTGACCCTGATACGGACCCTTCCAAGGACGAGCGACTCTCCCTGAGGAAGTTGGGAGTCAATTGCTTCCGCTCATTATGAGATGACGAATAACAACATCCCAGCGGAACGCATCCGCATACCTTAGCCATCTCCACTCTTATCTTATTTTCTTATGCAGCCAGTTTCACCAGCTTCCTTCGTCCCGATCGTGCTGACCAGAAAATATAGACAGATCCACCCGTTTCTGATAGGATGAGCCTATATGTGGATACAACGCAAGGCTTCAGAGGATACAGAGGCGTGTATATAGCTAACCGCTCAGGCATATATGTGTGTACTACCTCAACTGCATACTAAACAATCGGTCAGTGTCTTGATGAGATTTTGTGGTGCACGTGACGTCACGTGAACGCTTTCCGTTGAGAATAAGCAGTTAATGCTACAAAAGAGGAAATTGACTGTTTCGGGTAATATATTCAAGGGTTATACGGGCGTGTGACGCCCTCAAATGGTGATTGTGATGGGGGAGTAGTTGGTGTTGGTCGCTTGAGGACTGGAACGGATTCAACTGGTGGGGGTATATCTACGTATTGCCTGTTTTAATTCAATTCTGGCCTTTCTTGAGATCGCTCAGGCGCAGGGAGTGGAGGTAGAGAGATGCTCCTGTGTGCGTGTGTGGTGGTGCACCCGCGAGGAGTGCTCGTGGATACAGTAAGGGAGTACGGCATGTATACTGAACAGTGTGTATAAAGATAGAAACTAAATGAGTTCTGAATTAAAAGCACCAGAGTTCAAAGCACCAGAGTCTTAACCTTTATAAGCCTCTTGCGGGTAGGAAGGATAGTCGGTTTTGTTCGGAGGAGGACCTTCAGGTCTGTTGTACACATCAGAGTTGCCTGTCTGCTGTTGGGGCGGCCCGTCAGGTCTCTCATACTGTGGTGGCGCGGCGTAGTCGCCACCATTGTTCGCTGATGAGTAATACTGTTGCGGTTGCTGTTGTTGTTGTTGGTATTGTGGATACTGTTGCGATTGGTAAGGCGGGTTCTGTTGGTACTGGTTCTGGTTATGGTTATGGTTGCCTGTGGAGAAGGTGGTCCACCCGGTGTAAGGGATCGGCTGTGCGCCCTGCTTTTGTCTCTTGAAGTTTCTTCTTCTCACAAGGCACATCATGAGCAGGATCAACACTGGGATACCAATGGCAAACACCAGCCACCACAGCGAGGTTCTCCACACTCTGTTACCGCTGGAGTTGTAATAATAGTAACGTTTCACGACTTCCTCGCCATTCGCAACAGTGCCAGGTACCGTTGGAGCCATATTTTTGCTTAGTTCCTGTTTCCGTAACCCAAGCTATCTGTATATGTTTTTTCCTCTCATTTATATTTATATACATCACGTATATTTTTCGAAAGAGTGTTTTATTTTTCTTGGGGGAAAGAGAGAACGAGAGGGCTGTGAGAGACGAGGGAATGACCATGGATGCGTAAGACAGATGATCACACACCGGCCACGTGCAACACTTTCGCTGATTGCTATGACTCAACATGGACCGCCTTCTGGTCCTGGATAACCCTGCACAGTGTGTGGGGTGGGTGTCTGCTAGACGCCCTTCAGGGTCCGGGTCCCTTCCTCCCTCACTGTGTCAACCAACGACTGCTCGACAGGGCTAAAAGCACGCACACACCGCAATTTATTCCGAGGGCGATGGAATAGCCCACAGCCGGCACCAGTCGGCATAGGTTCGACTCTCCGTGGGAGCGATGTGCAATACATGGTGGTACACGTATCCGGTGAACCATGTTCATCGAATAATCAAGCGGGACACTTCCAGTGCAGCTATCCCGTCAGATCAGCATATTCAAGAGATTGAATAATCAGCGGCACCATATACACAGTAGTGGTCCGCGTTTTTGTGGAAAGAACCACTCTAATAAGCGAGAGTCAACTGTGCAAAAAGGGATGGTAGTCACGGCATATACACACACAACTGTAAGGGCAGCCAATGCAGTGTATCCAATGGCACACAAATACAAGTCATCTGGACAGTACCGCAACTGATATGTATTGATATGTACGCTAAGTATACTCATGGTGACAATGGGACAATCAGTGTTCAAGATATATCCCTATCTTAGCACCCTCAGTATATGAGGATCAATGAGTTTACAAAACTCAGAATAGCAGCGCCTTGGCGCAGTGGAAGCGCGCAGGGCTCATAACCCTGATGTCCCTGGATCGAAACCAGGAGGCGCTATTCTTTTTTTCTCCCTCTCTGCGTGATATGCTCGTAATCTGGCCCTATGAGTCCATTTGCAGCACATCCATGTATATGGGTTCATAGGACTCTGAATGCAACTGAGAGTCTGAGTTCTCCTGACTCCTCCCTAAGTAATGTGCATCCATATTCAATGGGATGCTCCATGCCGTCGCATTTTTTGATTTAAGGTGTGATTTTCGAGACTGGAAAATCAACAAACGGATTTCGTGTTCAGATGTTCGTCATCATTGAGTACACGTACTGGATTTTGAACAGACCCGCTTCCAACTTGTTTTGACACCAATGGTGAGTTCATTGTATTTGTGTAGAACGGCGTAGTGGTGGTTCATGAGCTCCGACACTAACTAACGACAGGCCCAACAAACTGCAAAGCAGCGTGCTGCTAATGAAAAGTACTACAAGAAACACGAGAAACAAAGAGGGAAACCTAGACCAGTTTCTAAGAAGCAACTCCCAATATCCAAAACTTGGTTCTGTAAGTAATCCAGAGATATGTCTCTGTGTGTGCGTGTCTGTCTGTGTACATATACTAACAACAGTCGTAGGGGTGTTTGTGTTTTTGGTTGCAGGTGGAGCTGTGCTCCAGATCTTGAGGATCTTCTTCTGATGCAACAGTGCCATGATGCGTATGTCAATAGTCGCGGGTGCTCCTCTTGCAGTGCTGCAGCTAGGGAGGGAGAGTTGGGTGCGAGACTCTGTTCTCAGGTCAGTGTGTGTGTCAGATCAGTGCGATCGGCCAACAGGAGAAGAGAGCTGGATCGGGGCCCAGCCCCGACACTTCCTTTTGATCAACGAGACGCGTTTCACAGGGGCTTTTCCCGCTATAGAACCATATCAATTGAATACAACCCACAAGCCCGTGTGACTTCCGCCCACGCGTAGTCAAGCATGTCCCTTCCTTCCTTGTAGAGTATACCCGCCCGCGATCTTCACCTCTTGCGCCCGTCGACTGTTACTGCAGGTTATGTGCCCCTCCCGCTCACCATTATCACCAATTAGAAAAACCACAAAACCCCATTAGCCGCCCGGCCCAGACACACAAAATTTTCCCGCGATTTTTGGTTTTTGTGGACGGCGGCAGACTCAAAAAAATCAAGGGAAAAGCCCAACCTAACATAACAACAACTAGGCCAAGGTCAACTACAACCACAGCGGCAGCACATAGATTGGCTCTAGAGTGATTGGTTAAGCGGTCTATCTGTTGTTGTTTGCGGAGCAGAAAGGAAGGACACTCTATACACGTATACGTACACTACAGGATGTTGAGAGGTCGGATTTCGGTAATCAGACAGTACAGCACGGAGGTGCTCAAGAGTGATATCAACATCACGAGAAACGGGGAAATCAAGTTCGCGTCAGGGCTGGGTGGGCGGTCGTCGAGAACAGGATACACTGCCACAGTGTTTGGGGGGTCTGGGTTCCTGGGGCGGTACCTTGTGACCAGACTCGCCAAGAAGGGTACCATCACCGTAGCGCCTTGTAGGGATGAGATGAAGAAGAGACTGTTGAAGGTGCCTGGAGACCTGGGGGTGGTCAACTTTGTGGATTTCGACTTGAGAAACGTGGAGTCGATCAACGAGGCAGTTAAACACTCGGACATTGTCTTCAACCTCCTGGGGGCTGAAAGCAACACAAAAAACTTCACAATGGCGGATGTCAACATTGAAGGCGCCAGAAGGGTGGCACAGGCTGCTCGTGATCATGGCGTTCCAAGACTGGTGCATGTCAGTTCGTTCAATGCCGATCCAAACTCACCCTCAGTATTTTACGCAACTAAAGGTATCGCTGAACAGGTTGTCAAAGATATCTTTCCAGACGTCACCATTGCAAGACCAAGTGTGGTTTACGGTGCTGAGGATAAATTCCTGAACGAGCTAGGAGACAACTTGAGATTCTTGACCGTGAACCACATGCAGGAAACTTGTAACCCAGTACATGTCATCGATGTCGTCTCCGCCTTGGAGAGAATTGGGTTTGACGACTCAACAGTGGGCGGGCTCTACGAGCTCGCTGGTCCAGAAACGTTCTCTATCCGTGAAATCAGAGACCTCATTGAACCAGTCACCAGAATGAAGTACACCAATCTAAATGTGTCCAAAAATATTGCCTTGAAGTGGACAGAGTTCCTGCAGAGATTTTGGTGGCCAATGATGAATCCTGACCAAATTGAACGTCAATTCATCAACCAGTACATCGACCCAGAAGCTCGCACCTTCGCAGACCTGGGCATTTTGCCTGGTAGACTCCAAAGCCACTTGTTTGAGTACACCAGAAAATTCAGAAACCAACTGCATGCTCAAGATTTACCTCCAACTGCTGAAGAATTCAAGCGCAACGTTAACTTGTGAGTGTGCTTGTCTGCACTAGCATCCATCCTCCATCATTGTCAACCTACCTATCTATTTATTATTTATTATTTATTATCTATTTATTTATTTATTGATTTAAATCTATTTACTGGTTTGGTTCATGTTGATCGATTTTCTGGTGATCTGTGGATTTCAACCGAATATTTTCAATCCACTCCATATATTCACAGCAAGTAAGTTGGGTTTCAGAGAGAAATTGCACGTTAAATATGGCACAAGAACCGCAGACTTCAGCGAAATGCCGTCTCTATACTACTAAAGGACCCATAGATATCGAGCTTTGGGCCAGGGAAACGCCTGTAACAAGCCGTACCTTCCTTCAAAACGCCCTAGACGGCAAGTTCAGAGACTGCGCTTTTGACAGAATAATGCCAGGATCCCTCATTCAGCTTGGAGAAAGCAGCAGCATCGCCACAGAGAACACCTTGTTCAATGATGAGTTCAATACGAGGCTCAGGTTCAACAGACGAGGACTTCTAGGTGCAGTTAACGCCAACAAACGAAACACCAACAATGGAATGTTCTTCATAACTTTGAGTGCAACGCCCCATCTGGATAGGAAAAACACGTTGTTTGGTAAAGTCGTGGACAATGGGATATTCAATGTTCTGAAAATAGCTGAGGGCGAGCTGGCGGAAGGCGAAACACCACTGTATCCTGTGAAGGTGACGAAAGCCGAAGTACTGATACCGTTCTTTGATGACTTACTTCCTTCTCCTGTGGCTGACGCTGAGGCTGATGTTGATACAGCCATTCAAGCTGCTTCCTCTTCCAAGAAGATTATGAAGAAAAAGCCGAAAGTGAAACTGAACCTAAGGTTGGTTGGTGAAGAGGAGGAAGAGGAGGAAGAAGACGGTGGCGATGGTGTCGTGAACGCTGAACGTGGTAACTCGTCAAGATTAAAGACTGTTGAAGCTATCCAAACTACAATATCGGAAAAAGTACACGAGGCCTTCGCATCGGAGCCATTGGCATCTACATCTACATCCCGGCAAGCAGCCGTTAATATAGCAGCCATGGAATTGGGCAGTCCAAACAACGAGGGGATAAAGGAAAAGAAGAGAGAAAAGAATCTTTCTCCTCTCTCTACCCATAGTCTCACACAAGATCTTAGATCGAAATTGGATGGCTATGATTCTGATTTCGACCATCTGGACGACGAAGGTGACGGTGATAGCTCTTCCCTCTACAGCCACACTCTCAACTTTGAGAATAATCCTCGGAACAAACTCCATGACGATGACAGTTTAATAATGCTAGACACATCTCCATCGAATCATAAACGGCCGAGAGATAGAGACAGGTTTAATGCATCAGAAGCAGTGCGCAACACTCTCCCGAAACGGTCTAAAACTACCTAAGCACAGAACAATTCACCTACGTTGTTGAATACACCCGCGTGAAAACTTCATTCATAGTACTCCTCTTCTGAAAGCTCCTCCTCCACCTCGTCATCATCGTTGTCGTCGTCGTTGTCTCCATCATCATTTTCACTAAACTCATCCCGATGTGACCTTTCGTTGTAGTTGACTTTCTTGCGATGTCTGGTGTTTTGGGGTATCAATCTCCGCATATTTGGTTGTGTTGAAGACCTTGTTGCTCTGGTTGGTCTGAAGTTTAAGTTCACCTCTTCAAACTTGGACAGGATTGGCGTGATTTCACAAAGATAAGAGAGCATTTGCTTCAAATTTTTTGATTTGATAATTTCCAGGTTCTTCTTCAACGAGTCTATAAAATCGTTCAACTCCTGTGCGTTTGATGCAACTTCATACCATGCATCAATCACATCTGTACTGTCTTCAGCTGAGTTTGGCGCCTTTGACATTTCATTACTATTTACCATCTCCAACATTGTGGCCACATCTTGTACATACAACTTGAAGCTAGAAGGTTGCATTAGAGGCAACAAGTCATGTACTGATTTCTTCGCCAAACTGTTTATGTCGGAGCTGTTGACTAGGCTTCCTGTCTTGTGGGAGTAAGTTCTGCAAAGGTAAAACCTGCCTGCAAAACCACCATCCCCAGCAAAAAAGTCAAGAGATCTCACAAAGAATCCATTCTCCATAGGACTGGACGTAGCGTCATATGTTGTTAAAAACTCCGACTTAGTTTTCCTCTTCTGGTTCAAAACCGCAAGGTTTTTATTGGCATTGGCCACGGAGATCTCTCCTTCTTTGACATATCTGGATGCATAGTATGTTTCTCTATCTGTATAATCTTGGTTATCTAGATACCTTTGGATATCATCTTTGATAGCTTTCGAGTTAGAGAGACACCATTGAGTCAACGACCTTAAGAGAATAAGTCTGTCTCTTGGTTCCAGCGCAGCCAGGCCTTTGGATGCTAAATGCGCATTATCCAACGGTGTCTCATCCAGGGTTTCCGACTCTTCTATTTGAAAGATATCAGGTTCCAGCCATTCTGTATGGTTCAAGTCCAAAGGATCAGTTTCTTGAGTTGCACTGCTGAGAGTTGGCTTTGCAGAGATGTGCGATTCATCCCTCCATTCTCTTGGAAGTCCCCAGTTGTGTACCACTTGTTTCAGCTCTTTGATTCCCTTCTGTTGCTGGTCGTCAGTGAGATCTTTTGATCTGTTCAGAGCCAATGAAAGAAGCCTCAAAAAGAGAAAATCCATCAAAGGACTGGTCTCGCTCGCGTTCCCCTCACGATACTTGTCATAAAGTGGTTCCTTGCATACTATTTGGTTAACATTGTCAACAGGGTACTTTACACTGGGATTTAGTTTTAGCCCGCTTTCTAAGTCATGTGGTCCAATATTCGGGAAGTCTTCAAACCTGTTTCGAAACTTGTTGAAGAACGAAAGTATCACCATAATGTCCTTGCAATATGGCGCAGGTTTAACTCTGTATCCAAGGGCAACTTTAGCGAGTTCTGGGTTGGTTGAAGGAAGAATTGGTTCCTCGTATATATCGTTGAATACGCCAGTCAATGGCCCCGGATGGTCTTTTCTCTTCTTGACTGGTTTTGAAGTCAAAGAGAGAAGTGACGGTTGTTTCCTGTTGATATCTATAGACTTTGATGTTGGTCTTTCTTTTGCATTCAAAGATTCATAGTCCTCTAGTACAATGTTCGAAGGAGACACCTCTTCCTGTTGGAGCTTTCGCTTTTTCTGAACCCTACTGCCAGGTATAGAGCTGGGGACTTGTGCATACTTCTCATCGCCACTACGGCTCTCTATGAAGCTAGTGTCATCTGTATCACCACTGTCATTCATCAGATACGTAGTATCGTTGGCATCTTTGAGAAGAACAACCTCGTCTGAGTCATCTGAGCTGGCCGAATTGCTGCTCACCTCAATAACTGTCACATCATCAGACGTGTTGTCTAATCTCTTCCTTTTGACGTTACCAAAATTTAAACGCTGTTGTACAGTTCTTTTTTTGGAAGAGTTGGACCTTGAGCTGGTATGGAGTGGTTGTGCATGCTGTTCTTGCGCCTGTGCTTTCTTTCTCCCTCCTCTTGATCCTGGTCCGCGCAATGGTTTGTTATCGACTCTGAAACGGGAAATGATTGACTTGTCCAAGTTTTCGAATGCTGAGCTTTCAGTGGGTTTAGAGCTCTTCATGACATGTCTCCTTGGTCTCCCTAGTCTCCCTGTTCCCTCCGTAGATGCTGGGTTTACGACTACTATCGCCACCTGGGAGTCACTGTCTTGAACCAGTCTTTGCTTAGGGTTTGATCTCGTGGCATTGCGTCCACTTTGAGCCACATCATTGCTTGTGCTGGAGTCCAGGGAATGAAGAAAGTTGGTTTTGACGCGACACATCTGCTTCGCATCGTTGCAATCGCCATCAGCGCTCTTCTTTCCTGGTCTGCGTTTCTTCCTGTTGCTGGTCATCATCAACATTACGTCTTCCTTTTCCTCATTGTCGCCGTCTCCGGACGCCTCCAGCTCGTTAAAACTGAGTATACTTGACAGGTTAGCCACAGCTGCAGCTGCTACTGATGAGGACCGCGATGGCCCTTGTGTCTGGTCGTCTTCGATAGAGGCGAATGTGCGAAAGTTGGGTGCAGTCTGGGCACTTTGATCATGGTCAGCGAAGAACACATCGTCCGCGTTATTGGGTAACGGCTGTGGCTGCCGTTGCGGCAGTCGTGAAGAAGGCATGAATGCAGCACCGTGGAACTGTGCATCTGTCAGTGCATCTGTCAGTGCAGTCGAGCCCATGCTGGGATCAACATTTGGATCCATCTGGCGGGCGATGGGCGATGGGCTGTGGGCTGTTGGCTGTGGGCGATGGCGCTGGCGCTGGTGCACAAGGAAAGTGTGCGCGCGCAAACAAAAAAGGGGTCCCGAGAGCACACGCGAGGCAGAGGGTATCAAGCACTGCTCTTCCTGGCCACAGCAATGCAATGCGTCTGTCTCTCTCTCCCTCTCTCTTCGTGCACTTTCTGTGTGCTACGCTTGTCATTTTTGACCGCGTCCCGGTGCGCATACCGTGTCTGCCCCAACATCCGAGGGTCGTGTCCTACTTTGGCAGACAGGCCAGCCAGGCCCGGAAAACTGGACTGGACTAGTCCCGGACTAGTCCAGCCTCCAGACTCGCGATGGGTTTTTCGCGCCCTCGTTTCTTTTTCCCCCCCGTTTATTTGTGTTTGTGTATTTTTCGCCAATTATAGTCTCGAAGTTTTCCTTTTTTTTCGCCAACAAGGCTTTTTTTTTCTTTCCCTTTTTGTGTGTTTTTCGACTTTTTTTCCTCTCCCTTCGCTCCTCTCTTCATCTCCCATTTATTTTTCCCTCTCTCTTTCTCTTTCTTTCTTTCTTCTGACGTCGTGGAAACAACACAACAACAATTTAATATAGACATTATTCAAAATGGCTGAAGGTATGTACGCTGATACGGAATTGGTAGGATATAGAGGGGGGCGATGGTGCTCCGCGATCTGAGTTCCAGAGGAGACTGGGCGGTGTGTTGGGCGGCGGGTTTGTCTGTTGCATGTCTGTTATCTTTGAAGGGGTGTGTGTGTGTGTGTGTGCGTGCGTGCGTGGCGGGTCGTGGAGGACACGGACGGGGCGGTTGTGCGACCGACCATCAATGGCCTCTGGGGATCGCGCTGGCGAGCCATCGGCTGTGTGTCTTGCAATCCAATCCGCCACGCTGGGCGTGGCGGCCACTGCCGCCGCCACTTTATCAGTAGTCAACAAGACAAGAACAACCCTCGCAGCGCGCACATCACACGACATGCTCCAATGGGCTGGCTGTGGACTTGAGCAAGCCTTGCAGAACTGGCACCGGCTGCCTGGCTGAAGCAAGTCAGTGCTTGCTAACTGGCTGCTGCTGGCTGTAGATTTCCCACTATTTGTCGGCACATGTCTGTTTGTAAGCGAGAGAAAAGACGAGATATCCAAACGGGATGCGAAGCCAGAGACATCTCCTTCGTACTACCGTGTGTTTGCTTGAAGTCAATGCTCTGCTGGCACGTCTAGCCAATGGCGGCCGTGCCGCGTGCTGTTTTGCTGTTTGCTGCGCTGTTGGTTGTTGATTTCTGTTTTGATTTTGATGGGTGATACCGGCGATCTGATTTTCGTGTGTTTTTTTTTTGAAGGCACAAACAAACACAGCCATTTGCTAGACCAGACAAACAAACAACAAACAACAGTCAACAAGCAACGAGCACCAAACAATAACCACCCACCCGCTTACTCACTCGAAAAGCTGGCACTCGTGCCATAGCAGGTACGGAGCGTGTGGAATGGAACCCACGCGCTCTCACAGCCCGCACCCCCACCTAACCAATATCAAAGAAAAGAGGCTTTAATGTGCCTTCACTACCGGGACATGATACTAACAGCAACTCTCTTAACTCAGAAGAAATATCCCCTTTGGTTATCGACAACGGTTCTGGTATGTGTAAAGCCGGTTTCGCCGGTGATGACGCTCCACGTGCCGTCTTCCCATCTATCGTTGGTAGACCAAGACACCAAGGTATCATGGTTGGTATGGGTCAAAAGGACTCCTATGTTGGTGATGAAGCCCAATCTAAGAGAGGTATTTTGACCTTGAGATACCCAATTGAGCACGGTATTGTTACCAACTGGGACGATATGGAGAAGATCTGGCATCACACTTTCTACAACGAATTGAGAGTCGCTCCAGAAGAACACCCAGTCTTGTTGACAGAGGCCCCAATGAACCCAAAGCTAAACAGAGAAAAGATGATTCAAATTTTGTTTGAGACTTTCAACGTTCCAGCTTTCTACGTTAACATCCAAGCTGTTTTGTCCTTGTACTCCTCTGGTAGAACCACTGGTATTGTTTTGGACTCTGGTGATGGTGTCACCCACGTTGTGCCAATCTACACTGGTTTCGCCATGCCACACGCCATCTTGAGAATTGACTTGGCTGGTAGAGATTTGACTGATTACTTGATGAAGATCTTGTCTGAACGTGGTTACTCTTTCTCCACCACCGCTGAGAGAGAAATCGTCAGAGACATCAAGGAGAAGTTGTCCTACGTCGCATTGGACTTTGACCAAGAACTACAAACCTCTGCTCAATCCTCCGCCATTGAGAAGTCTTACGAGTTGCCAGATGGTCAAGTTATCACCATTGGTAACGAAAGATTCAGAGCTCCAGAGGCTTTGTTCCACCCATCCTTGTTGGGTCTGGAAGCTGCCGGTATTGACCAAACTACTTACAACTCTATCATGAAGACCGATCTTGATGTCAGAAAGGAGTTGTATGGTAACATTGTCTTGTCCGGTGGTACTACCATGTTCCCAGGTATCGCTGAGCGTATGCAAAAGGAGATCACTGCCTTGGCCCCATCCTCCATGAAGGTCAAGATTATCGCTCCACCAGAGAGAAAGTTCTCTGTCTGGATCGGTGGTTCCATTTTGGCCTCTTTGTCCACTTTCCAACAAATGTGGATCTCAAAGCAAGAGTACGACGAGTCTGGTCCATCTATTGTCCACCACAAGTGTTTCTAAACTGTTTGTGACTCTCTGCCCGCCGTATCCTCTTAGTATAAAGTAAAAATAAACTCTTTTTATTACCTCGAAGAACTTGATACTCTATCAAGGGAATGGAAATTGCGTAACTGTCATATATGACCAAAGAGTAGACATTGCGGCGTATTGGATTGGTGAGGAGTGACCATCGTCTTTTCTGTTCACTCTCAATCTGTAACATGCGATGAACGTACACGTTGTTGGGCCGCACTGCTATCCATGGTGCCCCAAAGTAGAGACAATGTAGCAAATAGCCCCAGTTCCAGTCCCACGGAGCAAAGTCTTCGCTGGTGGCTGCGATTTGTGCACATTGAGACCCCAACAGGGGTTACAATGATGCGGTGAACGGGGGGCCATGCCTAAAATGGACTCCAATGGCACCTTTTTGCCATTATGAGGCTGAGGAAAGAGGCATCGGGAACATGAAACAAGCTGCTAGGGCCTTGGATTCTGACTATAAAGGAGACAGTGGCTCCCAGGCCAGTAGCACACAGACAGTGTACGCACGTACACACACACACACACACACCTGTCACCGTCCCGATGCACCTGTCCAGTCTCATTGTCTCCACGTTGCTCGCGTCGCTCACCGCCGTGCCAGCTGCCCCGATCGCAGAGACTGAGCCTGCACACGCCAACCACGCACAAACGTCCCAGGTCCCGTCAACCACCGACGACTTCAACGTCCAGGACTATGGCCTGCCGTTCTCTGCCGCTGCCGTGCTCATCAAGTACAGTCTGCGTGCGGACACTGCGCCAATCATCCTCCACGACTCGGTGTTCTTCATCAACACCACCGTGGCAGAGCAGACCCTGGACACGGCCACACTGAAGCCCGCAGCTGCACCGGCTGCCTACCGCAGAAGATCCCCTGCTGGCAAGTAGAGACCACCCATCGGTATATATATACACATCTGCGTCCATGCCAAATCGGGACAGGCGATTCCCACTGTAGCAGACATTCTGACTCGGCCGCCATCGCTGACTCCTGTCCACCAAAACGAATTCCGGCTAATCGACCGGATCTCGAATGCAAATTGATTTTTTTTTTCTTTTTTTCTTTTATCTACAAATCGTAGGCGATGAGGTGACGATGTAATAGGAGAAGGAGAGGAAGAGTACACAGAAAAAAAGTTTTTTAACTTGGCTATCATATCAAGTACAACACCGGACAGTAGACCACGCACGCTCGGTGTACGGTGTCTGTATTCGTGGGGCGTGCATCTATCAGTCTCTCTACACACAAACAGCCTGTGGCCATGGCGGAGAGGAGCAGCTGCCGCAGCACGGTTGTGCAGAAAGCGCACCGTTTAAAGACGTTTCTGCAGTACAAATTCACCACCAAGGACGGATTCCTTGGAGACTATGACTACGCATATCTGTTCACGCCCAAGGTGCCGTTCCTGAAACAGAAACGAGTGGTGCAGCCATTCTTCGGCCTCGACTCCGAAATGCCAGTGTTCCTGGGCTTGCTCCTGGGGCTCCAGCACTCACTCGCAATGCTCGCCGGTGTTATCACACCGCCGTTGATCATCTCCTACTCCACAAACTTTGAACCGCAAACCCAGCAGTATCTTGTCTCAGCGTCGCTGATCGTCTCGGGGTTCCTTTCGATGGTTCAGATCACAAGGTTCCATATCTACCGCACCCCTTACTACATCGGCTCTGGTTGTCTCAGTATCCTCGGGACATCCTTTGGTGTGATCGTCGTGGTGCAAAAGATCCTGCCAGTCATGTACTCCACAGGATTCTGTCCGGTCGCAGAGGATGGCACTTTCCTGCCGTGTCCTGACGGATACGGTGCTATCCTCGGTACCTCGTGTGTGTGCGGGCTGCTGGAGGTTCTCATGTCTTTTATCCCTCCGAGATTCTTGAAGAAACTATTCCCGAATACAGTCACTGGAACAGTGGTCTTATTGATGGGTGTTTCATTGATCAAACCAGCTTTCCAGGATTGGGTAGGTGGCTCGGGATGCGTTGATAAGATCTGTCCATTCGAGGGTGCGCCAATGGCTGCCCAGTTTGGCTCTGCCCAGTTCATTGGCTTAGGTTTCCTGGTCTACGTCACCATTCTTATCGCAGAAAAATGGGGGTCGCCAATCATGAAATCATGCTCGGTGGTGTTGGGCTTGCTGGTGGGCTGCATTGTCGCTGCAGCATGTGGATACTTTGACCACGCTTCGATCGATCAAGCATCCACTGCTAACTTTGTCTGGACGGAAACCTTCAAACTCTCTGTGTATGGCCCTGCTGTGTTGCCCATGCTCGTTGTTTACACAGTCTTGCTAATGGAAACTATTGGAGACTTGACAGCAACGCAAGAGGTGTCCAGACTTCCCCTATCCGGTCCACTCTACGAATCACGTATCCAAGGTGGTGTTCTGGGTGATGCACTCTGCTCCATTATTGCTGGGCTATGTACCATTACTCCAATGTCCACTTTTGCCCAAAATAACGGGGTTATCTCCATCACCAAGTGTGCAAACAGATCAGTCGGATATTTCTGCTGTGTAATCCTTATTATAATGGGGGTTTTTACCAAGTTTGCAGCTAGTTTGGTTGCAATACCGAAACCAGTGTTGGGTGGTATGACTTCTTTCCTTTTCACCTCCGTTGCAGTATCAGGACTGAAGATCATATCGAACTGTAAGTTTACAAGAAGAGATCGGTTCGTACTTACTGCTTCACTGCTACCTGGGTTCGGCGCCATTCTGGTGCCAAACTGGTTCGATCATGTTTTTACATACTCTGGGAACAACACTGCATTGAGCGGGTTAATCGATGCCGTTGTAGTCATAATGGAGTCATCTTATGCTCTAGGAGGGATCATAGCTACCATCTTGAACTTGCTGCTTCCTCAAGTTATGGATAACGAGGATGAACTTGAAGAAGAAGACAAAGAAATCTCTGACGTCGAAATGGATCACCTAGTACATCCAAACGACAGTGATTCATACAAGGAACACGAACTTCACATTTCCAAGAAGAAAGGAGACTTGGAGGAAAGCAGTACTGATCAGTTTGACTCACAGTCACCAGTCTAATGACCTTATGTTGCACTGATTCTGTGCTTGCATTTTGTATCTTCTCTGGCCTCCTGTACATAGCTGATACTAAAGAGATTATTTGATGTCATACTTCTTTGTTGTCTTGTTTTTGTTCTTTTGTTCTTGTTTTTTAATATTGTTTCATGCATTTAATAGAAGATACCTTGTTATGTAACACTCTTTCCCCCATCCCACGTCTATCAGGGTTGTTTTAACTCTAGGGATTCATGTGCTGATAGAATTCATTTGTTTCAGTATACTGCCCCTCATCTCTTCATTCTCTCCTCTCTGCTCTCTGGAAACTGAACTTTTGCCTTTACAACAACCCGAGGTGTCCTATCAAGCTCCAGTTTGGTAAGGTTCAAGGCCGTTATCATCTTCACACAGAATGTTAGTTAACTTGATTCTTTTTAGCTCCTTAGGAGAGCCCTCGACTGTATGATCTTTACGCTTTTCCTCACTAGAGTTGATATGATCGTGGCTTACAGTTTCCAATCCAGTTTGCTCTCGCGTACTAGATCTCTCTCCAATTGATGTGGATGGCCGATCAAGATTTGCAGGGGTTATCAGAGGAATACTTGAAAGACCTTTCTTGGGTTTGGGGATCTTCATGTTGGATGAAGGGGGTTTAGCAATAGTTGAGGGTGCATTAAGTATTATGTTGTTCTTTTTTAGAAGTGCAATAATGGTCTGAAGTTGCTTTTCTGAATGATGTGCCCTTCTCTCCATTGCGAGGAACCTTTCATCGGATTTTGATCTGTGTTGACTTATAGAGTGCGATAATATTTGCATTCTTTCAGTCATATCTGATCTATCTTTAGCCAACCGCACATCATTAAGTTTATTTTCTGGTCTATCCAGAAATTTTGCAAACTTCTGTTTCATAGCCTCATTCTCTTGTTTGAGTAAAGTGATATCGAACTCATTCGCAATTACACGTTCTGTGTATTTATCGACATCTCCTTGTATTTTGGGAAGGTTGAAGGATGATTTGAACTCCTTGTATTCCTTCTGGAACTTTTGCATAGAACTCCGAAGGTCATACATGCTTCTGGAGTGCGTTTCCATCTCTGATCGTACTTTAGCAAAATGTTGTTTTAGTTGCTCTTGTGCCGAAGAAATGTCTGAGATTTCCTTGGTAAAACTCAACACAGACTCTTTAATCTCTTCGATTTTAGCTTTGACGTCACTCTGTGATGTGTTGTGATCGTTTGCAATATTGAATAAGGATTTCAAGTTCAGTTTCGTTTCAAGAACATCAGTCTGTAAACTATTAGTGATGTTGATGAAGTCAAAACTCTTTATTCTATGGAGTATCTGATCAATTTTTGAGTCAAAAAAGTCCGCAAATATCTTGATTGACTCTTTCCTGTTTTTAGCCTCCTCTGTAATAGCCTTTTGAAGCTCTGGAATTTCCGTTTCTAGTGATTCGGTGAGCGTCTCAAGAAATTGCGTGTGCTTACCTATCTCATGGACACAGGTTTCAACACTGTGACTGAGTGCATCAATCACGGCATCATTCCTATCTTTCTCCACACCAGTAAGTAAATTCTGACGGAGTCCCGGCTTAGGGGTCGTTGAAGTGGCGCTAGCTACTTCAACCTGTGAAGTAACCTCTGGAGCACTGATAGCTGGCAAAGCAGCACCACCATTGTCAGAGTGATCTTGCCCTTTTCGGACTAGAGATGTGCACACGCTCGGATACACGAGCAGCAAATCAAAAGGCCTCTTCCCAGTCACCTTCCTCAGATACTGGGACGGCAAGCTCGTGTAATGGTCGTAAGACTCAGTATTTAACACATCTTTGACCAATTGGGCTGGCAGCTGTCTCCCACCTTCCAATCGCGTCAGAATGAGGAATAGATATGAGACAATTTGAACAAAAACAGACTTCTCACGGGAATCGCCCCCTAAAAAGCGCAAGTATCGATAGTATGCCACTTCGTGGAACACAACGCGATCCGATTTCATGAGCAATATGCTGAATACCGCGTAGTCGTGCACTATATCTGACAGCAGCTCATGCTCCTCCCGGTCGCCCTCGAACAGTTTGGGCAGGTTCTGCTCTAACCTCGTGAGCTCTGTGAACAAGAAATGCCGCAGCCGTTCTGATACATCTTTCAGATCCGGGAACGGTTCGTGCATTGAGTCAACCTTGAGCTCCAGTAGCGCAGGCATCTAAAAAGAGCAGTAATTGGGTTCTCTCTGCAGTTAGTTGTGTCGTGCTGTGTGCCCTGTTCAACAACAATTCGCCAGCGGCTAGTTTCATGGGTTGGTAGAGAGATCACCACAACTGCGATAATTAATAAATAAATTTCTGGTGGTCTGCACGAAACACAAACACGAAACACAAACACAAAACACCAAACACCAAACGCAAAACGCAAAACGCAAAACGCAAACACAAATAACCACACAAATAATCACACGAAAAAGTACACGCGGAACGGCGCAGTGCGGCTCGCAAAGAGCATAGACTCAGAGCTAGCGTCCGTGTGGGAAGCGTTAGTACCGTGGTGTTCAGGCACCGTATAAAGGCCGGGTAATGATGGCTGTCCCGACGGCCTAGCGGTGACACACCCAGACATCACAGGGAGACAGGACAAAATCTGGGTTTGTGGTACTGGTATGTATGTGATGGACTGTTGGTATGTGCTGGAACTGGTGCTAGTGCCACCTCTGTGTGTATTTCAGAGATTAGCAGATGACGATGGCGAGCCCAAAGCAGCCGCAATATCAGTACAATGATACGTATGTTTGCATTAACGACTAAAAGATCCGGCCAGGTGCGTCTGGCGCACGCCATCCGCCACCCAACCCACCACCCCAGCTCACTAACACTACCGTGCACATAGAGTCTACGTCAGGAATATCAACGAGAAAGTCGGCTTGAACACCCTCAAGAAGAAGCTTATGGAGACATTCGCAGAGTTTGAACCCCAGAGTATCACCGCCCACAAGAACTTGAGAATGAAAGGGCAGGCGTTCATAACGTTTCAAGATTCAGCACAAGCACAAAAGGCTCTGAGGCTGGATGGACATAAGCTCTTTAACCAGGAAATTGAGGTTAAGCTAGCGAAGACTTCGTCTAATGTGTCGTTGCAAAAACGACTCAGTGAAGAAGCGTACAATGAGTATGAAGAGGAGAGAAAGAAAAGACTCCAGAAGGAAAGCAGTATTGTGTTGCTGAACAATCCAACACACAAAATCCTCCTTATCCAGAACTTACCCGAGGGAATCACCAAAGACGAGCTGCTACCGTATTTTCACAAGTACAAGGGCTTCCTTGATATCACTTTAGTCGCTGTGAAAAGAGTGGCATTTGTTAATTTCGATTCTGAGGAGACAGCTATACCCGCCAAGCAGGGAAGTAAAGACCTGCTGATACGGGGAGAGAGAATCATTGTCAACTACGCAAAGAAATAAACCCAATTTGTATATATTTACAAGGAAAAAGTGTCATGGAAAAAGTATCATGGAAAACCGTAAATCTGGGCCATCATTTACCCAACAACACAGTTCTTAAACCTGTGATAATATTCTCTTTGCTTTCACCGTTGATGTCCGCCAGTAGTCTCTCGTAGTATATAGGGTTTCCTTGCGGTCTCAACAGCTTGTCTCCAACAGTGTAATAGTCTCTGTATGTGTTGTTCTTCAAAGTGTTGAGTGATTTGATCTGTTGCACAATAGCATCCTCATCCAACTGCGATGCATCAGACTTGATCTCAATGTCCTTTATAGTATACGGGTTCAGTTTATTTACAATATCCTTGATTCCGGGTTTCTGTTCTTTGGATATCACAGGAAGTCCTGCAAGTGGTCTGAATCTATCGATTTGAACTTCCTTGAACGAAAGGTGTGTGAGCTTCTCCTTCGGAAAGCTCTCTAGAGCTTTAATCAGCGATTTGAATACCTCTTTAGAAGCCATGTTTCCTCACAGCCCTGTTCGTTGTAAAGGTCCCCTTGTTCATTGATAATGGTTGATGACATGAAAGTTTTCCGCCTTAATTTTTTTAGAGAATGGCAAATCTTATATAATCAAATATACGATGATGTATGATGTATAATCATAGGTAAATATACATAGTTGAACCTAGGGCAATCAAACCAACTGAAGACCACCACCAGAAGTCGTGGTCAAATGAGTTCTGACGAATAGCATTAGTTCTCTTTTGGTTTTCGAAGCTTCTTCTCACTAGTTCTCTAAGTGATCTTTTTTGGTTAGGAGCATCGGTTGCGGTGGCTCCATCTTCCCCAGCTGGAGCAGTTGGGTTTAGGGTTTCTGTAGGAAGCATCATCGGTGGTCTATAGGCCAAATATAAAGGCTGGGTAGGGGTACCATCCCATTGGTAGAGGTTTAGTTTGTAGCGGCCGTGGTATCGGTCTAGTGAAACTTCGTACTTGATGAAAACCTCTGTGTGGTTGTATCTTACGTATGAGGAGACACCCTTGTCTTTACAAGGCTCGGAGACCAACTGGCGGCCATCAACGACGATAGGCTCTAAAATCAAGGAGCCGTTGTTGAGGATAGTATATTTGCCGTGCTGGAAGGTTAGGACAGCCGAGGGGCAAGAGTGGACTCTTGGATTGGACGTGACTTGGTAAACGGCTTCTTCGTAGTGCCCATCCGCAGTAAATGAGTATGAGATGCCTGGAAGTGCAGGTTCGATGAGTAGCTCGTCTATTGGGTCGTAGAACCCGGATCCTGTGAAAACGGTGTTTGATTTGGAAGACCATGTGCCAACGATGGTTAGCTGTGTGTCTGCGCTACCAGCGCCTGTTCCTTCGCCTGTTTGACCAGACACAAGAGCGATCCCTGTCAAAGCAAGAGCAACCGATCTTGACAACCACATGCTTATCGCCCAGTTATTAGTGAGGGTATTGTTGTTGGTTTGGTTTCGTTTAGTGGCCGTGAGTGCAGGAGACGGTGACACTCTCTCGTCTCCTCTTGATGCAAAAAAATGAATGTGTTACTCGCCTGCTGCTGGTTTTCCGCTTCCCACGATGGATCAGTGGATCTGGTCTGCGCTCAAGAATCTGACGGATGCCTGTCTGCTCCTCTCTTCGCTTTGGAAGCCCAAATGTAATCTATGACAAAAGAACACGCGCACTGGTACTCTTGAGCTCGAAGCCGAACAATGCGCAGAAGACTTTCGAATCGGTTATTCCCAGTCTGGCGCGCTGCTATATGGGTCTGTGGGTGTGGGAGATGCGTGCGTGTGGTAAAGAGCTGTGTTTGTGTGTTGCGTTGTATACGGTTCTGCTACATTTTTGTTTTTCCTTCCAGATCTCCTCTTGGGTCTTTTCTTGCTTCGTGTATTCTAAAAAAAGAAAGCAGCTTCAAAAGGTCAGTTCCGGACTAGGACGTCGTTATGTAATCGATTCTGGTTAGGTTAGTGGTGGTGACTAGGTGCTGGCTACGTGCTACGTGCTACGTGCTACGTGCTACGTGCTGCGCGCCACGCGCAGACTGGGTCTGTGGTTTCTGGTTTGTCGTATGGTGCAGATGGCCCAGCGGGCTCTCCTCCAATCTATGTGTATTTCGGTTTCTTCGCGCAGTCTTTGTGCCCCCAGTGCGCTAGTGGTGGGGGTGGTGGTGTCGCATCCCCCGGTGCACATCCCGGTGTGTGCAGCTCAAGCCAGGTGAGGCGGCAAGAGGAAGTTTGGAATGGAGTTCTTGATGTAGTAGATGTGCTCGCAGTTTGGGCAGATCATCTCCCCTTCGACGATATTGGTCTCAATGAGCAGCTCATGGAGGTTTTTCAGCAGCTCGACGTCCTCCACTGCGATAGTGGGCTTTTCCTGCGGCAAAGATGTGTTTCCCAGGTCTCTCAGTATCGAAACAAGCGCGTCCCATTGCACACGGTCTAGAATGTTAAGGAGAAACTCTGGCTGGAACTCCTGTTCCAGCTGGTTCAGCTCACAATTCTGGTATCTCAGCGGGAACGAGTTCACCGACGAGTCACATGCTTTGATCGAGCATTTCACGAAGTTTGTGGTTAAGATCTTCATCGCGTCTGACTCTGGGCTCGCTTCTCTCTCTCTCTCTTTCTCTGCTCTGTATTTGCAACGAGGGAGGTGCTCCGGGCCACTTTATTTTTCCTTTTTGTGTCTCTTTGTGTCTTGTTTTTTCAGCTTTTGTGTTTGGGTACTAAAAAGAAACTTCGACCTTTTTGCGTTGCGTTGTGGAAATTTTTTGTGTTTTTTTTTCTTGTGTTTTTTGTGTTTGTGTTTTTTGGTGTGTGCTAGAGAAAAATTAGCCGCTGCCCTCACTGGCCTCTTGAGGTCGTGGCCGTATCGTTTCCGCGTTCTGCCAACGTTCGCAGTATATAAAGAGAGAAATTGGGAGGAAGCAAAAAAAACTACCACTCCTATCCCTTCCATGTCTTAGCAAGAACTGGAACTGGAACTAGTACGCCAGTGGATCCGGTCTCGACCGTGAACGTAAGTGAAACTATCTTCATGGGAAAACAGCGTGTCAGTGCTTCGCTTCTCTTGCTTCCGTTTGTTTGTTAGTGATTAAAACTCCTGTTTGATCAATTTAATCTATTGCCTTAATCAATATATGTGGACAAACACTTGTAAACCCAGCTCATATGACTTCTTTGCGGACAAACACATTGCAAGAAAACTGATAAATGCATTGGCTGAGTCTATCCCGCACTCGACAAGAGCCGCCCGCCAGAGACGAGAGTATTAACTCGTGAATTACACATAGAGACAGGTTTTTGTATGCAAATTGTGAATATATGTATATATGTGGTGGTAATGTGGTAATGTGTATATACAGCAGAAAAGGCTGGCCCGGACGGCTTGCACTTTTTTCATTGGATTATATCCTGTAGGTCTCGTATGAGTGCGTACAATCTGCTGTTGGAAGCAAACTTCTTCTGGAATCTATGAAGCCTCTTGAGCTTCTGCTTGTGATCCAGCTGCAGGTTCTGAACTATCGCAAGTAAGCACCAAGCGAGGATGTAGTCATCTCCAGTAAAAAGCGCAACGGCGGAGGTGAAATCAACCAGTTCAACTGGGGCTTTTTTGATCAAAATTACGGCTGGACTCTTCTCAGGTATTGTAAATACATGAGCAGGTGACGGTTTACTCAAGCCTGCTGGGTTCACAGCAAAGGACACGCGCAACGACTCATCGCATGGACCCTGCTTCAGACTGATAAGAACTTTTTTGGTGGCCTTCGTCATCGATAGTTTATCGTATCCCATCTTCATCATCCCATGGAGTGCGAGCATGTACGTCTTCAAAGAGAACGTAAACTGGTAGAGTGACCTTCCTGTAGCAATCTTTCTAATAATCTTTGTTGCTCTCTTGGTAAAATTCATTCTTTGTAAATCACTTCTTGTGAGGTTTAGATTGGATAGACATTTGTCAAAAATGCACTGGTTTGCGGAGAGCACTGCGTTTCGCAGGATTTGGTAAAACATTTCCTCCGTTTTGATAAACAGAGACGCCTGTCTCATCATGCAAAGACTCAGGACATTGAGCAACGTCTGAAAATTTTGGTTCTCTCTGTAACGATTCAAAGTTTTGAAGATCCACATAAAATCAGGGTTGCTATATGAAGAGAACAGTTCTGACATCCTTAGCAGGAATTTGGGCTGCAGGGTGTCCACTTTACAGTGCTGCATTATAATCTTGTTGAATTCATCTTCAAACTGGGCCTTGCTTAGTGTCTTCTTTTCTTCTCTTTCTGCGGTATGCTGCTCTTTCAAGTATTTGAAAGTAACCTGTTTATTCACCTGTGATAGCAGCTTGTTTCTCAGAGTGTGGTTCTTTCTATAGAAGTCAAACAATGTGTTATTTTGCATATGTCGTCTGTAGGACTTGCCCTTTTCAATCGGTGCTATTTTGCTGGCTAGATTGTACGCATCTTCGTATCTGTATTCTTGCCTGATCAACTTCCGCAGCTCCTTGTAGAACTCCCCGTATTGTAACAGAGTCTGTGCAATTAGTTGGTTCACCCTTTCCTTAGGAATGTCGATCACCTCCTCTGCGCCCAACTGCATCACTAGGTCCTCTTCCGTTAATGGAAGCGTTTCACCCTGGTCCTGTCTGTCCATTTCATGTACTCCGTCCAGCTCTCCCTCTCCCTCTCCCTGTGTGGCTCGATTCAGACGCATCCCCAAATCCACTATTTCATTTCTGTGCGCTTTCCAGTCTATTCCCCCCTCAGCTGTCATCCGGTCCAGATCATCGGCACCAGCGCTGTGCAAACTCGTCTCTTCGCCCAGCCTGGCATTAGACAACATGTGCATACCTCTATAAGTCGTGACGATCCCTAAACCGATCAGGTTTGTCGTTAGAAAGAGAACATTTGTAGGAGATCTGAAGTACGACCAGAGCAGTTGCGACGTGCTGCGAAATTCCAGCCGCTGCTGCTGTAGTCCTCTAGCAGTGTGCATGAACGGGTTGCGATGGAAACCCCTCTTCATACTGTGCAATGATAGCCCTCTTGACCGCCGAAGCCCCTGCCTTGCCATATTTATACTGCGTCCTCCATTAAATGTGAAGGAAAAAAAAGACATCTGTACAAACTTTGCTTACCCCGCTGATCTTTGCTCACTTTCCCATAGAGAGAGAAACACCAGCTACTGCAAGTACACACAATGCTATCGATGGGAAAGAGTGCACTACGCGCTTCACGTTGTTCAATGATGAATCTGTCACCCAGCCAGCAACCAATAGCAGCACACGAAACTCAAAGGAAAAAAAAAAATGAGCTGATACACGGTGCACCATAACCATAGGAATAGCTTGGAATCCGGCGTATCCTCCGTCGGTCATCGGAACCAACCTCCAGACCAAACAATAGTGAGGCAGACTTACATGTGTGTGGAGATGAGGCTGGAAACCTGAGGTTGCAATGAAGGCACCTCTCTTCTTGCTACAAACGAACGAGCGCGCGTGGGTACAGCGCAACGAGAGTGTATGCGAACGGGGAAACGAACCCATAGCTGTCTCCAGCCGCATGGGCCAGGCTCTTCAGCTCAGCCTGGGAGTTCTTCTACGTACCGGCACGGGCCAAGAACACGAGGCGAGTGCACCAGAGAGTCAACTTGCGAGACTCATAGCGGCACATACATTACCCAGATACCGATCAGGTGGTACACGCGACACTACCGAAGGCCATCATCGTGGTGTCCATATAGATGTGTGGAGGACAGGGCACAGCCTGCACCAGCACCGGCCAATGTCCGTCTCCTCCTGACCACTGCAGCTTCACGGGTCTTATGATGCCTACACAGGGAACTATCCGATGCGTCCTTGTGACAGCTGTGATACACATGTGTGCACCAGTCTTCAACCTCCCAGTGCTGTTTGCTGTGCTGTGCCGTTGTTTCGGCCGGTCCCCACAAATAATTCCGTTTCGGGATAATAACGTAAAAGGAGAGAAAGATGAGGAGGAGACCAGTGCAAAGGCGGGTGGACGGGACGGTCTGTAGTGTTTGGCCAACTCACTCACCCATTGATACCGCTCGTGGGAGTGAGATATCAGAGGATCCACCACAGGAGTGATCAGCAACTGATCAGCAAGTTAACTGAGTGGGTAACTTTATTTTTACTCGTCCCGGGTCGCTTTGGTCGCTTGTGGCATTGGTATATAAGGAGCTACAGAGGAAGTAGCAAGAGCTGGCTGGCTTCCTGTTTGTGCTGTGCTTGGACTCCTGTAAATTTTCACGCTTTGTCGAGTATCTAGCATCCACCTGAGCGTTTGGGTTTGGAAAGAATCGAGGATAATGTCACAGTACGAGGCGCAACCGGTGCCGGGGTCAGAGAAGCCAGGGTACTCTGCTGTCTACAGAAACAGCTACTCACCAGATACGCTCATTGCTGTACAAGAAGGGACAGAGCTGAGAACTCTCAAGGATTATGACACGCGGACCTTCGATAAGTTCGCAGATGACTACTGCTACGGCAAGAAGAACCCCGACAGCGACTACTTTGACTATCTTACGTATGGGGAAGTTTGGCAGAGAAAGAACGCTTTCGGAAGTGGCCTTGTCCGTTCCTTGAAGCTGAATCCCAGATACGAGGCTGGCGACGATGAGCTAGTTGTCTCAATATTCAGTGGAAACAGACCAGAGTGGATGATTACAGACTTGGCCACCCGTGACCTGGGTATTGCAAACACAGCTCTGTACGAAACACTAGGCCCAAACTCAACGCAGCACATCCTGAATCTGACCAAATCACCAGTGATTGTTTTGTCCAAGGATAAGATTCTCAGGATTTTGCAGCTGAAAAGAGATGCCGGCCTAGATAGTTTGATTCAGTTGGTGTCAATGGACGACCTTCATTATGAGACCGACTCTCACTTGGTTAGTCTCTGCCAAAACCTGGGCTTAACTCTGTTTGACTTCCAGTCAATTGAAGCTCTAGGTAGAGAGCAGCCTCTTCTCACAGAAGAGCTCACCCACCCTGCGCCTGAGTCCATCTATACTATCTCATTCACTTCAGGTACAACCGGTAATCCTAAGGGAGTTGTCATCACACATGCGATTGCAGTAGCTGGTATTGTCTCATGTTTCATCTCCTTCCGATCTCCAAACCTTATCAACGGTGGCTATACCAACATTGATGAGAATAACAAGCAGATTCGGGTTCTGAGTTATCTGCCGTTGGCACACATTTACGAACGTATGCTGATCTCATGGGCGAATTTCCAAGGGTTTGCAGTGGCTTTCCCAACGAAGCCAGGTACAGAGTCTTTGTTTGAGGATTTGCAAATTGTGAAGCCGAATTATTTCACTGGTGTGCCTCGTGTGTACTCACGCATTGAGAATATGATCAAAAGACATATCAGCAAGCTAAATCCGTATGTGCAGAAGAAGTTCGAGCAGATGCTGGCGTCCAAAATCTCAACGAGTTACAATCCAATGACCGATAAGGACCCGCATTGGATGTTAAACACACTCACTGGTATACAAAAGTTCAAAGAGTCGATTGGGTTCGAAAACGTCAAGTATCTCAAGTCTGCGTCAGCTCCTATCTCTCCTCATTCAATACAATTCCTCAAGCATGCTCTTAACGTTGGGTTTGAAAACTCGTATGGTTTGACGGAGTCATTTGGTGTGATGTCCAGCGACGATCCGTTCAACTGTTGTGAGATTGGCAATGTTGGTCCTGTCAATGCAGCGACAGAGATGAAACTGAAAGACGTTGAAGGCATGGGCTACTCTTCGAGAGATAAGCCGTACGCTCGAGGGGAACTGTTGCTTCGTGGACCACAGATCTTCAAAGGGTACTATAAAAACCCTGAGGCTACACAGTCGAGCTTCGACAACGATGATCCACTGGAAGGCTGGTTCAGAACGGGGGATATTGCCACTATCGACAGGTTTGGTAAAATACATGTGATTGACCGTGTCAAAAACTTCTTCAAGCTGAACCAAGGAGAGTATCTCACACCTGAGAAGATTGAGAACATCTATCTTGCAAACAACAAGCTGCTCACGCAGCTATACGTCCACGGCGATTCTCTCAAGAACTATGTTGTTGGCATTGCTGGATTCGATAAGGAGCTGCTCAAAGAGTTCATCTTGAACCATCTAGGCGCGGACAGCAGCAGCGCTATCAACGATGCCAATTTCCACGCTCATATATCAGACCCTCAGATCAAGAAGGCTGTCATCGAGGAACTGAACAAGAACGTTTCCCATCTACTGCAAGGTTTTGAAAAGGTTCACAACGTGCACATCCACCATGACCATCAGCCCTTGAAAGTGGAGGATGACGTTCTAACCCCCACCTTGAAGCTGAGAAGGGTCCAAGCCAAGGCCAAGTTTTTGGACATCCTGAACGCCTTGTACGACGAGGGAAGCTTGCTTATTGATAAAATGAAGCTGTAGTGTCAGTCTTACTCCGATAAATATATGCTACCGTACTGTAACGCCGCAACCCAGAGCCGCCGTACCACCCAGCCTACAACGACATCTCGTGGCCCACAGCGTAGGACCCACCCCATCAGGGTTGTCCATTGTCTCAGGTGCCCACTGTCTCACTAGGCTAGCATTCTGATATTTGATTTGATCCCTCGCTTCCTGCTCCATCTACTACTGAAAATCTTCATACCAATAAAAAAGAATGAGAAGCGTGCATCACACATATCTCGTGAAGCGCAGGCGGACTGAGCAGGGGCGAGCCTAAAGCAGCGGATACATGTGGCCGCAGAAAGAAGGACTTGGTGCCCAGCTGACATACGGAGTGACTGGGCCCTCACTGTCGTTACAGACGCAGGCGCCGGACCCTCTGAAACCATGGACCTTCTCACGCTACAGAGATGGCGGGTGCAGATACAGAGAACTGGCGCAGTCACGAAGGGTTTTGATGCCAGCGACTATGCTCGCCGCTGGGAAAGGTGTGGAAGGGGAAGAAGACGGAAGGGCGAGAGGCGTAAGGCAGACGACAGCCGGTAACTCAGCGCTGGCCAAGCTGAAGAAGGTTCCTGGCGTTGATCTAGATCCCAAAACTGTAAGGACTGAGAGCCTATTCCAAAGCAAGCACATATATGACCCAGGGCAGGTTCACAGCCCTTTGGACTTCTCAGGAGTCACGAGGTTCGACTCGCATGTGAAGGAGGATGTTTTTGCGTCAGCGTGTGGAGAGTACGGCAGTCTTCTCACTGTGCGAAGATGTAGAAGAGTTGACGAATTTATTCGATATGACGGGGATGAGGAGGACGCCGTGAAGGTTCTGAAGTGCCCATCACCAGCAGATGGAGTGACGATGCAACTGGATACCCGTATCACATTTCTTGAGATAGCAAGGTCTATGGATTCGTATAGCATCAAGAAAGATCTGCTGCTGGTGCAAACGCTGTCATCTGTCTATGTGGTTCAGATCCAACTTATACCTGTGCACGAACAAGAGCAGAGCATCGAGGAGAGTGGAGCTGGTGCTAGAGAGGTGAGGACGACATTGAGCTTGAAAGTTGTAACGCAAATGGAGATCAGTGAACATTTTGAATCAAGTCTGTCATACATAGCTGCGAGCCCGTTTGATAATTCCCTCTTTGCATGTATAGACGCTGAGAGCAGATGGACGGTTTACTCAGTCAACGGCCTCGGCGATGAAGTGAATGTTATATACAGAGGGTGTGCTTATCAGGAAAATGATCTTTCCAACTTCAAACGTATCAGATGGGGCTGCAACAGTGACGAGATCATCATCATGGGCAGAACATTCCTGAAGAAAATACAATTATCAACAGGTGCTACCACAGACATTATTGCTGCTAATAAATGGTCTCGGCTGCGTGACTACCTTCCGTGCGATTCCAACGACGACCAGGGATTCTTGTTGACCTCAAAGGAAGTAATCTGGGTTGACGTGGCTGCTGGATTCAAGCGAATCCTGAGCTGGAAACACTGGCTTGATGATCAAGATCCAACGCTAAACTTGAAGCTAAGAACATTCAATGATACTCATTTTATAACTATAGCCTCACAACTTGCCACATCGCCGGTCATTCTCCTGCTCCAATGGAGAATAGGCCCTGATGATGATTTTCCACGGTCTGTTCATGATCCAATACTGTTATTCAACAATAATCAAGCCAACACTACTCTGCTTACACATTGCATATCGCCGTTAGATTCTAAAGGCGACGGCGCCATGCAACTATTCCGAATGACATCTGATCTCGAACTGTCACGAAGTATTTTGACTGCAAAGAAGGGGCGGGTTGTTGGTAATTCTACGTTCAAGCGAAACAGAGTAGCTGGTACTACCGGAAACGTCCCTGCATTCAGCAATAGCACTAATCTACGAATGAGGTATGACAAGCTTGACAGGACACGGTTGGAGAAACTGCACGCCCGCATATTCCATGTACCGAAGTTCAAGCCTCCGAAGGTCCCTGACGAAGAGATATTTCAAGCGTTCATAGGAGATTTCTGCGATAATCTGGGTAAAGCTGCCAACAACGACAGGGATGGCGACGAAGCTCCTACGGTATCCACATATTCACATGGCAAGCTAGAATCATTTGCAAGCTTCACAGAGTTCGACAACATGTACAGTCAGCTGGGTGAGTACATCCACACGCAAGGACTGAAGTCGAGAGATCTGTTCACATGGCTGAAGCATGTGTTTCGGGATACACTGGATGTTTCTGAGATCAACACTACGCAAGACCTGTTCGATGTACTGGTCAGGGTTTGGAAATCTACAGTGGTAGCGAGGTTGGTAACCACGTCGTTGGCGTTGACTACATCCCTGATCTTTGACGAGGACCGAGAGACAGAGCGCATGAACGACTCGATCGACGAGGTGCCGTCAGTGCAGCTGCGACAGATCATGAAGGACTGGGATAGAGACTTCTCAGTCGACCACGCACAGGACATGTTCTCCCAGATGGTCAATGAGAAGCTACAGCGCGCGGCTGTGGTGCAGGAGTCCCAACAACCGACGATTCAGCTAACACAGAGCCAAGCTGCCTCTGCCCCGCCGTCACAGCTCACCAGGCCGAAATCGCGAGGTTCGTCCTCACAGAACCGCCAGCAGGTGCCGTCCTCGTCCTCACAGGCACTGTCTGCCTCGCAAAGACGCAAGAAGCGCAAGGTGCGTGGGTTTGCCTGAGGCCATCCCCGTCTCCCACTTACAACACACTACTCTGCGAACACATCCACCAGCAGCACCGCCACCAGCTTCGTACGTATCCGTGTCCCCGCCGCCACTGCCTTTTTCTCCTTGGCATCGCCACACGCACACGACACGCCATCCGTTCCCCGTACCCCCAGAAGGGTCGTTATACCATTCCCTGGTTGTTGACTCTTCCCCTGGCTGACTCATTTCGCTGAAATTTTTTTTTCAATTGAAAAACATTGGAGTTCAGCAGCAGCAGAAGCATCAGCATCAGGAGAAGCATCAGCAGAAGCAGAAGCAACCATAAGATCACCTTCGATAGACACAAGGCAGCTCCGACAGAAGGAAGCACAGGGCTGTGAACAGGAAGAATAACAAAACATGTCAGCGTCCATAAGAGCAGCGTTCGCCAAATGCGCGCAGGAGAAACGTAACGCTTTGATCACATTTGTCACAGCAGGGTACCCGAAGGTGGAGGATACAGTCCCCATACTACAAGGGTTTCAAGCTGGAGGAGTGGACATCATCGAGCTCGGGGTTCCGTTCTCTGACCCAATCGCAGATGGGCCTACCATTCAGGAGGCCAACACAGTTGCGCTGAACAACGGGATCAGTGTGCGCAAAACTTTGGATCTGGTGGCTGACGCCCGCCGTGCCGGAGTGACTGTGCCTATCGTTCTCATGGGTTACTACAATCCAATTCTGCAGTACGACGAAGCCCGCTTTGTCCATGACGCCAAGGAGGCCGGTGCCAACGGATTCATCATTGTCGATCTCCCACCAGAGGAGGCTGTCAGGTTCAGAAACTTGTCGACAGAGTTCGAAATGTCGTACATCCCGTTGGTGGCACCTTCGACTACTGACTCTCGTCTAGAGCTTCTGTCATCAATTGCTGACTCCTTCATCTACGTCGTCTCTCGCATGGGCACAACAGGGTCCTCCACTGCAGTGTCATCGGACATCTCGTCGCTTGTCGCCAGAGTAAGAAAGTTCTCGGGCTCAACTTCGCTGGCTGTAGGATTTGGTGTCTCAAACCGTCAACACTTCCTCACAGTTGGTTCTGTCGCTGACGGGGTAGTCATTGGCTCCAAGATCATCACGCTGCTGGGCCAGGCGCCGGAAGGAACTCGTGGTGATGTTGCTAAGAAATACGTGCAGGAGATTCTTGACAACCGTGACGTAACCCCTTTCGAAAGCGTCAACTCTGACTCATACGTTGCCAAAGAGAAGAAGGAGTTCGCTGAAGCTCACAAGTATCCATCCCGTTTTGGTGATTTTGGTGGACAATACGTGCCGGAAGCACTCCATGCCTGTCTCAGAGAGCTGGAGATGGCATTTGAAGCCGCCATTGCTGATGAAGCTTTCTGGGAAGAGTTCAGATCTCTTTATGACTATATTGGCCGTCCCTCCTCCTTCCATAAAGCAGAGCGTCTCACTGAGCACGCTGGAGGTGCCACTATCTGGCTGAAAAGGGAGGACCTAAACCACACTGGGTCACACAAAATCAATAACGCCCTTGCACAAGTACTCATTGCAAGAAGACTAGGAAAGAAAGAAATCATTGCAGAGACTGGTGCTGGCCAGCATGGTGTTGCCACAGCCACAGCCTGTGCTAAGTTTGGCCTCAAATGCACGGTATATATGGGAGCTGAGGATGTCAGACGTCAAGCACTAAACGTCTTCAGAATGAGAATTCTTGGTGCAGAAGTCATTGCAGTTACCAACGGTACCGCAACTCTAAGAGATGCAACATCTGAGGCTTTCAGAAACTGGGTCACGAACTTGACCACTACACATTACGTTGTTGGCTCTGCTATCGGGCCACATCCTTACCCAACTCTAGTGCGTACTTTCCAATCTGTTATTGGAAAAGAAGCAAAGGAGCAGTTCAAGGCTCTGAACAACGGTGCCCTTCCTGACGCTGTTGTTGCGTGTGTTGGTGGTGGTTCTAATTCAACAGGTCTCTTCTCACCATTTGAGCACGATCTCTCTGTCAAAATGCTGGGTATCGAGGCTGGTGGTGATGGTATTGATACTGCACACCACTCAGCTACCTTAACTGTTGGTGAACCAGGTGTGTTCCATGGTGTCAAAACCTACGTTCTGCAATCAAATGACGGTCAAATCCAAGACACACACTCGGTCAGTGCTGGTCTGGACTACCCTGGTGTTGGTCCTGAGCTGGCTGGCTGGAAAGCAAGTGGAAGAGCTGAGTTCCGTGCTGTCACTGATGCGCAGGCTTTGATGGGATTCAAAGTCCTATCACAACTGGAAGGTATCATTCCTGCTCTCGAATCTGCACATGCTATCTACGGAGCCATTCAGTTGGCCAAAGAACTCGGCAAGGGAAAGAATATCATCATCAACGTTTCTGGTAGAGGTGATAAGGATGTTCAGACTGTTGCTGAAGTTCTGCCAAAACTAGGCCCAGAGATTGGCTGGGACTTGAGATTTGAGTCTTTCCAGTAGTCAGGTCGACGAGGAATTCTAATGTCATTTATCAGCGAGAATGAAGAGGGTGTTTAAGTGTTGTTCAGTAGTTTTAATTCAGTTTAGTTTGATGTAATTTAGTTGAAGTTAGTTTAATAGACTTGTACAGTAAATTGTTCGTGTTTAATCCACATATAAGCCATGAGTCACATGACACAGGAGACAGAATTGAAGGGTTATTGGTAGCGTGAGATGTGCATGGTGATCAATTTCTTCTCATATTCAGAAAAAGTGCGTGTATCTTTGGCTCTCTGCATGGACCTCCATCTCCCTTTTGAGCTGATTCAGCTCCGTCTTAATCATCTGAGCCATACCTGGAGACAATTGGTTACACGTCGCAATATCTGGGTGACGGTCATACTCTTCCTCACTCCACACATCGTATAGTGTGATCTTAGATGAAAATGCTACCGCTTTTCTCTTGATTGGTTGCGAGGAATACAGACCCCCAGTTGCACTGTTCGATGATGTAGTGTCTTCAGAACCTTGGTGTATGTGCCCGCTATGGGTAAAAGACTGGTTATGGAGAGCAGGAGAGCGCAGACCATGGAAAGACATTGAGATTGGACGAGATGGCTGCTGGGAATTAGATGGCCGTATGAATGCATTTTGTTGTAGAAATGGGGAAGTGTCGGTGAACTGTTCTGATAAATGCGTTCCAACAGCATAAGAAGATCTTGGAGAGAATTGGGGATTCATTGTAGTGTATTCTCCCTGTGCTATCTTTTGGTTCAGCATTGGTGAGGATAATGGTTGGCTGTGGGTCTCCTGTGGTGTGATTGTTGAATAGTCATCAAATCCACCAAGTTCCAAATCTGCATCGAAGTCAATGAAATCAGCAAACTCGATCAACTTGGAAAGATCTTCTTCCTCTTCTTCCTCCCGCTTTACATTATGCTGATCATATCCTTCTTTGAGACCTCCATTCATACCATAATGATGCTCAGAGTGTTGAGATGGGTCAAAATTATCGATGATAGAATCAAACTCAAGAGACTGTGAGAATTCCTCGACATTAAACAGTTCACCATCGTCACCTATCAAGTTCCCATCATTACTTCCAAGGTAGTTTGTGAATGAGGATAGACTGGACTGTTTCTTTAAAACAGATACATTTGGGGACTTACTGGCGTCAGGAGGCACATGATGGTGATCACCGGAGTCAACCTGAACCACCATGCCTTCATCCATAGCGTTCATATTGATAGTTTCAGTCAATGACCGTCTTCTTGACCTTATAGATTGTCTTGATCTGACTGATCGGTTTCTCTCTAGTGAAACAATTGATTCCAGCTCTTGAGCATCTAGAGATTTAGGAAATAGCGTCTCACCTTGCAAAACAGGGTTCAGAGCAGCGCTAGAGGCAGAGAATGAAGACGAGGTCGACGTGTAAAGTTTCTCAGTTGGTGTCATCTTAAATCTGTTGAAATCTTCGTTGAATTCAGTATATTCATCGTTATAATTGTCATATTCATCATAAGCCCCTAGACTATCATCATCTCCATTGCAGCTATCATAACCACCATTACTTTTAAAGCGAGACTTGTTCTTCATTGACTTAGGCGTTGCTACTGCTAAATTCTCTGGATTTCTCTTTTTGACTTCTTTATTCTTGTTTCTTTTGAAAGCATTGAAGAGTGATGATGATGACGCAGATCTGCGAGCAACTTTAGTGTCAGTAGGTTGCTCCTGAACAATATGCTGCGTCGACTTTGAGTTCCGTAGGGTACTAGGAGTCATTTGTTCCGACACAGATCTCATATTTCTGACACCATAAGAGGTTTTCGGCTCAAGTTTGACATGTTCAACGTTGTCACTAGAGGAAGGCTTCTTCCTGAACATACCAAAGAAACTTCTTCTCTTCTCTTTTTTGTCACTAAGTATAGGTAGAGAGGCTGATCTTTGAGCATACTGTTCTGTTTTCAAATGGGCCAACTTAGGCACTGATAACGCTGGAAGGTTTCTTGATATATCATTGTTTTCATAATCTTCGTTATCGGAATTAATCATAGAGCTGACTGCATGCTGTTGTGGTGGGTTCTGCATTCTCTTTGGTGATGATTGAACAGACATGGCGGGTGAGTGTGATTCAGGGTGGTTGAGAATTGGGGTTTGGATGATCTCTGGGGTCACAGAGAACTTCTTTTCGTCATCATTCTTGACAACTTCAACTTCTAACAAAGATCCATGTTCTGCCTGTCTATTGAAGATAGGTTCTGCTGGGACTTGTGGCGTCTTGAATATATCATCAGCTTGGAAACTTTGTTGAGAGTTAACTGCTGGCGCTAATTCTTCTTCAGTCTTTGATACTGTTTTTAAAAGGATTAGTTGATCCTGACTAGTGATGGTGGATGATGATGGAATTTTTGGGGTCTCTAGCTGAATGAGGTTAGGAGAAGACATAAACGGCTGTGAGGAGGTAGAGTGATCCGAGAAGGGAAGAGACTCCTGATTTTGATCTTGTTTTTGTTGTTGTTGTTGTTGTTGTTGTTGTTGTTGTTGTTGTTGTTGTTGTTGTTGTT